>CM056492.1:36080062-36495752 GCA_029783415.1 Anisodus acutangulus
CTTATCTGAAATGCTATCCAGATGATTGATGGTCGACAAATTTATAAGATTAACATATTTCTCACCAGAATGAGTTATCCACGCAGCCGAGTATTATACATGTAAAATGTATAAAAGAAGGTCGTACGTCTTCAGGACATTCCAATGTCTACTATCCTAGATAGAGGAGCTTAGTTACACTGAACATCTAGAGATTTTATTTAAAAAGGTTGGGAGCACAGAAAAACCATGTTATAATTTTATGTTGGATAAGTGAACATGCCGAAAGCATGATATAGATGCTCGATAACATGTTCCATGCAGGTGCATTAGATCTCAAAGGAGAGTGGGAAGGTCACTTACCCCCACAAAAGAGTTATATATCATAACAATTATCATTTAAACATCTATATAGATCCTTATGAAACTTTGTATGGTCAGAAGCACAGATCTTCCATTGAATGATTGTACGTGAGGAAATAGGAGTGATGTAGACCAGTGTTAACCCACCAGGTGGTAAGGAAAGTAAATCACTTTCAGGAGTAAATGTTAATAATTCAGGATTGTCAGGAACCACATGTTGATGTGCAACACTAAGACTTAAAGAATGTTGTTCATGACTGAGTATTCTTGAGGGATTTTGCCCATAGAAATTGTAATGAGATTCGACCAGGAGAGCAAGATTAGCCCTTCATATATCGGACCATATAAGATTGTTCAGAGGATCGACCAAGTGACTTATAGGCTTGAACTACCCCTAAAGTTGGAGGCAGTCCATCCGGTGTTTTATGTGTCAATGCTTCAGAAATGTGTAGGAGATCACTCCCGTATTACCCTTATAGAGGGTGTTCAGGTTACAGAGGACTTGTCGTGCAAAGAAACTCCAGTTGCTATCTTATATTGTCATGTCTGCAAACTAGGGACCAAAGAAGTAATCTCCGTTAAGGTATTGTAAAGAAACAATAATGAGGGAAAATGATATGGAAGGCTTATATCGATACTCGTGCGATATTATTTCCTTATTCCTACTTGATATATGTGAAACTTATATTGTATGCCTTGTATAGGAAATGTTATTAGTGCAGAGGTGACACATGCAGCCCAGACTTGACATTTGATAATTGAGGTGATTTATGGCTAACCTTTTTGATTTCTGGATTGATAGACGGTTATGTGGGGCTGATATTGTTATATTGTGTTATTATATAGCCTTTTATGGCATTGGATATGTATCCTGGCTGCTTGACAGGTTTTGGATAGTCCTGTTTACAGAGAAAACTCTGCAAAATTTTTTGATAAATCCTAAGAGTTAAAATTCTAAGATATGCTACCTCTATATTTGAGGACGAATGTTCCTAAGTAAAGGAGGATGTTACATCCAGTACTTTTGTATGTTGGATTTGTTAAAGTTAATCGACATAAGTTCATAGGATGGATAATTTTTGAGGTTATAAGTGTTTAAACCATGTTTAACAAGTGATTGGTAAGTGTTGAAAGGGTTAGAGGTTAAACGAGTTGAAGAGATATACGTTTCATAAAAAATACGGAGCATATTTATTTTCATGAATGAACAGTGCCATGAATAGTGAACAGTGAACCATGAATATTGAATAGTGAAATTTGAGAATTTTCTTCAAAGCAAAATCGAGAGCTCGTTTCAGCTCAGGGTTTTCCAAAAAAATATCACTTCCCAAAACACTCGAAAATACTCCCAATAAGTTCCCTTATGATCCTAAACAAAAATCAAAGGCAAACTATGCAAATCAAATACTGTGAATCCCGTGGTGCTAGTGGGTTCCTTGTTCTAACAATTTTTGAGGAGGTTGGGTGGTGAAGTAAGCTTGGAATTGAAGCATTTCTGGTGGTTTAAGGTAAGTTTCATCTCCTCCATCATATACACACAACAAGGAGTGGAAGAATGAGATTTTTCTAAGTGTCTCATAGCCTTTCAAAGATAAATACAGATATCTTTGTATCGATCCAAAAAATTCTACTAGACATTGCTCTTGTACTCATGAGACCGGTGAACCTAAAGCTCTAATACCAATTTATCTCAACCTAAATATCAGTTCGTAAAGGTACCTACCCCCACCCGGTAGGAGAACCATCCACAATTGATTAAGCCAATTCAAACAAATATATAATTCAGAAAGAAGTAAATAAATTCCTTTAAGAATCATTATTCCAATCTCAAAACCTCATTCTTCCACTCCTTATTGTGTGTATCCAAAAAAGCATTTCTGGTGGTTTAAGGTAAGTTTCATCTCCTCCATCATATTCTTAAGATAATACAAGTTATTAAGATGGAATTGTTGAAAGATTTTCATAAATAAATTCTTAGAAGCTTTGAACTTGAGTTATACTATTCTTGGGTTGATTTGTGTCAATTGGGAGTATGCTATGAGCTTGTTGAGATGTTGATGAGGTGGAGGATATGGAGGAGAGTTGGTATGAAATTATAGTGTTGGAAATTCATGTAAATTTGGATATAAAAGAGTGTATAAACTTCATGAACATAAGTTGCTCGATAAAATGACCAAATGAGGTTTCTTGTTATTTTTGTGAGATATAAGGATGAAAAAATGGATGAATATACTTGTCATAATGTTATAGATAGTGTTGAGTCAAAGTAATAAATTCATAAGGGGTGACAAGGGTTGTATGGGTTCCAATCCGAGCTTGCCACTCATCGTGATATGTTGATAATTTGTTAATGATATATCGTACCTTGTTGTTGATGTTGTTCTTGTTGTGTTGCTCTTATTGTTGTTGATGTTGTTCTTGTTGTGTAGCTCTGGTTATTTTGATGATGCATGGAGTTGGAGGAAGTAAAAGTTATAGGGGAGATGCTACCCGAATTTATATAGATAAGTTATTCAAATTAAGTTCCTTCTTGGCATTAATCATGGACTTTATTGAGATTGAGTTGTAGTTGTGATGGCTGAATTGGAATATAAAAGAAATGAGAATACCATCGTGAATAGTGAACTTGTTAATTCTTTTGAGTTAGATTATTGACTCTAGTATTGCTATCATTGGTATAATGTAGATAATCATTCATAGAGCATACGAGGACTTGGGGAACTTGAATATCTTTGATGACAAAGGTATGTAAGGTTTTTTCTCTCTTTGGCATGATCTTGTTTTAGACCAAAAGTGAAATGAAGTATCATCGGACACATTCCATTCTTGTAACTTGGTTGTCTTGTGTTTCCATTCCATTCTAGTATGCTCATTGTCTGAACTCTCATTCACATCTTATGAAATTCCTTGTGATATGATTGATTCAAAGAATTAGGGTGGATTGTAATGTTCATTGTATGTGATTCCATAACAATAGTCGGAGGAAAATGACCATACGTCACTCCAATTCTACTCATGGTGTCCCTTAAGGTCTGTCTTGCATTGCATTTATATATATGTATCTATTTTCTTACCGTGTCATGCTATAGTCTGTCGGGCAAGCACTTATATGTGCATACCACTGATCAGTTGGGAAAATATTACCGCGTCTTATATGGCCAGATAGTTTATGATGAGATGGCCCCATAGAGAGGCTTTATATTATATTATATCGCCCCATAGAGTGGACTAATTTTACGTACATGCATATATTCATAGTTATGATAGTTGTATGCCCTCATAAGCTTTTCTAAGTTTTACGTAGACATCTGTACTTTTCCCTTGTATTACATTCCTTATTTATATGCTTTACCTACCTTACATATTTAGTACATATTTCGTACTGTCGTTCCCTTATGGGAACTGTGGTTCATTCCCATAGGTACAGATAGACAGACCGACTTACCTCCACAGTTGGGTATCAGCTTCCAGTTTTTGGTTATCACACTCCACTTCTCCGGAGTTGCCATACAAAGTTGGTACACGTTATTGCATATGTATATGGTTATTTTGGGTATGTCGTGTCCTTGTCCCGACTTTATGTCACATGTTAGTGCTCGTAGAGGCTTACAGACTTGAGGTTATTGCGAGACTACGAAGGTAGCCCCATTGGGACCCAAATAGGCGGTGTAGATTATTGTTTATGTTTTAAAGTGGTGTGTCCTTTCCCCACTTCATTTTTCATCCAAATAAGAACCTTAATCTCCTTAAATTCTCCCAAAGCATCTTCCTATCATTCATGTAAATCCCATCAAGGTTTTGAGGTGAATCTCCCTTCCGGATAGCTTGTGGTGCTAGTATAGTCGTGTTCTTCTTCCTAGTTGTTGGAACTGCGCTTTCTTCGAATTGAATCAAGGTGAAATTAGAGCTGGTTCTTGTTATTAATGGTGGTAATCCTCCTCTCTTTCATGTGTGTAAGTTAGACCAAGCTTTAGAGGTACTAGATGCTACAAATTGATAGTTAAAAGTTGTAGTTGCCTTGTTGAGCATATTGTGTTGTATTGGGGGATGTTCTTGTTGTAAAAGGGTGCTGGAAATATTGTCATAATATAATTGTATTTTGTTGAAGGTGTTGAATGGTGAGATCTTCTTTTATCTTTATGTATAAGGATTAGTTGATGTTGTAGATATACTTAGTTGTTATAAGATGGAAGTTACGGGATGAATGATGTAATTGGATTGTTCGTTCTGTGTTGAGCTATTTTTGTTGTGTGAAGATGCTTTAGATGTTGATATATTCGTATTCATGTATTTTTAATGATGTATCAAAAGTTAGAAATTAGACAGGCTTGAATAATTGCCATAGAAACACTTGCAAGGCAAGCTTGTTGTCCATTAGTTAGTTAACATGTTTCTCTTATTGATCCAAGTGTTCTCCTACTTGTTTTGCGACGTGTTGGGATTGGTTTTATGGTAAATATATGTTGGAGATGTTGTAGTAATTATATACATATGTTATTGATGGAGTCGTAAGGGATAGAAAGAAGTTAGGCGAACATGCAGGCCTTAGAATCGTGTATAAAGTCTGATTGCCGTTCATCAGCTCATTGTTATGTTCCTCATATTAATAGTAGTATTGTTTCTTGTTATAGCTTGATTGTGGAGGATACATGTTCCATAATCACCATGTAAAGGTCGTCTTAGAGGTATGTAAAGGCTATTCGTTATCGCTTTCTATGGCATGAATCCGTTGAAAGTTTCCCTTCCCAAAAATGATTCCAACACATAATGCTAGAGACGTTCCATTTATGTATTTGACAGCTTCATATGCTCCATATTGATACTTCCCCGATGACACAAGTTTCCTAAGTCTATTAGTAGTTTCTTGCTCCATTTGGAAAGTGCATTTGAGCCACAACGATTCCCTCGTTAGAACTCCTACAGTAACGACTAATGGTAAGAATGATAAGAGAGTTTTACTTGGTTGATGATATGTTAGTGATGATGAGATAAGATATTTGCGTGTTTGTTGATGTTGTATGTTATGATAGACACATACCATGCATATGTCCAGGGACTTGGTAGTACATGAGAGCTAGACTGGTAGATATAGGCATGACAACCTGGTAGATAATGGATATGCTAGTCCGGAAGTACGGGTGCATTAGTCGGGTAAGAGATGATAGTACCGGTACGCGAGAAAAGAAAGCACAGACTCACGAGTCTGGTAGCTTGCACATACATACGAGATGTTACACCCAGTTAGCATTATAGTTTCTATGTCTTCATGTGACTTGCACTAGATATGCTATGAGCTATGAGACGTCGTTATAGAATGTTCAAAAAAACAAGCTATAATGAGAAGCCACGTATTCCAGTTGGTAAGAGTATGGTGTATGACTTTACGGATTGCTGTTAACATTTGTTGTACACAACCATTTCTTCAGTTATACATTCATTTGACTACATCACTTGTTTATGATTGTCCAGCTGCCTTACATACTCGGTACATTATTCCGTACTAACGTCTCTTTTGCCAGGGACACTGGATTTCATACTACAGGTCTAGATACATAGATAGTCACAATTCCATCAGTTGATAGGTAAGACTATATCCTCTAGAGTGCAGTCAAATTTAAAGGTTATCTAATTTTGTTATGTATATAGACTTATGGGTAGGCCGGGCCTCTGTCCCGACCAAGTTGTATGTGTCAAATACTCTTAGAGGCTTTTGTAGACGTATGTACACTTTTGATCAATTATGTCAGGTTAGTAGAGTGTTTGTACAGATTGAGGCCTCGTAGGCCCATATGTTTCCACACACACACACACACACACACACACACACACATATATATATATATATATATATATATATATATATATATATATATATATATTTGGGATTTTCTTTTTGCAGGTGTTTTGAATTACAGTAAGTTATTCATTTTATAGAATAGGTCGCTCGCGTAATATGGCACTAGATTCTTATCCGCGTCACCTAGGTTGGGGTTTGACATCCGAACTTTCTTCATAGCCTCATCAACTATTATTCTTGTTTGATCAACTAATTGATCCAAGTTTTCTATGTATTCAGAATATAGGTACATGTCTCATTTCATTGCATCTCAAGAAATCTTTATGTTATGCTCAAACCTCTCAAGCGTAGTCTTTAAAGCCACAACACCTACTACTTGGTTATTCCACTAACTATACCATTTAGAATTGTCAAATCTCTTCCCACCACTTTCTATACCATAACACACTTTCTCGGTTTCCAAGTAACTAACCGCAAAAACTTAGCTATCATTAGTCATTTGCACCATCACTCCCATTTTCTAGGGATATCCCCGAACTAGAAGTTCTGAATCACAACTCCTCTCAATTTAGTTTAGAGTCATAGTTGTATCAAGAATATGTTCACACATCCTCATCACGGGAACACATCTCTTACCATATCACACGATGTCAAATTCAACCGCTCATATGTGAACCCAAGAATGTATCCTCACCATTAGTGAGAGATTGGAATAATGAAGTCTGGACCTTAACCAAATCATATACCCACAACAAGGAGTGGAAGAATGAGAGTTTTCTAAGTGTCTCATAGCCTTTCAAAGATAAATGCAGATATCTTTGTATCGATCCAAAAAATTCTACTAGACATTGCTCTTGTACTCATGAGACCGGTGAACCTAAAGCTCTAATACCAATTTATCTCAACCTAAATACCAGTTCGTAAAGGTACCTACCCCCACCCGGTAGGAGAACCATCCACAATTGATTAAGCCAATTCAAACAAATATATAATTCAGAAAGAAGTAAATAAATTCCTTTAAGAATCATTATTCCAATCTCAAAACCTCATTCTTCCACTCCTTATTGTGTGTATCCAAAAAAGCATTTCTGGTGGTTTAAGGTAAGTTTCATCTCCTCCATCATATTCTTAAGATAATACAAGTTATTAAGATGGAATTGTTGAAAGATTTTCATAAATAAATTCTTAGAAGCTTTGAACTTGAGTTATATTATTCTTGGGCTGATTTGTGTCAATTGGGAGTATGATATGAGCTTATTGAGATGTTGATGAGGTGGAGGATATGGAGGAGAGTTGGTATGAAATTATAGTGTTGGAAATTCATGTAAATTTGGATATAAAAGAGTGTATAAACTTCATGAACATAAGTTGCTCGATAAAATGGCCAAATGAGGTTTCTTGTTATTTTTGTGAGATATAAGGATGAAACAATGGATGAATATACTTGTCATAATGTTATAGATATTGTTGAGTCAAAGTAATAAATTCATAAGGGGTGACAAAGGTTGTATGGGTTCCAATCCGAGCTTGCCACTCATCGTGATATGTTGATGATTTGTTAATGATATATCGTACCTTGTTGTTGATGTTGTTCTTGTTGTGTTGCTCTGATTGTTGTTGATGTTGTTCTTGTTGTGTAGCTCTGGTTATTTTGATGATGCATGGAGTTGGAGGAAGTAAAAGTTATAGGGGAGATGCTACCCGAATTTATATAGATAAGTTATTCAAATTAAGTTCCTTCTTGACATTAATCATGGACTTTATTGAGATTGAGTTGTAGTTGTGATGGCTGAATTGGAATACAAAAGAAATGAGAATACCATCGTGAATAGTGAACTTGTTAATTCTTTTGAGTTAAATTATTGACTCTAGTATTGCTATCATTGGTATAATGTAGATAATCATTCATAGAGCATACGAGGACTTGGGGAACTTGAATATCTTTGATGACAAAGGTATGTAAGGATTTTTCTTTCTTTGGCATGATCTTGTTTTAGACCAAAAGTGAAATGAAGTATCATCGAACACATTCCATTCTTGTAACTTGGTTGTCTTGTGTTTCCATTCCATTCTAGTATGTTCATTGTCTGAACTCTCATTCACATCTTATGAAATTCCTTGTGATATGATTGATTCAAAGAATTAGGGTGGATTGTATTGTTCATTGTATGTGATTCCATAGCGATAGTCGGAGGAAAATGACCATACGTCACTCCAATTCTACTCATGGTGTCCCTTAAGGTCTGTCTTGCATTGAACTTATATATATGTATCTATTTTCTTACTGTGTCATGCTATAGTCTGTCGGGCAAGCACTTATATGTGCATACCACTGATTAGTTGGGAAAACATTACCGCGTCCTATATGGCCAGACAGTTTATGATGAGATGGCCCCATAGAGAGGCTTTATATTATATTATATCGCCCCATAGAGTGAACTAATTTTACATACATGCATATATTCATAGTTATGATAGTTGTATGCCCTCAAAAGCTTTTCTAAGTTTTAGGTAGACATCTGTACTCTTCCCTTGTATTACATTCCTTATTTATATGTTTTACCTACCTTACATAATTAGTACATCTTTTGTACTGACGTTCCCTTATGGGAACTGTGGTTCATTCCCATAGGTACAGATAGACAGACCGACTTACCTCCACAGTTGGGTATCAGCTTCCAGTTTTTGGTTATCACACTCCACTTCTCCGGAGTTGCCATACAAAGTTGGTACACGTTATTGCATATGTATATGGTTATTTTGGGTATGTCGTGTCCTTGTCCCGACTTTATGTCACATGTTAGTGCTCGTAGAGGCTTATAGACTTGAGGTTATTGCGAGACTACGAAGGTAGCCCCATTGGGACCCAAATAGGCGGTGTAGATTATTGTTTATGGTTTAAAGTGGTGCGTCCTTTCCCCACTTCATTTTTCATCCAAATAAGAACCTTAATCTCCTTAAATTCTCCCAAAGCATCTCCCTATCATTCATGTAAATCCCATCAAGGTTTTGAGGTGAATCTCCCTTCCGGATAGCTTGTGGTGCTAGTATAGTCGTGTTCTTCTTCCTAGTTGTTGGAACTACGCTTACTTCGAATTGAATCAAGGTGAAATTAGAGCTGGTTCTTGTTATTAGAGGTAGTAATATTCCTCTCTTTCATGTGTGTAAGTTAGACCAAGCTTTAGAGGTACTAGATGCTACAAATTGATAGTTAAAAGTTGTAGTTGCCTTGTTGAGCATATTGTGTTGTATTGGGGGATGTTTTTGTTGTAAAAGGGTGCTGGAAATATTGTCATATTATAGTTGTATTTTGTTGAGGGTGCTGAATGGTGAGATCTTCTTTCATCTTTATGTATAAGGATTAGTTGATGTTGTAGATATACTTAGTTGTTATAAGATGGAAGTTAAGGGATGAATGATGTAATTGGATTGTTCGTTCTGTGTTGAGCTATTTTTGTTGTGTGAAGATGCTTTAGATGTTGATATATTCGTATTCATGTATTTTTAATGATGTATCAAAAGTTAGAAATTAAACAGGCTTGAATAATTGCCATATAAACACTTGTAAGGCCAGCTTGTTGTCCATTAGTTAGTTAACATGTTTCTCTTGTTGATCCAAGTGTTCTCCTACTTGTTTTGCGACGTGTTGGGATTGGTTTTATGGTAAATATATGTTGGAGATGTTGTAGTAATTATATACATATGTTATTGATGGAGTCGTAAGGGATAGAATGAAGTTAGGCGAACATGCAGGCCTTAGAATTGTGTATATAGTTTGATTGTCGTTCATCAGCTCATTGTTATGTTCGTCATATTAATAGTAGTATTGTTTCTTGTTATAGCTTGATTGTGGAGGATACAGGTTCGATAATCACCATGTAAAGGTCGTCTTAGAGGTATGTAAAGGCTATTCGTTATCGCTTTCTATGGCTTGAATCCGTTGAAAGTTTCCCTTCCCAAAAATGATTCCAACACATAATGCTAGAGACGTTCCATTCATGTATTTGACAGCTTCATATGCTCCATATTGATAGTTTCCCGATGACACAAGTTTCCTAAGTCTATTAGTAGTTTCTTTCTCCATTTGGAAAGTGCATTTGAGCCACAACGACTCCCTCATTAGAACTCCTACAGTAATGACTAGTGGTAAGAATGATAAGAGAGTTTTACTTGGTTGATGATATGTTAGTGATGATGAGATAAGATATTTGCGTGTTTGTTGATGTTGTATGTTATGATAGACACATACCATGCATATGTCCAGGGACTTGGTAGTACATGAGAGCTAGACTGGTAGATATAGGCATGACAACCTGGTAGATAATGGATATGCTAGTCCGGAAGTACAGGTGCATTAGTCGGGTAAGAGATGATAGTACCGGTACGTGAGAAAAGAAAGCACAGACTCACGAGTCTGGTAGCTTGCACATACATACGAGATGTTACACCCAGTTAGCATTATAGTTTCTATGTCTTCATGTGACTTGCACTAGATATGCTATGAGCTATGAGACGTCGTTATAGAATGTTAAAAAAAACAAGCTATAATGAGAAGCCACGTATTCCAGTTGGTAAGAGTATGGTGTATGACTTTACGGATTGCTGTTAACATTTGTTGTACACAACCATTTCTTCAGTTATACATTCATTTGACTGCTTGTTTATGATTGTCCATCTGCCTTACATACTCGGTACATTATTCCGTACTAACGTCTCTTTTGCCAGGGACACTGGATTTCATGCTACAGGTCTAGATACATAGATAGTCACAATTCCATCAGTTGATAGGTAAGACTATATCCTCTAGAGTGCAGTCAAATTTAAAGGTTATCTAATTTTGTTATGTATATAGACTTATGGGTAGGCCGGGGCCCTGTCCCGACCAAGTTGTATGTTTCAAATACTCTTAGAGGCTTTTGTAGACGTATGTACACTTTTGATCAATTATGTCAGGTCAGTAGAGTGTTTGTACAGATTGAGGCCTCGTAGGCCCATATGTTTCCACACACACACACACACACACACACACACACACACACACACACACATATATATATATATATATATATATATATATATTTGGGATTTTCTTTTTGCCGGTGTTTTGAATTACAGTAAGTTATTCATTTTATAGAATAGGTCGCTCGCGTAATATGGCACTAGATTCTTATCCGCGTCACCTAGGCTGGGGTTTGACACCCGAGCTTTCTTCATAGCCTCATCAACTATTATTCTTGTTTGATCAACTAATCAGAATATAGGTACATGTTTCATTTCATTGCATCTCAAGAAATCTTTATGTTATGCTCAAACCTCTCAAGCGTAGTCTTTAAAGACACAACACTTACTACTTGTTTATTCCACTAACTATACCATTTAGAATTGTCAAATCTCTTCCCATCACTTGCTATACCATAACACACTTTCTCGGTTTCCATGTAACTAACCGCAAAAACATAGCTATCATTAGTCATTTGCACCATCACTCACATTTTCTAGGGATATCCCCGAACTAGAAGTTCTGAATCACAACTCCTCTCAATTGAGTTTAGAGTCATAGTTGTAGTAAGAATATGTTCACACATCCTCATCACGGGAACACATCTCTTACCATATCACACGATGTCAAATTCAACCGCTCATGTGTGAACCCAAGAATGTATCCTCACCATTAGTGAGAGATTGGAATAATGAAGTCTAGACCTTAACCAAATCATATACACACAATAAGGAGTGGAGGAATGAGATTTTGCTAAGTGTCTCATAGCCTTTCAAAGATAAATGCAGATATCTTTGTATCGATCCAAAAAACTCTACTAGACATTGCTCTTGTACTCATGAGACCGGTGAACCTAAAGCTCTAATACCAATTTATCTCTACCTAAATACCAGTTCGTAAAGGTACCTACCCCCACCCGGTAGGAGAACCATCCACAATTGATTAAGCCAATTCAAACAAATATATAATTCAGAAAGAAGTAAATAAATTCCTTTAGGAATTAGAAAGAAGTACATCCAAACCATAGGCTGATAAGGCCGTACAAGCATCTATGTCTATGACATATGTCTACAAGCCTTTATGGAGTACATAAAATATCATAAGGTCGGACAGGGCTCCGCCATCCCCATAGCTACATAACATAAGCATCTGACCCAAAAGGCAACTTTGGAATAAGTAGTATGGAACACACCCTCCGCTGAACTGGTATCCTACTGGGAGGACCATCAACCTGTCTACTGGGACCTACGAGCATGAAATACAATATCCCCAAACAAAAGGGATGTCAATACAAATAAATGCACCAAATATTTAAGGTGGGTAAACATGTATATAAAAATGTAATACAAGTGAAGAGGATAGAATGTCAAACTGGACTTAGAACTGCCACTGATGGCACACAACTGACATAACCATGATCATATGCATGAAAGTAAAATTAAGCCACTCTATAAGGTCATATAATATAGTATCAAGTCCATCTATAGGGTAAGCTCATCATAAACTGCCCAGCCATATTGGACACGGTAACATCTGAGCAACTAATCAGTGGTAAATGCTCGAGCGGTGGTAAATAATGATATATAATTGCCCAACATGTAGTATGCACATATAAGTGCCTGCCTGACCGACTATAGCGCGGCGCGGTAATATATATATATATATATATATATATGTATATATATATATATATATAAGTGCAATGCAAGACAGACCTCAAGGAACACCCTGAACAGAGTCGGAGTGACCTATGGTCGTTATCCTCTGACTATCGTTATATAACTACGTATATCAGCTGTCGTGAAATAAACAAAAAGTATATAATAGCACATAAACATGGATATCACAAAATGTGGAAAAGTACTCCCAACAAAGTACAAACAACAGCCATGAAATCTTTTAAAGTGTAAAGAACAAGCATATCTTCTATAGTCAGGAGTAGAGTTCTCTTTTGCGGGCATTTCATTATGTATCGTTTACACTAGAATCATGCCAAAAGAAAGAAAAAGATAAGTCTTACATACATTTTCCTCCTCGCCTCCAAGATACAACTAAAGCAGCCCACAGATACACCTTAATCTACACAATAATAAGGACACAAATATTACTGACGAAGTCACTAGTTAACACGACGAGCGATAAGCTCAGATTGAATCCCTTACAAACTTTTAACCCCATTATCCTTTATCCTTTAGTTTAACAACATGTACAGCATTACAACAAGTACATTCAGGGAATTCTCAATCTTATATTTACCTCTAAAAGCATACAAAATAGTCCAACCATCACAACGAAGGACTCAATGTCACGTTTCATTTTAAGCAAACTAACAACATGTCAAACAACTAGCTCTTTTAGGAAAAATTCGACAGCACCTCCCCTATTTATACTACGTCCCATAAGTTACTAAAAGTCACCAAACAGCCCAAACAATAACAATACAGTTCACAATAAGCTTTACGATTATTTCAACAACTATTTTGAGCGACAAACTCAATTTACAATTAACAAAATATAATTTAAATCCAATTCCTTTTCTATGAATCTGCATACAATATCTATAACATCATAATTATGCTTACCATATCATTTTATCCCTAAACATCGTAAGAATAATCTTCAAAACCGTCCACATGCCTAGCACCTTAACCCTTATCGTCAATCTCTTATTTTTCATGTTTTCTTCTTCAATAAACTTAATTAACACATAGATAAGCTTAAAACAACATCCATAACATAATAAAATTACTTCTCATAATTTCTAGCCACAACTGGATATCACTCTTATGGAATCAAATTGCCTTCGACACCTTGTACCAGGAGCGGATTCAATGCCATGCTTCCTTACAAACCATATATATAGCCTCAACACAACCCTAAAAAAGATAACAATTCCTTATGTCATGTCAATTTCTATCTTGTAGATTTTCACTCAAGCAATTCAACCAACATATGATTAATCTTAATTACAACTAAGAACATGATTTACTTACCTTAGGCAGTAGATACAACTTAAAATCCCCAGCTGGTGCAGTTCACAACAACTCTCAATCACACCACTTACACTATAGGAGTGTTATTCTCTTATTGAATCAACCTTTGGTGTTCGAGTTGGGTGTAAACACTTGTATTTCACCTTGAAACTCTTATGAACTATTGAGAGAGCATAAGAGATTATTAGGGTCAATTTTGGTCGAGAAATGACCAAAGAAAATCTCCCAAATGTCTTTTAAAAGAAGCTAAGTCGGTGGGTCCGAACGGGGCTGCCTGCGCAGTCTCACGAAAATGTGAATATCTCTATACTCCAACGTTGTTGATGAATGGTTTAATGCGTCCAAAACTAGACTCGTAGACTTTCAAATTTATGGGTGAATCATCCTGTAATTCCAAAAATATTAGGAGAAAAGCTCTACAATATTTGACCCAAATTTCAATTAATTTATTAATGTAACTTGCGAAAACTTTTGCCGACTTTTCTTTTTCAACCTGCTTGACTTCAAAACTTAACACACGATTATTATCTGATTCAAGTACCTCATAATATGACCTTCTTAGCATGTTAAATACTCCTAGTCATACCCTAAAAGTATGGGTTATAACATTCCCAACTTGCCGACTTTCGATGAAACTTATTTTATTCTATTCGTTTAACTTCTAAACCTTCCAACATATGTTATACATGTTTTTAAACACTCATGAACTTGATAATAGTCTTTCTCTATGATCTTATGTCGAATAAATCATGACACGCTTTAACGTATGAAAATATGGTATGTAACATTCTACCATCTACAAATTTAGTGTCATGGTACAAGAGCTTCTATATAGAAATACAAGTCTGAATAATCATCCACACTACACTGTCTAAGAATGAAAAAGACAAAAATAAAGTTAAGCAAAGGAAATCAGTGTTGCATATCTGCTAGCGGCTCACCCGAATCCTCCAAAACTACAACAACCCGTTTGGTCGTTATGATCTTCCAGTCTAATTTCTTGATATAAATCTTCTCCTGGCCTTCACCTATGATATTTATAATATAAATCATGAGTTGAGTAACTTTTTTAGATAAAAATAAGATTATTTAGAATGGGAAATTCTAGAAATAGCCATTCCCGCCTAAGCGAAATCATTTCCGCCCCAGCGAAGCCCGCTTCAGCGAGAATTTGTCTGCCCGGCACAAGGGCGATGTGTCAAGTAACTCCACTTCAGCGGAATCAAATCCGCTACAACAGAAAATTCTGGCAGGTTTGGAGTGTATAAATATTTAATGATAGCACAGTTTTCCAAATCAGTGTGCCTTGAGCTGGGAGTTGACCTAAATGGGTTTTCTGCATTTTTGGCCTAATGATCCTCTATGGAAGGTAATATAATCTTCCCCTTTTCATGTTTCTTTAATGTTTTAGTAAATGGGGGAAAATTTTAGGATGAAGAACTAGTAACACAAACTCTTTAATAATGGAAGCTTTCTAAAATGATGCTTTGTAAAGGCAGTGAATGGATAAAAATGATTTATTTAAAATAAGCTATAATGTGGGTAAAACAACTTAGTTGTATGATTAATTTGATTATATGAACCCTTTTCTTAAATTGGGGAAGAACCTAAGGTTGTCAATTGGGTTTCTATAGTGATATGAAATAAAAGGACTAAATGAAGTTATTTTTAAAATTGACTTTAGGTTATACCTGTAATCATGTTTAAATCCTTTTTGAATAATAAAGTATGGATTTTGACATCGTAAGCCCGGGATGGAGGTATAGGTATCTTATGTTGGTTGAAAAGTCATGGTGTGGTTTTTGTGATTTTAATATCTAGAACTTGTATGTTAGATTAAGTCCGCTACGAACAATTTCGAGGAGTCAAGCATGCGCGTTAAGGATCGACCATTCGTGGCTCCTGTTCGGCAATGAGGTAGACTACAGTTTAACTTTCCGAGTTTTCGATAGAAGTGCATAATTAGTTATAAATATTCATGGGTATAGGGCGTGTTTGGGGGTCCCACTCAGCCACTTTTGATAAACGGTTGAGTGGGTACCGATATTGAACTGCAATGATGGGATGATTTGTGGAATCAATCTTATGCTGGTTCCGATTGATAGTTATTTGGGCTCGTCGTCATATGTTGGCTTGTCGCCATGTTTGCTATTGTTTGGTTGCTCATCACACATGTTTTCGATAGATATCCCAATTTGATTGGAATTGCTTATGTGTTATTGAATTCTTGAAAGCATGTGGATATCATCTTTACACTAGATTGCATCTCATTATATCATGATATCTTGCCTTGTATTATCATTGCATTCATACACTTATTGTTCTATGACTTGATGTGAGAGTGGAATGGATATACTGTGGTCTAAGAGACTGGAAATGTAAGAGTAATATGAAATTATGGCACTTGAGATGATATTGATACGCGGGGAGAGGAGTTGCATGCCTGCAACATGATTGATACTAAACAAATGAGTCATGGGCTCTAGTCAGATTCGTGTGTGGAACTTCGGCTGGCTAGGGCGGTATATGGACTTTGCGGGTCCCCTATGGATGTACGATCATAATTATACCTTAACGTACTGTATTACAGGTTGAGAAAGGTACCTTGCATATGCATTGCATTTTCATTCCCACGTTCATATCATACATACATATGTCATTTCATTTGTAATCGTGGTTGTATTTGTAAATGAGCGATTCCTAATAACTTGGTTAGATCTTGGAGGTTGATTGAGTATACATGACTTGTGATTCTTGTTGATTATAGTGACTACACGATGGAATGAACAATCTTTTCTTGTAAATTGGCTACGTGACTATATTCCGTTAGTTGGTAACCGCTGTTAGTTTTGTTGCAATAATGGTAAGGGTGATGTACTGATGGTAACTGTGTTATTGAACAATGAGTCAAGCATATGAAAGGGTGTTGTGTTAATTGTTCATAGATTTATTTATGTCCAGGGTTAGAGGTAATAATTGTAAATAACGTGGTTCCTACTTAAAAGTTATGGAAAAGGTATGTACTTGGTAGGGTGAAGGGTCGTGATGCAATTTTCTTGTAACGTTAGTGGTTATATCGACGTCTAGCTTGAATATGGTATTACTGGGTCTAGGTGTGAGTATAGGGAACTTCTAGAATGTAAATGGTATACGTGATTGAATGTTCTTGATGTGCTTGTAAGGTAGCCTTATTCCTTATACAATTGGTGTGTCCTTGTCAATAGGTTCGGGTTGAGAGCCTTATGTGGGTAATCTTATATTTTTATGGACCTTACATGATTAAGATGTCTTGGTAAAGTACTTGAACCATAGTGTATTTGGTATGACTTAGAAAGGTTTATTAAGTTGCTAGTGGTAGGTTATGTGGTGTCAACTTGGTATTTATCTCTGATTATGTATTTATGTCATTGTCGGCCTATGATGTCTAAGGGGGTACGTTCTGTACTCATGATACACTTGCTGTATTTTTTCTGGGTGCAGGTATTTGGTCTATCAGGTTGCAGATTTGACCACGGGGAGCTGAGGTAGACTATCTTATCCGATGGCCTTGGTTCCTATCTTATGTAAATATTCCTTTCATTTAGACAGTGTTGTATTTTTTCATATTCTGATATTGTATCTAATATCCTTGTATAAGTCAGACCAGGTTTTGAGGATCAAAGATTGTTTTACTATTTCTATGTTCCTATGATTTAGTGGAATTCTTTACGATGGAAACTTTTTTTTTCTTTCGCTTTCAATTGAATTCTTTTTAAAAGATTGTTATGGGAAATTGGTTCGCATACCGGAGGGATCGTGTAGGTGCCACCATGACGCCCTTGATTTAGGTCATGACAAAGTTGGTATTAGAGCTTTAGGTTCACCAATCTCACGAATACAAGGACAATGTGTAGTAGAGTCTCGTGGATTGGTACGATGATATTTTGTTCTAGTTTAGGGGTTTCGCCCCAGCTATTATATTTTTGCACATATGGGTCTGCACAAGCGAATGGTGGGCCGCAGGAGCGATTCCCTGTTGTGATGATGAACCCACCGTGGAGAAGTAATTCCTGCCGTGGCGAATCCACTTCTACGTAACATCTTCTGCCGTAGCAGAATTTTGTACCCTATTTGGAAACATGCCCCTGCATAAAGTCATCCGCTAAGGCGAGTCCACCGCAACAGATATCCTTTCTGGCCCAGCGGAATCATTGGGCAGAAAACAAAGAGTTCTTTCTCTGTTTCAAAACTCTTGACTTGTGTAATGACAATATATACCATACTCAAATACATCAAAGCAAAACCAACAAGTAAATGTCAGATAACCAAACTACTCAATACTCGATATTGTCAACCAAACAAAGACAAAAGACTAGCTACAAATAACCTAAATTATCCGAATATTCATCAAACCAAACCAATAAGAAATAAAGTCTAGCAAGCCAAAAAAAATATCCAAAACATCCAACAAACATCAAGAAAGAAATAAATTATTTTAAAATCAAGACTAACATGGGCTAATCACAATATCAAGCTTAGACTCAATTATGTCTCCTCGAACTAGCCACCTAGTCACCACCCTTAGTGTTGATGCTGCTGTCATCCACCTCGTGCAGAAAATAGTAGTCCTCATCATCTTGCTCATCCTCCACGGGAAGGGGTTTCTGGTAATCTAAGTGTTTGAACAAACCCTTAATGCCTCTCCATACTTTCATGAGAAGCTTACCCGAGACTTGCTCTTTTCCTTCTCCTTTTTAAACTGCACGCTGAGCTTACCATGGTCCTTGGACAAACCCTTGTATGTCATCTCCAAAGCACTAACCGAGGTCCCAAGTGCCTTATGCGACTCAAGGTACTTCTTCATCTCTTCGCGTGAGAAGTAGTCGGTAGGAGCACCTGAAGAACTAGCCCAGACAGAAGACCTAGAAAGTCCATCAACCAAGTCCTTGATCTCCTGTAGCTGAGAACCCATAATACCAAGTGGCCCATATGGCTGTGAATGTGATTGCGACCCATTATCAGTACCCTTACTGCTTACATTCAGGTCTACCCTCCTCTTCTTACTCTTCACCAGTATGTATACTCCAGACATTTTCATAGGGTGGAATACACCCTCCGATTTCCTCCAGCCATCATCGGACTTATCTGCCACACCTGTCCTCTGGCATAGCCCAATAATTAGAGAAAGAAATTTCAGAATTGACCCACCCTTAGCCAAATAATCCTTCCACTCTTGAATGATGTGGTAACCCACATTCACTAGAACCCAATCAAGAATACAAGCCACCATGAGAGCACGGACATAAGCACAGTTTGATTTGTTGTTAGAAGGTCTAACCCTGCTGACAATAATACTCCGCCACCTTTTGGCCTCTTCCATGAAGTACTCATTTGTGATCCCCAATTTCTTATTAATCGGTTAATCATGTTTCTGTGCTCCTCAGCCACTAGTTGCAACACTAGCCACTCTCCCTTTACACAGTCCTCCTTAGCCCTCATGAGCTCAGATGGGAGGTTAGGCAACCTATAAAAATCATTAATTTCTTCCGCTCTAATTGGTACCCAATGGCCTCAAATCCTTACCTTTGGATTTGGTTCCGACAACCTCACCCTTTTCAAATTGGCGTAAAACTCTCTCACCCAGTCTTCATTGTTCTTGCAATGGGGTGGAGTAAATCACATCTAACTTGTCTCCCTGAGTCGAGTGTAAATGTGAGGAAGAAGCTCATCCACCCCAATAATGTCGACACCTCTCGCCAATATCAATTTCTTGCTCTTCAAATCCTTAAAGTAACAGTTCTAGTAGTCTCTGTACATGAATTGGTGTGCATCGTAGTTACCCACGGGCTCCTCATCAATAAGTCTGTGTTGTTAAGTGAGATTTTCCATTGTTTTTGATCTGTTACACCTGTAATTACCAAGTTTGTGTCAGTTCAGTAGTAGGAGTATATGTAACATGATATTATGTGTTTAACAATCCTAAGAAATTGATAAAATTTTACCCGAGTGGGTCTTTGCAAAGCTACTATTTTGGACACTGTCACTGTTCTATTTTTGCTTCAACGGAAATGCCTTCCATTAGAGCAAATCTGCCCAGTGAGGATTGAGTCTACTTCGGTGGAAACACTGTGTTCCTCTCTGTTCCACTTCAGCAAGGCATATTGTGCCTCAGCGAATCCACTCCAGTGGACAAGGCATCCGCTGGAGCTAGATCGTCGTCCCAGGTAGACCATCGGAAAATTTCAATGATATTACCCTTTTTTGGCCAGAAAGTCCTTTATTTTTACTTGTGGGTGTGTGTATGTGTTGTGTAAAGTCCTATAATGATAGTATTAAACCCGATCTGTAAATATTTCATCATGACAAACCCTACCCCCAAATATTTACATGGTTTATTCAAATATCTCCACCACCACTATACCTCTGTCGTAGTATATAAAGCCATAAGTATGTAATATGAAGTTTGAAGACTTACCAAAGAGTGAAAGTGAGTAGTCGAGTTGTGAGAGGGTTTCAGAGATTTTTGGAATGTGTGCCACCGTCGGTGACTCCGGTGAGTCGGTGGAGGGGTAAGGCAATGGGTAGAGAGAGAGGGATAGTGTAAGGAAGATGGTGATTTGTGTATAAAGGGTTTTGTGGGATGTTTCCAATTTCTAGTGGAGGGGGAGTTGGAAGTGGGTTATGAGTTTGGGGAGTTGGAGAAGTGAATGGGTAGTGGAGTACCGATCAATTTTAGGGATTTTTTTTGAATTCCATGTCATTCCGCCTGGAAAGCCTCTTCTGCGCCCCAGCGAATCCACATGAGTGAGATAGTGTACCGCTCTAGCGAAGGTTATTTTCATTCTAGTTGTTTGCTTCAGCGAAGCAAGTTTCACGGGCAAGAAAGTGCCCCAACGTACTGTATGTCTACCACAATGAAGTCTCTGTTTGGATTTAGTGTATGCAATATTATTTGAAAGTTATATTCCTCTTGGCAAGTATTGGTCCTATCCATTTTCATAATAATTCCTGTGTCAAACCTTATATAACTCTTGTGAAGCGTCAGTTTCCGCTATTATTTTATACCATGCAATCCTTGACCGGGATAAACAAGCAACCTATAGTGACAAATGACATTACGAATTCAGTATTGCTAAATTCAATGATGCATGATGACGTGCGGTAGTGTGACCAAGGACATGGTGCTATACCAGGAATGTTTGAAGTCAAATGTTTTCCGTGAAAATATTTTTCCTGTAATGCGAGTAATATTAATTTTTATCCTAACCGGTCATTTTGAATTATCGGTATCATAGGCATGGTGTTGTGTGATGATGTTTCCCTTCGCATTGTGCGAAATTGATAAGAGCACTTGTGAGACCAGATTTCGAGCCCCATCTTATGTACCCTTACTTTTTCCACTATCTCCATTAGAGGATGAACGTTTGTTTAATTGGTATCTGATGTAGCGACTCGTTTGGTCATTATGATTTTCCTGCCCGGTTTCTTGATATAACTTTTTTCTCGGCCTTCACCGATGACATTTCTAATATAAATCATGAGTTGAGTAACTTCCATGGATGAAAATGAAGATTATTTAGAATGAGAAATTCTGGAAATAGCCATTCTCGCCTCAGTAAAATCATTTCTGCCCCAGCGAAGCCCACTTCGGTGAGAATCTGTCCGCCCCGGCGCAAGGGCGATGTGTCATGTAACTTCACTTCAACGGACCCTTATTTTGCCACGTCGCATCCGCCCCAGGGGAATCAAATCCGCCACGGAAAAAAATGCTGACAGTTTTGGAGTGTATAAATATTTAATGACAGCACACTTTCCCAAATCAGTGTGCCTCGAGCTGGGAGCTGACCTAAATCGGTTTTCTGCATTTTTGGCCTAGTGATCCTCTATGGAAGGTAATATAATCTTCCCTTTTTCATGTTTCTTTGATGTTTTAGTAAATGGGGGAAAAGTTTAGGATGAAGAACTAGTAACAAGAACTCTTTAACAATGGAAGCTTTCTAAAATGATGTTTCGTAAAGGAAGTGAATGGATACGAATGATGTCTTTAAAGTAAGCTATAATGTGGGTAAAACAACTTGGTTGTATGATTAATTTGGTTATATGAACCCTTTTCTTAAATTAGGGAAAAACCTAGGGTTATTAATTAGGTTTCTATGGTGATATGAAATTAAAGGACTAAATGAACTTGTTTTCAAATTAACTTTGGGTTATACCTAGTAATCACATTTAAAGGTTTTTTGAATAATAAAGTATGGATTTTTTACATTGTGGGCCCCAGATGGATGTATAGGTGTCTTATGTTGGTTAAGGACTATGTATTGGTGTGGTTGTTGTGATTTTAATATGTATAACTTGTATGTTAGATTAAGTCAACTATGAAGAGTTTCGATGAGTCAACTATGCGAGTTAAGGATCGACCGTTCGTGGCTCCTGTTCGGCAATGAGGTAGGCTACGGTATAGATTTTCAAGACTCCAATAGATGTGCATAATTAGTTATAAATATTGAGGGGTATTTGACGTATTTAGGGGTCCCACTCAGTCATTTTTTATAAAAGGTTGGGTGGGTACCGGTCTTGAACTATAAAGATGGGATTATTTGGGGAATCAACCTTATGTTGGTTATGATTGCTGATTATTTGGGCTCATTGCCATATGTGGGCTTGTTGCCATGTTTTCTATTATTTCGTTACTCATCACACATGTTTTAGATTGATATCCTTATTTGATTGGAATTGCGTATGTGTTGTTGAATTCTTGAAAGCATGTGTATATAATCTCTATACTTGATTGCATCTCATAATATCATGATATCTTGCATTGTATTGTCATTGCATTCATACAATTATGGTTTTGTGACTTGATGTGAGAGTGGTATGGATATGTTGTGGTCCAAGAGACTGGAAAGGTAAGAGTTATATGAGATTATGGCTCTTGAGATGATATTGATACGCGAGGAGCGGAGTTGCACGCCTACAACATGACTGAGATTTGACAGATGAGTCATTGGCTCTAGTCAGATTCTTATGTGGAATTTTGGATGGCTAAGAGCAGTATATGGACTTTGAGGGTCCCTCATAGACGTACGATCATAATTAAAACTTGACGTATTGTATATCAGGTTGAGAAAGGTATCTTGCATATGCATTGCATTTTCATCCCCACATTCATATCATACATACATATGTCATTTCATTTGTAATTGTGGTTGTATTTGTAAATGAGTGATTCTTCATAACTTGGTTAAATCTTGGAGGTTGATTAAGTATACATGACTTGTGATTCTTGTTGATTATGGTGCCTACATGATGGAATGAACAGTTTTTTTTTTTGTAAATTGTCTACATGACTATATTCCGTTAGTTGGTAACCGCTGTTAGTTTTGTTGCAATAGTGGTAAGGGTGATGTACTAATGAAAAATGTGTTATTGAATAACGAGTCTAGCATATGAAAGGGTGTTGTGTTAATTGTTCATGATTCAATTAAGTCCGAGGTTGGAGGTAATAATTGTAAATAACGTGGTTTCTACTTAAGGGTTATGGAAAAGGTATGTACTTGGTAGGGGTGAAGGGTCGTGATGCAATTTTCTTGTAACATTAGTGGTTATATCAACGTCTAGGTTGAATCTGGTATTACTAGGTCTAGGTGTGAGTCTAGGGAACTTCTAGAATGTAACGGTATACGTGATTGAATGTTCTTGACGTGCTTGTGTGGTGGCCTTATGCCTTATACAATTGGTGTGTCCTTGTCAATAGGTGCGGGTTGAGAGTCTTATGTGGGTAATCTTATATGTTCATGGACCTTTCGTTATTAAGATGTCTTGGTAAAATACTTGAATCATAGTGTATTCGGTATGACTTTGAATGGTTTATTAAGTTGCTAGTGGTAGGCTATGTGGTGTCAACTTGGTACTTATCTCTGATTATGTATTTTAGCCGTTGTCGGCCTATGATGTCTACGGGGGTACGTTATGTACTCATGCTACACTTGCTGTATCTTTTCTAGGTGCAGGTATTCGGTCTATCAGGTTGCAGATTTGAGCATAGGGAGCTGAGGCAGACAATCTTATCCAGTGGTCCTGGTTCCTATCTTATGAAACTGTTTCATTCATTCGGACAATATTGTATTTTTCTGCATTTCTGATATTGTATCTTAGAGTCCTTGTATAAGTCAGACTAGGGTTTGGGGATGAAAAATTGTTTTATTGTTTCTATGTTCCTATGATTTAGTGGAATTCTTTACGATGGTAACTTATTTTTCTTCCGCTTTCACTTGAATTCTTTTTAAAAGACTATTTTGGGAAATTGGTTTTCTTACCGGGTGTATCGTGTAGGTGCCACCATGATGACCGTGATTTGGGTCGTGACAAAAATGATCGGTGAAAGTTGTTGCTCCGTAAGTAATAGAATAGACTCTACACACAAAAAAGTGCATCAATTGTAGAGTGAGTACTAGAAATCAACATGTACTCAACATCATCGTCGACTGATCCTAAACTAAAATAGTGATGAGGGTTTTTCTTTTTGACTACTCATTTCCGCATATAGCCGCGATTAGTACAAGTTTCCAATAATTATAAGCCATCTAGTCTAAGTGAGGAAGTCCTCAAAGTTCATAAAGTTCACATAGTCACTTATGCCGAATGAGTACAATACAATCAACAATTCAAGTAAGTCATCCAACAAGGAATCCATGAAATGAGATGATATGGATATGTAATGCAATTAAATACAAGGCTTTTCCATCACCGGTATACACACGTGATGTAAGAAAGTGTCCAAACTTAGCTTCTCAATTCAAGTGGTTGAACGAAGGAGCGAATGTGTCAAAGATTGATCATTGACCCATGGCTAAGGGTCGAGAATGGCATGGACTATGGGGTGGATTAGGAATCATAACTTAATTGGCTTAAGGGGACAAGATTTTATTTGGCCTTTTGTGTTGGTCTTGGCCGAGACCTTGCATTTATTTTATTGTCTTTAAAATTCTAGACTAGTTACTAGTTGTCTTAGGACATATTAAAACTATGTGATAAACCTTAGCATACTTTAGGACACCATCAATGCCTTGTAAGGGAATGATGAAGCCTAGAAGGGTGACTTGGCTGAGAGTGCCAAGATGGCAAGGATAAGTGATGACTTGGCCGACAAAGTGGCAAGGACAAGAAGCTTTCAAGAAGACCATTCAATAACAAGTCAATATCTGCCTAGGAGAGATGAAGAGGTGGCCGAGAACCGCTCCTTGGTGCAATGAATGGAAGCTTCCAAACTAGTTCCAAGAAGATGACATCTTAAGAAGCCAAATCCATCCACTTTTCTACTTGGATTCCACAAAGAGATGTGTAGTTTGAGTTCAACTATGTCTCCAAGAAACACGAAATCCTTTCCCATTGTCTTCACCATGCCCGAGAACCAACTTGGTTCCCAAGCCAACCGATCCCCTTCCCTTGTTCCCATTCGGCCAATTGGCTTGTAGTTTTGTGTCCTTTGGTTATCTTCTAGAAAGATCCCTATGCTACTATAAATAGGACCCTTAGGATGTTGTAAATAGACATGTTGAATATTGAGTGAAATATAAACTTGTGTGTTTTCAACTTGTGTGTTGATTACATCCATCGGTCCTTGTGTGGACCACGATTCTTGTGTGAGTCACCCTCCCTTCGGTGTAAGTCTTGGTTAGGACTTGTGTGATCTAATCAAAACCAAAGCTTAAGGAACCCCCTTGGTTGCAAGCGAACGTTGGAACTTGTGTGATCCAACCTAGCCTAAGCCTAGGGTCTATCTTAAGGTTTCCGACCACCCTTACTTGGCTTGTTCACATGCTTGTACTTAGCAACCCCGGACTAGACCTTGTAAAATTGGTCACCTTCATCTTGGTGTCGACCTAGGCAGTAAAATCCTCGTGTCTCTATCCTTGACATATCGACCGCACATCACTTAAACCATAACAACCAAACCAACACTTAACCAAATCCACCATCCTTCACTCGAGCTTGAATCTTGCAACTCGTGTTCAATACTTATCCAACCCACTCTATACTGCCATCCTCAACCCCCCACAGTACATCACAAATACCCCATCCAAAGGTTGTTAACCAAAAGCACCCGTATACAACTTTCCAAGTCCGACAACACCAAACAATCCACTAAACCACCATATCGAGAACCTCACTGTTCCAATTAATTTCCGTGGCCTTTCCACCATGAAACAACCAAGTCCCAATCATCACCCTGACCCTCAAAACATCAGTGACAACTCCACAAAACTCTTAAACCAGATTCCAAACAAAACTACCTGAAACAGCCACCAAACACCACCCTATCCGGCCAAACCGAGAACCTGAGAACCCCATCTTTGACATCCAATTTTGGGCTAACCCGAATATCACCAACACCCGACCCACATACCAAATATCACCCTCTTTACTTGCATCAGATTGGTATTAGAGTGAGGCCATCCCGTCCCATACTTTGACGATATGGCACAAGTAAATGACGAAGTTAGGAGGACCTTATCCGAAATGGTTGCAGAACAAATGCAATTGATAGGAAGAGAATTCGCAAATTGTGTAGTCATCAACAATGTTGAATCCGAGGAGGAAGTTTCCCATAACAACCCACTACATGTTGAAGATGATGCACAAGAAGAACCAAGACTTGAAAGAGGGAATGACCAGACCTTACAGTTCGACCTTCCTACATTTGACGATATTTTGGACCCGAAAGAATTTCTCAAATGGATAAGGACCATAGAAAAACTCTTTGAGTTTAAACAATATGACGACCACCAATGTTTCAAGGTTGCCACATTGAAGCTAAAGTCCTTTGCTTCTGTGTGGTATGAAAATCTAAAGACGAGCCGAAAGAGACATGGCAAACCCAAGATTGATTCTTGGGAAAATTGAAAAAGCATTTAAAAAGAAAGTTCTTGCCGCGAGAATATGAGCAACATTTGTACCTTAAACTTACCAAGATTCAGCAAGTTGTTCTTAAAGTTGGAGAATACATCCGGGAATTTAAGAAGGTCACAATGTTGTGTGACTTAGAAGAAAAAGAGTTGCAACGCATTACACGGTTCATTGGCGGACTAAGAGCGGCAATCCAAGAGAAAGTGGAAGTGTCCACTTACACTACATTTGAAGATGTGTTCCATCTAGCACTTAGGTTAGAGCGGCAACAAAAGAAGGTTTTCACAAGACCTTACACTAAGACCGCAAGTGCTAAGGAGAAGGTTAGCATGTCCTATTCCAATTCCTTGTACAAACAAGATGATGTAAACAAGGACAATGGTAAAATGGAAGTTACCAAATATGTTGAATGAGGCGGGAAACGATGTTTCAAATGTCAAGGGCTCGGGCACCTTGCCAGGGAATGCCCCAACCCGAGGGCCATGACACTTGAAGAATATAGGAAAAGTGGAGGCGCCTTTGTGGTAGAAGAAACCGAAATGGAAGAGAGCCAAGAAGAAGATGAGGCTCAAGCGGAAGATGGAGTAAATCTAGTTCTTCAACATGTGCTAAGTGCACAATTGGAAGAACTTGACAAAAATCAAAGGGAAAAAATCTTTTACACACATTGCAAGGTGAAAGATAAAGTGTGTAGTTTGATTATTGACGGAGGAAGTTGTGCAAACATGGTGTCCATCGGGGTGGTAGGCAAACTACAACTACCAATCCACGAGCATCCTAAACCTTACAACCTCTGGTGGGTAAACAAGGAGAATGGACTCAAAGTTGCCACTCAAGCCCTCATCAACTTTCGGATCGGAGGATATGTGGATGAGATCCTTATCATTCCTTCCTCTTTTAGATGAGTATTACGGAGTGATGAGAACACAAAATCACAATTAAGACATGGATATAACCATGGAAACATCAAATTATAGGCTTCATACCGCAATCACAATCCACGCAACCAACTAAACTATCAGTTAGTGCCCAAAGCATGGCATTCAAACCCTATTCATAACGACTCGAATATAATACACATTCTCAAAATCATGCTATTGGTACCCAATATTGGTTCTCGTAATCTCACATGTATGGAACCCCCATTAATTCCCCATTACTCCTTTATTAGTTCATTTAGACCAACCACCCGCTTTGAATAGAGTCAAGTAAGATCTCAAGTTGATTGATTAGAAATCTGAACCTCAAGCGATCACCAGACGACCTTTCCCTTCTTCAAAGCCTCCGAATGATCCCAAGTTGTTCAAATAAAGATTCTACTTTAGCATATGAGTATGTAGACACCCTTATTGCTATATTATAATTTCAGACTCAAAAAGTCACCTAAAAACAATTCCAAGTCCCGAAGGTCAAAATTGTAATTTTGTTGTAAAATCTGGTTCAAACTAGTCAACAATGATACTCATAGTGCTATACTTTAGTTTAGACAAAAAAACGAACACAAAAATATAAACCCCGAGCCACCAAAGGCAAAATTGAAATTTTATCACAAAATCAGTTTATCCATAAATAGTAGTTTCTAAATCCAAAAAGATAAATCAAAACCAACCATGAAAAGACCTCAAATTCAAGGAATTATCATTTCTTAACTTTGGGGCTCAAAACCCCAATTTCTACAACCCAAACACGGATAAAAATGATAACCAACGTAATTAATCATGAAGAAATGCCAAAATAAAGGTTATATACTTACCCCCTTTCAAAAATGAGAACAACTCTGCAACGTCACCTTAAACAAAGCTCTAAAACTCAAAATATGCTCAAAATACTAAAAATCTCAATTTGTCCATTTCAAACATTGATCTAATGTTTCTCTTCATCGCTATCGCGAACCCCATTCACTATTTCAAAGAAAAAACTGTGTTGACTGGTAAAACTCAAAAACCCATCTTCGATGTCGTGGAATAATATTCGCGATCACGGTGAAATTTTTTTCACTTGAAACCAACAACATTTGTTCAGCGTAAAACGAGCATAACTCACTCATACAATGTCAAAATGCTACGATTCTTTTTGTTATTGTTCCGTAATCATTATACAAATATAATGGTTCAATTGAAACACAATTAAGAGCTAATTTTCTCAATATGGTACCCTTTATGCCCAAGGAAACGATGCTGAAACATCAAATACAAGTGGATCCATTATATTTGATCTCATCCACATATCCTCCGCCATAGGACGATACCTTCTTATTACCCCTTGTGCGATTATTGAATCCATCATGTTCATGTCTCATACCCCAGCAAGGTACGATATGGATAACTGATCGAGTAGAGATCAAACTCCATGATCACACATGGTGGTTCATGGTGGTTTTATTAATGCTCTCCCTCAGATATACAAATATAATGATATATGGTTTACAGATTTTATACATGTTATATTATACTCATGTTCATATTTCATGTTTTAGTTTCTGTTCAGTTTATGTCCCTATTATTTTATGCGTCTGCTTATTCTTTCAGTTGTTTTACATATAGTACAATTTAAACGTACTAACATTCTTTTGTATAGGGCCTGCACTTCACGGTGCAGGTGCTGAGTTTCAGGGAGATGAATCTGCTCAGTAGGTTCACTTCAGTATTAGCAATCTAGTGAGCCCCTTCTCATTCAAGGTGTTTGTTAATTATTTTATGAATTATTAGTATAGTTATGCCAGATCTTTGTCCTGGTAGACAGTTTTGCAAACTCATATGGTCAGAGGTTTCATAGACTAGTTTAGTATGTCATGTCAGCATTGGTTTTACATGTTGCATCATAATTGTTAGTGTATGTTTTGACGCCCGTGTGGATCAGCAATCCATGTGGTTCGCTCGGTCACATGCAGTCAAGCACCGAGTGTCATTTTTGCTCAGGTCATGGTCTGACGTGTGCCAATATCATCCAGTATATTTATTGTATATCATACCTCATTTTCAAATATTTTGACTATCAATTGCAATTTTTAAAATTAAAGTAAAGACAATTGTAAAATGATCAATACTCTATTATGTCAAAATTGTGAAAATGTTAAATTAAATAAGACAATTAAGTTACATCTCAATTTCAAGTTCTTCAATTTTTAATTAAAAGGTTTTACATGGTTTGAAGGGATTTTATTTATAATTGGTGTCAAATTTGGGCTTAAATTGAAGCTTTTGACTTGATTTGATTGTACTTGAAATAATTTGCGTCATTTGTTAATTTTTAAAAAGGTTACATTTGCAAAATATGGCCATTGCTATTTATTTTACTTAAACGCTGAATGAGCATCATTTGTTTTATTCTAAGTTCGTTGGGTCCAGCCCAATTGGACTGCGACTCAGCCCAATTTGCTTCTTTATGTGAAAAACACCCAAGACCCCAACCCCATTGCACTTTTGCACAAATTTCTATCTCTAGCCGATGCTCTCTCTCTCAATCTCTGTCACTATGACAGAAATGGAAAATCTCAGGCGTACACAAGCTTTTACATTACCTTTCTCATCCAAAATGGGTAAGAGCATTAATTTCTCTTGCCCTTATGCCACCGTACCACCACCACCACACCAAGTGAGGTTACCCCTCTCCCTTTTGCTTTTTTGTGATTTCTTAATTGCTCTTGTCTTATATGATTTCAACCGGTGGGTTTTCATTGGCTGGGTTTGTTTTGGAGGAATTTTCCCTCCTATTTCCCTCATCCCACACCGATGTGAAACCCCAATCTCTAGGGTTTCTGAGTTTTATAAATTGAATCATATTTCCTCATTGTCAAACAAGTAAAAATGGTCCAGAAGTTCGAATCTCGGGCTCTTTAATTTCTAAGATCCATTTTCGAACAAAACTTGATTAATGTGATCTTAATTGGGATACAAGCCCTTCGGTGGAACTCTACTTAGCCCTAATTAGTCTCCCAAGTTCTAAAACCCTCTATTTTTGTGTGCAAGTGACTGTGGTGTGGAAGTGAAGACCAAGTTCTCCCTTTGACCCTAGGCTGCCTCCAGAGAAGGTAATCCTCTCCCCCTTTTAGCATTTCATTCATCTTAATAGGTTTTTATGCATTATGTGGTTTCCAGCATGATTAGTTAGTTCATTAATTACTTTTTATGCTTATCAGACTGATTTTAGATTAGTTTATGGTTAGGACTAGTTTGAAGTAATGTGTGATTAGGATAAATATACTTGATTGGTCATGGTTTAGTTTTTGTGTGCAAAGTGTAGTTATAAACCTATTTTAGTTTATTTAATGAGTTTGTCTAGTTAAGTGCAATTTATGTGAATGATCATTACTGATTTAGGGATGGTTAGTGTTAATACAAGTCTAAAACTGGCTACATTTTATCAGTGATGTGTTTTTAAGAATCTATATGATCAGAATATGAAACACATTTCCTTATTTTCCCTGTTGCAATTAGTTTAGATAAATCTGAGATGATGTTGCTGGTGTGGTTATGAGACTATCTTAACACAGTTTTAGGAATAACAAATAGACACTAGGTAGTTAATGACTGGCAAATCTCAAGTTGATCTTGTTTAAACCTCTAAATGTCAATTAGGATATGTTGTAGCATACCAGGTTAAAAATCATTTAGTGCACTTGTATATTGATGATTTTGGGGAATAGAGAAGTTGTTTATGGTTTGAAACTGTATCACATCTGGGTTAAAGGATCTTAAGTTAAAACCTGAACTCTGAAAATGACTTGTCAATGATGGTTGTATTTTAATGAGTCTGTCCTAGTTCATAATGTGTCCGTTATGCACCTGTTAGGACTTATTTTGGTCTGGTATGAGGTACCAGATGCCCTAATGTTATTTGATTTATGCCAGGGTCTGTTTTGTGCTATATTACCAAATCTCTGTTTGAATATGGTTCCATGAAGCCCTATGTTGCTCCACAAACCATGGCCTAGGTGAGACACAACACTCGGTGCCTAGCTGCATGTGACCGAGCGAACCACATAGCTGGTGAATCAACATGGCATTAAAACATACTATAGTAATGATTTAAAACATGCAAAACATAATTCTAAGTTTATAATCTGAAATAATCAAAGTGGAATGAGTCTGAAAATATCATAAGTCTGAAAGTAGTAAATATTGACATGTTTGACTTACTGAACTAATCTATTCTATGAAACCTTTAACATGAGTTTGACTGAAATCTGTGTACCCGGACAAGGCCCTAATATGCCTCTACTAATAAAACCAAATCATGAAATAATAGACTGACTCCCCAAATGAGATGGGGCTCACCAAGCATCTGATACTGAAGCAATCCTACTAAGCATATCCGTCATCCTGAAACTCGGCACCTGCACCGTGAAGTGCAGGCCCCATGCAAAGGGATGTTAGTACATTTGAATTACACTAGTATATAAAGCAACTAAAAGAATAAATAGTTGTGGGGTGGTCGGGAAAAGGGAAACCCAAATCAATAAACAGATACTATACTAAACCTAAAACTGATGTCTGATAATTGGTAACTGAACTAGGAAGAAAATAATAAGAATACTTCCTAGACTGAAATGGAGAGTCATTTGTTTAACTAAAATACTAAACAATAATAGTTGTGGCCTTAGGCCCAATATGGGTGCGCAAATCTATCGCCTCGGGCCCAAGTATACGTATACATAAACTTTGGCCTTGGGCCCAAATATATATGTGGCCGAAGGCCTAAAAATATAGGTGCTCGACATGATACTGGAATACTAAAATATACTACTATGAAATATTGAACATGAATTCATAAACTGATTATGAGTATTGAAGTGTTAACTAATTTACGAACATGCTAGCTATTCTAAACTTAGACTAGTGGATATCAAACACAAGTCTATATTGATTACGCGATGAGTTCACAACAATCAAAGTGATAATTACGAACAACTATGATAATATAATCTTGAGGATATATGTTCTAGTCTTTTCATGAACTAGGGCATAAATATCAAATTATAAAGTAATTTGCAATAATCTCAATGAACGAGGCGTGGGGATGACTAAAGACGTTTCCACACGTAGATAAAAACTCTACATACTTTAATCACTCTAATACTTGTCTTGAAATCTGAACTTTAGAGTAGAAACCCAAAGCTTGAACTATGAGCCTTAAATTGGGTTTATCCTGAAAAACCATAGGTTAAGAACATTGGATTCTATTTAGAATTCATTAGGATTATGTTAGAATCGTGTGAAAAAAGCTTACCTTTGTGTAGGAGATAGTTGGTAAGAGAGAGCATTTGTTCTAGGGTTTGAGAATATAAAAAACTAATTTTTAGAATCAAGTGTCGTATTTATATTTGAAAGAGAATAATCCCTTGATTATTTTCATTAATGAAAAGGTATATATACATGATATACAATATTTATTATGGAAATTAAATCTACCTTTTTCCAATACAAGACTACTAGTTTTTCCTAATACAATACTACTACCATAATTATACATATACAAAAATTCTACTAATTATGGTAAATTATTTACAAAGGAGGAAACTGTGATATACACGGACTAGTGTGTGATATACACGATAGTCTTATACATATACAAGAATTCTACTAATTATGGTAAATTATTTACAAAGGAATAAATTGTGATATACACGGTAGTCTTTCAATATTATTTACTGTCAGGGAAAATTCGACGGTCCATTCGACGGTCTGTCGAATGTTTGATGGTACGTATAATCTAACCGTTGTTTACTGGAGATTTCCAGAGAGTGGTGAAATATAGAATTTAAGAGAAGAAGAAGAAGATTGACGGGCCATCGAGCGTTTGACGGTCCGTAAAATTAACCAACAGGCCGTCAATTTCAAAAGTAAAATTGACTATTCACTTTGATGGGCCGTCGAACAATTGATGGTTCGTACTTCCTGCCATCAAATTTCCTCTGCAGAGCTGAACCTGGTTTTCTAATGTAAACTCCCCGTTTTGGTTTCCTACACTCGTGGATCATAAACAAGGCTTATCTTGAAGGTACGAGGTGTTACAATATCTCCCCCTTGAGATCATTTTCCCTTGAATGATAGGTCATGGTTAAAAATGAGACTTGACCTTCAAAGTGATTGAAGGAAACATAAGAATATTGAATTGTACTTAACATATTAATACTAAGTTGGATACTGAACTGAATACTGAACTAATTACTAAACTAAGTTACTGAACTGGATAAGAGGTACATATGTAAAGGTTAGTTACCTTCAACATTTTCTGCTTGTTTTACAAATTAATGCAGATATCTGGACTTCATGTCTTCTTCGGCTTCCCAAGTAGCCTTCTCAATACTCTGACTTCTCCATTACACTTTCACTGAGGCAACTTCTTTATTTCTCAACTTTCAAATCTAACGATCCAAAATAGCCACTGGAATCTCCTCATAGGTTGAACCATCCTTAACTATGATGGAGTCGGTAGGGACAACCAACGACGGGTCTCCCATACACTTTCTCAACATGGATACATGGAACACTAGATGAAACACAACTAAGTCTCGTGGCAATTCAAGTTCATAAGCCACATGGACAACTCTTCTCAAAATCCTGTTTGGTCCAATATATCTAGGACTGAGGTTTCCTTTCTTCCCAAATCTCATGACACATTTCATAGGTGATATTTTCAGAAATACCCAATCATCAACTTGAAACTCCAAGTCTCTACGCCTCACGTCTGAATAGGACTTTTGGCAACTCTAAGCTATTTTCAAACGCTCATGAATCAACTTGACTTTCTCTACAGCCTGATAGACCAAGTCTGGTCCTAGCATTACTGAGTCACCAACTTCGAACCAACCAATTGGCGATCTACACCTTCGCCCATATAGAGCTTCGAACGGTGACATCTGGATACTGACATGATAACTGTTGTTATAAGCCAATTCAATGAGAGGCAAATAATCATCTCAATTACCTTTAAAATCAAGAACACATGCCCTCAACATATCCTCCATGGTCTGAATAGTACCCTCTGCCTAGCCTTCTATCTGAGGATGAAAAGTTATGCTTAGATTCACCTTTGTACCCAATCCTTTCTGAAAAGAGTTCCAAAAATGTGTTGTGAACTAAGCACTACGGTCTGAAATAATGGACACTAGGGTCCCATAAAGCCTGACAATTTCTGGGATATACAACTTAGCATAATCTTCTGCTGAATTTTTTGTCTTAACTGGCATGAAGTGGGCTGATTTAGTAAGTCAATCCACAATCACCCAAATCGAATTATGCCTTCGGAATGAGCGAGGTAAACCTGTTATGAAGTACATATTTATCATCTCCTATTTTTAAATAGGAATATCAATATTTTGAGTCAACCCACCAGGCCTCTAGTGCTCAGCTTTCACCTGCTGACAATTCGTACACTTGGCTACAAAATCTGCCACATTACCTCTTCATATCGTTCCACCAATAAATCTCCTTAAGATCATGGTACATCTTTGTGGAACCTGGGTGAATAGAATACTTGGAATTATGTGCTTTTGCTATAATTCTCTCTTTGAGTCCGTCTACATCTGGTTCGCATGACTAGCCTCGGTATCTAAGGGTACCATTATCTCCCCCTTGTTCAAAAGTCATAGTCTTATGCTTGTGAATCCCCTACTTCAGCTACAACAAGTAGGGATCACTAAACTGATTCTCCTTCACTTCGGCTACTAAGGAGGATTCGGACTTGTTCTGAACAACCACACCACCATCTTCGGAGTCTAAAGTCGAACTCTTAGACTGGCTAGTCGATGAATCTCCTTCGTCGTGGTTGTCTTATCTTCCTCTACATGAGCTAAACTTCCCATGGATTTCCGACTAAGAGTGTCAGTGACCATATTCGCTTTCCATGGATGGTAGAGAACATCTATATCGTAATATTTTATCAATTTGAGCCATCTCCTCTGCCTGAGATTCAACTCCCGTTGTTTGAAAATATATTGAAGGCTCCTATACTTTGTGAAAATATCAACATGAACTCCATATAAATAGTGACGCCATATCTTGAGTGCAAAAATCATAGCTGCCAATTCTAAGTCATGAGTAGGATAATTCTTTTCATGAGTTTTAAGCTGTCTGGAAGCATAAGCTATAACCTTACCATGCTGGATTAAAACACCCAAGACCAACTCCTGAGGCAGCGCAATATACAATAAACCCTTGGGTTTCCTTTGTCAATGTTAATACTAGAGCAGAAGTTATTCTCATTTTCAGTTTCTCAAAAGTACGCTCACAGGTATCAACCACTTAAATGTGACCTTCTGAGTCAATCTGGTTAATAGAGCTGAGATAGAAAAAAATCCCTTTACGAATCGTTTGTAATAACTTGCTAGACCCAAGAAACTCTGAGTATCTGAAACTGAAGTGGTTCTAGGATAATTCTTAATAGCGCCTATTTTCTGAGAATCAATCTAAACGCCCTTGCGTGAAATTACATGGCCTAAGAATGCCACTAACTTAAGCCAAACTTCCCACTTGGAAAACTTGGCATAAAGCTCATTGTCCTGAAGTGTTCGCAACACTATTCTGAGATATTCTTCATGATCGGTGTCACTACGAGAATAGACTAGAATGTCATCAATAAAGACGATAATGAAAAAATTGAGATAAGGCTTGAATACCATGTTCTTAAGATCCATGAAAGCGGTTGGGCCATTTGTCAATCTGAATGATATGACATAAAATTCGAAATGACCATAGTGAATTCTGAAGGCGGTTTTCAGAATATCAACTTCCTTAACCTTAAGTTGATGGTACCCTGATCTGAGGTCAATTTTGGAATAACACTGGGCACCCTGAAGTTGGTCAAATAAATCATTAATTCTTGGAAGAGGCTATTTATTCTTGATAGTGACTTATTCAATTGCCGATAGTCAATGCACATACGCAAAGACCCATCCTTCTTTCGAACAAATAAGACTGGTGCACTCCATAGTGAGATATTAGGTCTAATGAATCCCTTATCTAGGAGATCTTTCAACTGAGCTTTTAGTTCTCTTAACTCTACTGGAGTCATTCTGTATGGTGGAATAGATATCGGCATAGTGCCGGGAAGCAGATCAATTCTAAATTCAATATCCCTATCAGGAGGAACTCCGAGAAGGTCTTCTGAAAAGACTTCTTGAAACTCATTGACAACTAGTATATACTGAAGATTTGGGGTCTGAGAATCTGCATCCCTAACCCGAACTAGATGGTAAATGTACCCCTTGAATATTATCTTTCTGGATTTAAGATAGGAAATAAACCTACCCATGGGTGCTACAGCATCAGCCTTCCATTCTATGACTGACATCTTACAATTTTAGTTCTACATTATATTGTGGCATAACATGAAGACAACCAATCCATGCCCATGATTCCATCGAAGTCTACTATATCTAACTTTACTAAATTGGTTGTGGTAATGCGATGATAGATTTTAACTGGACAACCCCTATATACCCACCTGGCTATAACTGACTCACCAACTTGTCAGTTACCCTATAGAACGCAGCCATATTTGTAATAGTCATCTCCTCATTTTGAGTTGTACTATTAGTTACATCGTACAAATAGGGATCAAGTCCATACACAAAACGCCTAACTCTGACCCTCATGTTTGGAACTATGTGTGGATCATACTTTTTGAAAGCGACAAACTGAAGATAGTACTCCTTCACACTCTTGTCGTTCTGCTTAAGCTATTCGAATTCAATGGACTTTGCCTCTCTAAACTCAACTGGCAGAAAGTTCTCAATAAAAGCATCAGCAAACTCATCCCAAGTTGTTGAATATGCATCTTCCCTACGTGTATGCTCACATGGCTTATACCAGATATTGGCAACATCCTGCAAGTAATAAACTCCAAACTCTACTGCCTCTACTTCAGTAACATGCATAATACAGAAGATTTTTTTAAGCCCATCAATGTAATTCAATGGATATTCCTTCTTACAAGATCCTCTGAACACTAGAGGGTCCATTCATAGAAACTCACAAGTCCTGGAACTGGATGACTCTCCATTCATACTTGTACTTAGAGTCATTCCCTTACGTTGGGCTTGAGTAGCTACAAACTGGGTGAGCAGATGAATATCTCTCCTAACATCAAAGTTAGTAGTGATGGGCGGCGAAATTGGGATCTCCGTAGGCCTTATGGTATCGAGTGGAGGTGTTGTACCCGAATTGGCTCCTTGAGCCTAAGCATTTTCCTCACGATCAACATTATCTGTAACTCTATGGTTGTTAGTTAAAGCCCTCTTGGTGTACTTTTTTCACATAAATTTTCTGAAATACGTAATACGCACAAGTTAGAATAATATCCTATTTACATGCCCCGAACCATGGCCTAGGCGAGACACGGCACTTGGTGTCTGGCTGCATGTGACCGACCAAACCACATGGTTGTTGAATCAATATGGGCATCAAAACATACTATAGTAATGGTTTAAAACATGCAAAACATAATATTGAGTTTATAGTTTGAAATAATCAAATTGGAAGGAGTCTGAAAATATCATGAGTCTGAAAGTAGTAAATACTGGTATGTATGACATATTGAACTAGTCTAGTCTATGAAACCTCTAACATGAGTTTGACTGAAATCTTTGTACCAGGACAAGGCCCTGGTATGCCTGTACTAATAAAACCAAATCATGAAATAAGAGATAGACATCCTGAATGAGATAGGGCTCACCAAGCAACTGATACTGAAGTAATCCTACTAAGCAGATTCGTTGTCCTGAAACTCGGCACCTGCACTGTGAAGTGCAGGCCCATGCAAAGGGATGTTAGTATATTTGAATTACACTAGTAGATAAAGCAACTAAAAGAATAAATAGTTGTGTGGTGGTCGGGAAAAGGGAAACCCAAATCAATAAACAGATATTATACTAAACCTAAAACTGATGTCTGATAATTGGTAACTGAACTAGGAAGAAAATAATAAGAATAATTCCTAGACTAAAATGGAGAGTCATTTGTTTAACTAAAATACTAAACAATAATAGTTGTGGCCTTAGGCCCAATATGCGTGCACAAATCTGTGGCCTCGGGCCCAAGTATACGTATACATAAACTTTAGCCTTGGGCCCAAATATATATGTGGCCTTGGCCCCAAAAATTCAGGTGCTAGAAATGATACTGGAATACTAAAATATACTGATATGAAATACTGAACATGAATTCATGAACTGATTATGAGTAGTGAAGTGTTAACTAATTTACGAACATGTTGGCTATTCTAAACTATGACTCATGGGTATAAAAACATGTTTATATTGATTACGCGATGAGTTCACAATAATCAAAGTGATAATTATGAACAACTATGAATTTATAATCTTGAGGATAGACGTTCTAGTCTTTTCATGAAATAGGGCATAAATATCAAATTATGAAGTAATTTGCAATAATCTCGATGAACAAGGCATGGGGATGACTAAAGACATTCCCAAACATAGATAGAAGCACTACATACCTTAATCGCTCCAATATTTGTCTTAAAAATCTGAACTTTGGAGTAGAAACCTAAAGCTTGAACCCTGAGCCTTAAGTTGGGTATATCTTGAAAAAACCCTAGGTTAAGAACATTGAATTCTACTTAGAATTCATTAGGATTACGTTAGAATTACATAAAATCACGTGAAAAAGTCTTACCTTGGTGTAGGAAATTATTGGGAAGAAAGAGCTTTCATTTTAGGGTTTGAGAATATGAAATACTGATTTTTAGAATCAAGTGTCGTATTTATACTATTTGTTGTCGAGGGAAATTCAATGATCCATTCAACGGTCCGTATAATCTGACCATTATTTTCTGAAGATTTCCAGAGAGTGGTGAAATCTGGAATTTAAGAGACGGAGAAGATTGACCGGTCGTCGAGTGTTTGACGGTCTGTAAAATTGACCAATATGCTATCAATTTCAAAAGTAAAATTGACGGTTTACTTTGATGGGTCATCGAACAATTGATGGTCCGTACTTTCTGCCGTCAAATTTCCTCTGTAGAACTGAACCTGGTTTTCCAATGTTAACTCTCCATTTTGGTTTCTACAATCGTGGATCATGAACAAAGCTTAGTTTGAAGGTATGATGTGTTACACCCTAATGCTTACCTAAATTATGATTGTGCATTGGATTGGCATGTATACTTGTTAGATATCTCTTGTTTAGCTTAAAATCTAGGTATGGTGGATGTGAAATCTACCCTGCTTACATATAGTTGGGTTTCAAATGTTAGTTCTAACTGATCATTTGTATGCCCTGTTGTGACATTGCCATGCTCATATATCCTCTATCTCATGTTTAGTCCATGTGTATTAGCCTTAGTGTCATACATAATCATGTCATGTCTGTGTTTTTTGTGGGTTTGAGTTATGATGTAACGACTCATTTAGTCGTTTAGGCATTTTACCCTGTTACCTCTATTGGCCCATCCCCTAGCACCGTTAGAGTGTGTTCGACTTTCGGGGATAGGTGGAGCGGTTCTCGAGGTAGTCGGGTGAGTCTTAGTTGATTTTGAAGAAATTAGAAACTTTAAGTTGAATAAGTGAAAAAGTATTGACTGAAGTTGACTTTTGAGTATATGGGTTCATTTCTAGTTTTGTCACTTCTGGTAGGTCCGAGCCGTCATTTATGACTTAGTTGAGTCCTTGGTTCTCTTCCCGAGGCATTTAAATGTATTTTATGTCACTATCTGTAAAGTTGTGGAAGTTGAATATTTTAAGGGTTTTCATAGAAAAGTGGACCTTAGATTGGTCGTATGAGAAATCTGAGTGTGCGAGCGAGTTCGTAGCGTCATTTACACTTGATATGAGTGTTTGATTATATCCGGGAGGTTTCGAATGGAAGTTGGGATTTTGGGCTAAACTTGGTGAAAGACTAGATTTTGCTGGTTTCTAATGTCCCGCGTCTATGGGTGGGTGTTTTTCTCTGCGAGCCTGCCTAAGTGGGACTTGGTACGTAGACGCGAGAAAGTGAGGTGTCAAGTGGCTATGCATATGCGAGCCATTCTTCGCTGAGGCGAGTCCGCATCTGCAGACAAGGTGTCCGCGGATGCGAGAATTCCTGGGCAGAAAGTCTTGTGTTTTCCCAACTTTAGACCATTATTTACATTCACTAATTCTAAACCTATAGAGTGCTTGTGCGGGCGATTTTCAAAGTTTTGGGGTGGATTCTTCCTTGGGTAAGCTCTTATTACTTTCATGGTGGTTTTATTATGATTTATGATTGGAATCTATGCTAATATTGTAGGTTTAGTTGGGGAAAAGTGGGTCATGAACCCTAGTGATCATTATATGAGTTTGTTCGTGTAAATGAGTTTTTTTGGGAAAATCTTGTTGAATCTAGTTATGGAACAATTGAGATACTAGTTTCTAAGTTGAATCTGTCTCAAATTCATAGGACTTGATTATGGAAAGTTTAGGGTTTTTCTCTAAATTTGGGATTTTTGCATAATCTTGCAATTGGGGGTCCAATTAGGTTTAGTTTTCAAATTAACTTAAGGATATGTTTATTTAGTATGTTATCATACTTTTTGGGTAATAAAGTTTGGGTTTTGCTACTATGGACCCGGGTTCGATTTTGTGTTGAGTCTTTATATTTTTTGAAATGACTAAGTCCTTGTGTTTTTACAAGCTTATTTATTAACGTAGAATCTAAATGTTAGACTACGAGTATTTTGAGGCACTTTGAAAGGGCAAGGCCTGCATTGAAGGATTGAGGTTCGTGGCTCCTGCTCGGCATTGAGGTAGGCTAAAGTTTCTCTTTTGTACATTTCGATAGAAGTTCATATTAGTTATAAATGTTGAGAGGTATTGGGCATGTTTGGAGGTCCCACCTTAGCGGCTGTGATGAACGCTTCGGTGGGTACTAGTGTTGAACTGTGATGATGAGTGATTTGGAGAATCAGCCTTAAGATTGCTGTTGTTTGGTCTTGTCGCCATTGTTTATATTGATGTGTTTATTCATCACATTGCTTTCGATATCATATCCTAATTTTACGTAGATTATGTGTTAATGACTTTCTGAAAGCATGTGATAGTTCATCTCGTATACTTTATTGCATTTCATACATCTTGATTACTTGCCTTGTATTGTCATTTTTCATTCATATACTCATGGTTCTGGTGATATTGAAATGAGAGTGGTATGAAAATGTTATGGGTCCAATGAGACCGGCAAAGGTAAGAATATATAATGAGATGGTTGAAAACATTAAGATGATTGATATGACTCCAAATTGGTCTTGGTTTGATGATAATGATGATATTACATAGGGTTCGGGCTGCACATCTGCAACAAATGTTATTATAGCCATAGAGTTGGGATCCATTCAGAAATTTCTGATGAGTATATGGACGGCGTAGGTCCCCTATGGGTGGCAGTTCATAGAATTTGAACGCCTGTATAATGGAAATTAAAGGCACTTGGCATTTGCATTGCATTCATATCATACATCCATTGTGCATTGATTACATGTTGCTTGGTAATGTGATACATATTGGTTATTGGAACTTGGGTGTGTTACAGTTCGCTTTTACACAGGTGAGTGCATAAGAGCTACTAAGAATTTGTGATAGTGCTCTAAGTCGGATAATTGTTTTAGAGTCGCCACCTAATTTATAGGTAAATTAGGAAAACCAGTGTGAAAAGATTTATTCAAATTCATTGAAAAAACCTATCTAAACTAGAGTCGAGGTAAGGGTTCTTGAGATTCCAGGGGAATGTGTTAGCACCCCGGTATTAAGAATACGTAGAATACGATTTACCTAAGGGTTCTATAGCATGCTTCAAAATGATTAAAATTGCTTTAGTATTTAAAACCCCGCAAAATACTTGTCATTCATTTATTCAAAACTCAAGGGTTTTCTTTTAAAAACAAAAGAGTTAGGCTTCCGCCAAAATAGTATGCACGGGGTAGTTTAGTCAATTTCATTTTCATATTAAGAACACTCAAATGTGAATTTTAGTAGAACTCCACATTTAGTCCAACCATATTGACTAATTTCACACTTGCATTTTTAAAAATCCTTCCAAGTTTTGAAAATGGTATAGTTCATTTAAAATGACAAGTTTGGTTTTTGACAAAAAGATAGAAAATTGATTTCTTTTATTCTTTGCATGCCATATTCCCAACGTCTAACCAATTTCCACATTCCAAAACCCATGAAGCAAACTCAAGTCCAAGATAAGGTTTTATTGTCTAAATTTATCTAATTGGGCTTGGCCCGCAACTAAGATTTAAGAACATCAATCTTTCAGCCCAATATTTCAAACATCAACCTCAGTCCATTTGTTTTTAAATCACTCAGGCCCAATTCAGGGTCCTTTAAATATCAACACACAGCTGAATTGAATCCCAAAGCCCAAGTCACGAATTTAAAATCCAAAATCAGTTTTAAACATAGCTTTAAAATCGATTCTCGATTTCCAATTTTTATATCCAAACACAACTCATTTTTTCGGTCCAAAATGGTCCTTTTATTTAGATTTCAGATTCGAACAAAGTGTCGTGAAAATCTAATATTTGGTGATCTAAACTAGAGGTGGCCAGTGGGCCGGGCTCGGATCTGGCGGGCCGGGTCTAGCGGGGTCGGGACGGGATGGGAGAAGGGGTCGGGGTCGGGTCTGGCGGAGTCGGGTCTGGCGGGACTTGCTCCAGTCCAGTCCTGATCCCTTCGGAATCGGGTCGGGGCGGGTTTCGACGGGTTTTCTTTTTTTTTAAAAAAAATAACGTATGTACAAAAAAAAACTCAATAAACAAGACAATATAGTGTAATAAAAACATCTGAAGGTTATTTTTGTGTCTTTTATATTATTTAATAGACATATGTTTTTTTTTGTAATACAAATACAATTGTCTAAAATCTAAATTGCAACTTTGTGGTGTTGTCCAAAAGTTGCAAATTACATAATAAAATTGCAATTAAAAAAATTACAATTGCTTGATAATTTCCTGTGGTTCCTCGGTTGGAATTGGTATTTGTTGGTCAAATTGATCCACGGCGCCTCCATCATCTTCGGATATGATTTCGTTGTAGTTTTCGTCTTCTTCTTCGTTGATCTCTGGTTGACCGCACCTTCTCCGCTCCGCTCCGCTCATATCCAATCTCTGAATAATACTGCAATTTCCAAGCTGTCTCCGACTAATGAGTGTTTGTGGTCTCCTATTTGATATCTGCCAGCAGAAAAAGCGCTTTCAGACGCAGTTGATGACGCTTGAATGTTCAAAACATCTCGGGCCATCAATGAAAGTGTCGGAAAGGTCTTCTCATTCCCCCTCTAATATTTCAGCAAGTCTTCCATGTCCATCTTCATTGATAACTTCTTGGTACAGTACAGAACCCTGCAAAACAAAAATATCCAACTCGCTAATTTGGTTAGTAGTAGAGGTACGACCGCACATTCTATTTCTAAGGCTTTCAATACTAGTCGCAGGAACAGCATGTCTTTTGTGAGGATGTGTTGAAGATGAAGAAGATGGTATGGAAGCCGGTAAGTTACTAGCATTTTCTTGTTGATAAAATCTATATATTTTTTTGCATTGGTGTTCTACGCTAGATAACACTTCTTCTTTAGTTTGTTCAATAGGTAGTGGGTGATTTAGATTTTTGAGACTTCGAGGTGGTAGTACTTCTATACAATCGTAAATAGTTTCAATTAGTGATTTAATACCGTCTATTTTAATAGTAGGATTTAATACAAAACCAATAATATAAATAGTGGGAATAGGAATAAAATATTTTTTTATTTTGACAAACATTTTTTTAATAGCTGCCTTATAAGCTGATCTTTCCATATATTTACTAAGTAATAAAAATATTAGAGTTATATAAAACAACATAATTGAAATATTAGGATAATATATACCAAAAAATTCTTTTGTTGCTTGAAAAAAATTCTCTAAAAATACAATAAGTCCGAAAAATTTTACCCAATCACTATCTACAACCATATCAGCTGAATTTTGATTATGAGAGTTAAAAAATAAAATTATAGGTTTTCTATAGTCATAAGCAACAAGTAGTTGCTCGTATAAAGAATTCCACCTAGTGGATACTTCTTCTGAATTTTTCTATAACATAGTCCACAATCGTGATAAAAATTTTTATATTCTTTTCTTCATTGTACTCTATTACTTTTAAAAATAAAGTTTATAGCAAATTGTATTGTCTTCAAAAAGTGATAGATCATCCTTTACAATTAAGTTATATATATGGCACGCGCATTTTATATGAAAATGATCTGGAAAAGATGGAGTTAAACTATTTTTAAAAATTGTAATTGCGTAATTGTTAAAAGAAGCGTTATCTAATGGAATAGTCATAATTTTATCGATTATTTCATAATAATGGCACACTTGATAAATATTATATGTAATAAAAGTATCAGTGTGTCTATCATCTATATATCTATACGTCAATATACGTTTTGGCATAGACCATTTATAATCTATCCAATGACAAGTTACAGTTAAATAATCATGGTCGTTAGTACTACAACCTATATCAGACGTGATAGATACTTTGTCATTAAAATGATATAATGAATAACGTAAATATTGTTGATATTCATGCGCGAATTTAAATACATCTCTCTTAACAATTGATCTAGAAAAACCGTTAAAAGCATGATTATATATATCTCTAATGTAATGAATAAAACCAGGAGATGAAGGAAATGAAAAACGCAAACCCTCCACAGCAACTAATTTTGATATTGCTTCTCTATCTCTATGTTTAATGTATTTAGGGCCTACAATTCCCCCCGTCATATGGTTAATTTGACCACAGATTTGATCAGGGACGATGTCGGTATGTGAACCTTGTCCCGATGGAGCAGACATTTGCGCACCCGATTTTGAAGCCTGGTATTGGGCATACCTAGCTGGATGAGCACTTACTACGTGTCTAATTAAACCCCCCCCTCCCCCCCCCCCCGGTCCCACAGTGACCTTTTCCAGTTTTAAATTTTAAAACATTTTTACAAATTTTACATATAGCTACTTGATTATCTACGTCCCTATCAAAAAATGTCCATGCATCTGATTTTAATGATCGTTTTGCTAGACCTCATCTCATACTAGGGGAAATATGAGGTATTTCAGTTGAAGGTGCACTAGTGGGTGTGTTGTCAGCAACATTAGTGAGTGTATCATCTAGATCATCGTCTAAATTAAAGTCTTCTTGAGTTCCAAAAAATAGCTCCTCGTCTAAATCTAATGGTATTGTAGAAAAATGTTGAGTATCAACAAAATCATCTTGTGTAGGAATAAGATAACTACAAGAAGTACCCTTACCCTAGTTGCTCCTACTAGAAGAAGCACCCTTACCCTTACCCTTACCCTTAAACATATCTCTTAATCCTTTCATTTTAATTATGATAATAAATAATTAAAGATAATAAAATTAAGTGCGCTAAATAAAATAAACAGACAATAATAATTTAATGAAGGAACGAATGTACCAAACACCGACATAACGTCGACGTGTAATCGAGAGGTTGAAAATTGAAACTTTGCTCGATGGAAGATCCTCAAGCTAGTTGTCAACTTCACTCCCAATTCCCAAATGAATAAATAAAATTGAATATTTAATAAACAATGTAGACTTATATAGAGATATATTGAGAGATTAGAGAGATTGTAGGAAGATTTGTGAGAAAGATGAAGAGAAAATGAGTTATTTATAGTTGAAAAATTGGGTTAAAGTGTAAATATAATAACTTATGGATTAAAAATAAATATAAAGGGGTAGGGGGGTTGGGGGAGGGGGAGGCCAAAAATGGCCGTTACACAACGGCCAAAATCTAAAATGGTCGTTGGTGCAACAGTTATATTTGCAAATGGGGGCTCTCGGGCGGGATCGGGGGCAGGCTCGGGACGGGCTCGGGGCAAGCGGAGTTCGAGTCCCGCTACCATTTTTTTTTGCTCGGGGTCCGAGCGGGCTCGGGTCGGGGTGGGGCAGTCCCGGCCCACTGGCCAGCCCTAATCTAAACTAAACGATCTACATATTGTTTGTTTATCCTACGTTATAACCATAAATAGGTTCCAATAATATCAAAGTAGTTTTATTACATCAAATATATACATATACACACAAAATGGTATGAAATGAAAAGGAGGGTTTAGGCTGGTGGGCCTACCGAAGTCCACCAGTTGGTTATTTTTACCCATAGATAGGCCTTCATGTAAATATTAGCTTCACTTTCATTAATCTCGACCAAGACAAGTTTGATTGGGCTTCATCCCAATCGGTTAAGTGCGCAAAACTCAAGGGGGATTGGACTTCGGCTGGAAGAAGTGATGAGCCCAGCAAGGGCCATCTCGGCATAATGCGGCAAATGCTAAGAGTAGGGGTAAAACGAGGAATCAAGGTAGAGGTACCCACAATTATCTAATGCAAATAAAGACTAAACTAAACTGACAGCCCATAATTAGAATAAATTAAGTAAGACACTCTAGTGGGCTCAAACTGCCAATAGCAAAATAAGAAAGGGAAGGAACAACCAACAATGGGCTAGCCCCAACTATTATAAGAGTGCAAAGAAAGAAAATATGATACCCAACAGATGTTTTTAGCATAGCAAACACGAGTGATATATAGAGGTTCATGCTAGTATACACTTGACATATGGGATATGTATACTTGGTATGCAGACCATATACCTTGTGATATATCAACATGGCTTCATAAACAAGTATTGAGACCAAGTAAATGCCAATAAACAGACAAGATACAGCTCAATGTATACCACATAAGTCCTCAATCTATCCTTCCTAAAGGTATACCTAAACTAGGTGAATCAAATTCTGTGAGTATGCAATGGGCAACAGAGGACACTATAAAAGATGCTAGCAAGTTCTATTGAAGTAGGCATGATACAGTCATGGCTATATGCAAACAAAGGGAATTTGGTTTCACTTATGGCTATTTACACATGCAGAGACCAATACATCATATCACACAAAGGTTGGGACTTAAATCTTATGTTCATGGGTAATACAAAGTCATGGGTAAGCATATAGAAGTTATTTTTGGAATGTTTTTCACACAATTGCACAGTAACATGTGTAGCCACTGATCAAGCTAACAAATACCACGCTAGAAACTCGCACACACACACCAGAATTCCTTAAGTCCACCTATACTTGAGATACATTTAGAGACAGGTCAAGCAGTTAACAAGACTATCCTAAGATGCAGATACCAACTAATTTATCAAAAGTACATCCCAACACCCTATCGCACCCTTAAATCACACTACAGACCTCAAAGTAGCTTACAGGGACGTTCTAAAGTACCATAGGTTTGCAAATATCACACTCTCTCACACATCACATATTGAATCAAGAGCAAACAAAGACACCATACCTTTCAAACAAGAAAAGTTGTATTCAAACCTATGTGACGAAATCTAAGGGTTAATAATTTTATCTTTAGCCCTATATCCATGACACATCATATTTTAACCTATTCAAGTCTAAATTTCATCCTAAATAGACCCCTAGTGACTTCTGGAGATACCACAGTTCATTACCTAGATGTTATAGCCCTTCTACTGCATTAGGACCCACAAGACTCTCTTAAATGCATGTTAAAATCATTTATTTGTCCTATTTAGACCCTATGTGTTCATTCAACTATAACAGATACTCAACCCAGCACCATATCCATTTTGAAGTTATTAATGATCCTAATATGGTTATAACAACACTTTTATACTGAGTCATGGCCATCCTTAATTAAATATACTAACTGAGCTTACACACCGAACATGTTAGATCATTTAACTTAAACAGAGACTAGGTGATACAATATAGGCATTTACACCACATCCAAACCAATCATGATTCTCAAAGACTAATTCACACATTATGCAAACAACTATAGCAGCCTATTAATAAAACTAAACTCCAATTTGACATACGAGGCATCATTCAAACACTAACAAGTCCACACATGGTTCAATATATTTCAAACTAATATGAACAACACATACATCATCTAAAACAGGCTACATGCTCACATATTCAGCTCAATAACTCTTAAAACTAAAAAGATTGAGTATTAAATCAACTAAAATAGACTACATATGATTAAACAAATTCTTAAACTAACATGATGAACATTTCACCTAACTAATCATGCTTAACAGGCACCAAAATAGTGATTATAGTAAACTATAATAGGCTAAACTAATCATGAATCAATGCAATCACAAGTCATGTAACCTCAAGGATTTATACATGTTTGCACTACCTTAAACTAATATGATGAGAATTTAACTAATCATACACACAAATAATCACAATAATAGACTCTAACAATGATTACAATTAATCAAAATATGCTAAATATTAACCTAGTGAACACAAACAGAGATTAATCTAAACTAAAACATACTTATCAGTCATAATAATAAGCACTAAACATGCTAATAATTAACCTAATAATCACAAATAGTAACTAATCTTAACTATGCATGCTTAATAAACACATATAATACATATAACAGATCACATAATCTAAATTACCAGAAAATTTAAAAAGGAGGTAGGTTTACCTTGTATAAAGGTAGTCTAGGGTCAATTTTGAAGCTTGTTCTTCACTCCGGGACCTCAAAGCTCACAACCACATGAAAAAAGAGGGGTTTTAGCAGTGAACAATAAATTAAACTAGATCTGGGTTCCACCAAAGAGTTGGATCCCAACTTAAGCTCAATTAATCAAAATTTAAACTTGATTCAGCTCTTAATCAATGTAAAAGCCAAGAATCGAGTTTCGGACCGCCAAATTGGAGAACAAGGGTCCATATTCATAGGACGAGATATGGAACCCTAGCAGACTGAGGTATCGATGTGGAAGAACTCAATTTGGGAGAAAATTCCCTCTAAAGAGTTCTTCAAATAATCAAAATCATTTATTTGAAATTAGAAGAGACAAATCCCATAAAACAATCGCAGAAAAAGCAAAGAACAAGAGGGGTATCCTAACTTGGGTATGGGGTGGTGGCGGCAGCGTACTGGTGAGAGAGGGGCAGGAATTTAATTCCCTTACCCCTTTCATCGAAGCAATAACACAGCAAAGCATTGTACCACTGCAAGTTTGTCATTAACGGCAATGACGCCGCAGAGGAGAGATGGGGAACCCTTCTAGGGTTTCTTGTCCTCTTACTTCACGGTTGAGACATGGGCTTGTGTCGAGTCCTTGTCCTTTGGCTTGGGCTTAGTCGATTTGGCTTTTAACACAAAGGTCCAATGTTCTTTTTAGACCACTTCAATTAATTGTGGCCACATTTTAAATTAAGAAATGGCCAAATAAATCCGTAAATAACCTAATTAAATTAATAGCTTCATTTTAAGTCTAAATTTGACACTAATTAGGATAAAAGAGATTAAAAATCATTCAAACGTCTTTTTAATTTTTATAACATGCTTGAAATTGAGATGTAACTCCTTCATCATATTTAATTAGACAAATTTCCGAATTTGACGGAGCGGAACACTAATCCTTTAATTTTGAGAATTCATTTAAAGTAATTACATTTAATCGTCAGTTCAAAATTCTAAAATTATGATTATGATCTAAATTGTATAAAATTAGGATATGATATACAATATGTATACCAAGTGATATTTTGTCAATTGAAATGACAAAATACTCTCGAAATAATCTTATAAAATCATTTGTAGAAAGTGTATTGCACTCCGTCTGTGACTCCAAAACTATGAATTATTAAATAAAATTATTGGAGGATAAAAGTTAGGTGTCAACAATGTGATTTTCATAATTAAATGGATTTGGATGATTAGATTGATTCCATTGGACTAGATTGGTTGCCATAATCTGGATTGTTCTATGTGAATTTAGTTATGTGGTTTACACCCTTATGAGTCTAAGTACTCGATGACAAATTGTTATTGTGATCGGTGAAGTTTAGTTGTTAGAACTATCAAGTAAATCAAAGAGAACTATGTGTGTCTGTGTATTACTTTGTGATTGATAGCATTATACGATAAAGTGTCTAGTAAGAACTTGTTGAGGTGTCATTGATATATTTGTCACTTGTATGCTTTGTATGTGTAGATCCTCTCCTTAATCTAAGGGTGTACGGTGTAGACTTCCACTTAGAGTATAATGAGGATGTTAAATAAATTAATATGTGTCATATACTTGACTGTGTATAGCCGTAATCAAGTCTAAGAGTTAGAGATAACAAAGGAGTTAATATTGTTATAGTCCGACTATTGGTAATACTCTTTGGAAAGAATTATTGAATGATGATGTGTACTATGTGTCAACTTGTCTATTGGATTTGCTAGATTGGGTAAGTGGAGACAATTATGAACATGACTTGGTTAGAGTTGATTGATCGGTGTATATTAAGTGTAAGATTCCTGTGTACAATATGAATTGAATTGTATTTGACTGTGATTGAACTCTTATGTGAATAAGATGATTTATGTGGCTTCTTGAACTGTCTAGAATAGGACCTACTTGAGAGTCAACTTGATATTTATGTTTGTTACGTAACTTTTGTCGTTGTCGGTCTATGATGCCTACGGGGTACGTTGTGTACTCATGCTACGCTTGTTGTATCTTTTACGTGGATGCAAGTATTCAGTCGATTCAGGTTCTAGCTTGGAGCACGGGAAGGTTAAGGCGGGCCATTCATCCTTGGTGGCCTTGGTCTTCATCCTTATCAGACCGCCCTTATTCATTTAGGGAAGTGTTGGTATTATTTTCCTTACATTATATCTTAGAGTCCTTGTACAAGTAAGATCAGGTTTGGGGAGAAAGTGTTGGAAGGGAAATAATGTTATAATATTTTTAAAAAGATTTTTATATTTTTTACTTCTCCTTTATTTCCGCATTGTAAATTGTTAAGGTTGTAAAAGATTTGGAAATAGTTTGCCTACCGGGGAGAAAGTGTAGGTACCACCACGACACTTATGATTTGGGTCGTGACATATGATTAGATGATCTACTTGCACTTTAGTTTAACTTAAAAAATACTAGGCTTTAAAGACTCAAAATAATGTCCATTTTTGTAAAATTCCATGTTGAAATCATGTTTGCCTATCTTTCACATGTTTTGGTTGAGATTGTTAGTTTGTTACCTAGCTTAACATCTATTGTTTGAACTGAAACCTGAAAATCTGAATGCCTTGCCCATTTGATAAAGAAGCATGTAATAAAAGCTAAGATGAGAATGTTATATTGACTAAGAGTGTCTACATAGGGGTGGGTGTATATCGGTTCGGTTTTGTATCTGAAAAATATGAATCGAAAAAAAAATGAATACAATTTTTTTTTTAAAAACCGATATATCGGTTTATATCGCCGAACGTATCGGTTTATATCAGGTTTTTTCAATTCAAATATAAAGTCCAAATGATTTATATTTTTTTAAACATCAACAGTAAATGCAACAACATATTAGTAGCAACGACAACAATCAATTTTAACAGGAACATACATAGACTGATTTTTTAAACAACAACAAGAAGAATGGAAGCAAAGAAGAAGAAAGCGGCAAGAAGAAAAAGAAGAAGAAGCAGCGAAGAGTAGATAGCAGTAGAAGATGCAGCAGACTTCCAAAGAATGTACCAACAAAGAACATCAAATTCCAAAGAACATCACAAGAATTTCAGCAGTTTCAGCTGCTCTAGCAATAGCAACTAAGACTGCTTATGAGTCAAATATAGATAGATACTAACAGCAAAAACTAATTTGAAGGATTGTAGATTTGAGAACTTTACCATTATGACGCCAATATCAATCCATTGTCAAGTCCTCAACTGCTTGTGTTTGTTCTATTGGCTGTGATTGCGGTACGGTTGAAAGTTTCTCAAAGTCTACATACAATTTGCAGAAGCGTCAATATAATAAACAAAATATTAAAGTATAATGATTCTATTAAAAATAATATATAAAAAATAGTATTGTTACCCAATTCAACATCTTCATAAAACTCAGTTTCTTCTTCGGTTGGTTGCACAATTTGTTCTCCTATAAGAGTTGAGCGAAGTCAATTCTGTGTGCAAATTAATGCTTCAACTGTCTTATGAGTTAATGTACTCCTAAAAGTTTCAAGAATGCCCCTCCCCCCCCCCCTTCCCCCGTGCTAAATGACTATTCGGAAGCCACGGTAGACACAGGAATTGCCAAAATATCTTCGGCAATCTTTGACAAAGTCGGATACCTAGAAGAATACATCTTCCACCAACTCAAAAGATCAAAATTCGGATCATTAGGACTTTCATTCCGCTCTGACAACTATTTCTCAACATCATTCTTCACCCCAAAATCATCATTTTCAGTTGCCTTCATCTTTTTAAACAGTTGAAAATGATCAATTGATTTTTTTCTACTGCTGCCACTATCACAAACTTCACTTAACTGAGCAATTGAACTACTAGCCACACCACTATTTGGGCTAACATCATTATAATTTTTAAATAACCGTAACAACAACTCTTTGATATCAGCTTTAATTTCATCAACCTTCCTACTATCAAATATACTTCCAAAGCACCAGTTTATAAATTCAAATTTATACCGAGGATCAAGCACATTTGCTAAAATTAATATCTTGTCCACCTTTTCTATAGAAGTACCCCAATATTTTACAAACTTATCTCTCATGCCATTAATAATTTTTTTACCAACAAATCAATAGATTCCGATAGTGAGAAAAGATGAAGATAAACTTTTCACAACTCATTCAAAAAATCAGTAGAAGTCACATTTTGTACTGCTGAATTTTAATGTCACATCATAAAAAACTGACAAAAAATGTACTAACCTCTTAGCATTATCCCAATCCACAAAAATTGGAGGCCCAATCCTTTTTCTTCCATTCTCCTCTTCGTTAAACCAACTTTTGTAGTGCCCATCGTCCTCCTCTAACCTATCAAACGCTTTTTCAAATATCACATCTTTTTCCAACATTAAGTATGTCGAATTCCATCTGGTTTGCACATCCAAAACCATAAGTCCCTTATATGATATTTTCTCTCGCTCAACACATGTCTTGAATTAAAGTCATGGAAGTGTAAAGATAAAAATAGGAACATTTATGATTTATGTGTGTGCATACGTGTTTACTCCTCCTTGCCTTCACCTGATCTGCTATGTCTTTTGGTTGAAATACATGGTGAATATACACGAGGATATATAACCGGTATATCATCTATACTCATTATACAAGGAATACATGGCAGGTATATCCTTATGTACATCACTTGAATGTTATGTTGTGTGAGTCTCTGGGCCTGACCAATTCCCTGTCTCTTTAAATTTATTCTGATTGCTTTTCATGTGTTAACTGGGCCAGGCCCACTAGGTTGATGCTGCTATTTGAAGTGGGCTAGTCCCACATATTACATTCCATATTTTGTTAGTTATGGGTTGTCACTTGTCGCTCTTCAGCTATTGTTCGAGCCTTGTAATGGCATTCCACTTATTATATTTTGTTTCCGCTGTTGTGCGATATATGGATAAATTACTTTCAAACAAAAAACATATAAGGATATTAGACAACTCATTGGACTAAACTTAGTGAGATTCTACTCAAATTAGTTGTTGAGAGTATCGTAGTCAGAAAATGGATTAACTAAAATACCCCTTTATGAACTTTTCTATGCGGAACTCAACTCTTTTCTTTTCAAAATCTTCTTTCAAACTTGAAATAAAAATGAGATGATATGCTATGATTTTGCGAAAAATACTCTTTAAGGCAATTATTTTCAATTAAACATGCTATAGAACCCGAAGGTCAACCCTACTCTACGAATTCTTAATACTGGGGTGACTAACACCTTTTCCGGGGGATCACCAGAACTCTTACCTCGAACTCTGGTCTTTAAAGGATTTACACTGATTTTTGAATAAGCCATTTAACTTAGTTTTCCTAATATCCCTATAAATTAGGTGGCAACTCTAAAAAAATGAATATCTGAATAGAGTCCAACAACCTCCCATTAGCTTTTATGTCTCGCATAAATGTGAACCGTAACAAGTGAAAAGATGTAACCTCTGTACTCAATTTGATAAATACTTAAGCTTTAGGGTTAATTCAAGAAAGGATTAAGCTTTATGATATGATTTGGATGTGAACTTGATAATCTTGTGATCCTAAGGGAATAAGTGTTCTAAATCTCTATGCTGGTCACTCAGTCTTTATATTGTATATGTGTTGTCTCTTTGTTGACGGCCTATAATATTTACGGGGTATTAGAGGTTTGTATTCATACTACACTTGTTGTATTTTTTTGTGGTGCAAATTCGATCCCGGGTACGTGTACGCTTTGAGGGAGCACGATGAGCGTGATTTTGACATTTGGAGTTGTGGTGAGCTATTTGGCTATTCCTTGGCCCACTTCTCCCTCTATTTTTATTTATTTTATCATTTTAACATTCAGACAGTGGATTTGGGTATTTGAGACTTGTATTACTCTTTTAGAGCTCTTGTACGAGTTAGACCAGGTTTTGGGGTTGTAGTGACTAAGTTCTCTTTCCGCACACTTGTATATATATATATATATATATATATATATATATATATATATATATATATATATATATATATATATATATATATATATATATTTAAGACTATTGGATGATACTTTAAATGTATTTATCTTTTTCAAATTTTCTTTTCAAGTGATTTGATAACTTGGAGATGGTTCACCTATTGCTGGGATAGTATAGGTGCCATCAAGTCATGTGATTTGAGTCGTGACAACAAGACAAATATTCTCTAAACTTATGCCTTGCGGAATTTTTTTGGCAAGAAAATAGCAAATTCATCGCCTCTACTGGGAATCGAATCCAGAATATCTAATTTTGTAGACCAGCGAATAAGGACACTTTGATCCATAATTTTTTATTAAATGAGAAGCAGGAGCAAAAATTAAAGACCAGTGATTTGCGGGGAAAAAATTAAAGACCAATCGACGCAAAAAAAAAGGTGTCTAATAAGTACACTTTATCATGTGTTCAATTGGAATAGATCGTAATTCGAGTACCTAAATAAAATTTACTAGCCGACTGTACATGTTTTTCACCTTTTCATAATCATGAGATGATGCATCGATTGATTTGCAAAGAAATACTACAAAATGATCCAACACATCATCAAAGCTATAGGAGGCTGAAATTTTGGCAATGGCAAGAAATCCATCAATGCATGTTTGCCGACATCTTCCTGCTCCATGTGATATTTAATGCTCATTTGTAGTGTTTGTTTTGAAGTAATAGAATGGGTAATCTTTCATGACAAAAAAAAATCAATTGAAAACTCTATAAATTAAATATCATGCAGAAGTTTTATTCTATTGATTTTTGTTGATGTTGGAGGGATGTTGTGACAACATCTGTAAATGCTCAGGACAACATCTTATGAGAATAAGAATGTTGCCTGCGATATTGTGACAACATTCCTGACAACATCTCTGTAACGATTTTGCCTATTTTTTCGGCCAAAACAGGTTGTGTTATTGTGAGTAAAAAATGACATAGGCAAGCTTATAATGATGTTGTGTTTAAAACGTGGTAAAAGAAACAGTCAAAGCTTGGAGAGGAAGCAGCGTGAAGACCAAGTCCAGAACGTTGAGCTTTTTAAGGAGCAAGAACCGGTCCAAGCTGAAGCCTTCTTTTACTCAACCTCCGCAACCAATCAGTGAGGATTTCAAGGGAAGTTCCACACTATAAATAGAGGGGAGCTTCAAAGTATCGATATCCAGAATTGAATGAGAAGAATTACCAAGAGAGCTCTCGGATATTCACCTTAGAAAATGGATCAACACACTTAGCCTAAAGCAGTATAACAACATCTAGTCCCACATTACTATTGCTGCCCAGATTCTAGATCAAGCTTATATTTCAAGCAATTGTAATGAAGATGTTGTATTTGTCTTTTTAGATTTTTTTAACTTTAGGCTGAAGTCATCTGCGACTTCTCTTTTGTTTGTAATTTATTTTTCATAGTTATTGTTCAATCTTGTAAAAAGAAATTCATTTTTAATTGTATATAATTTATACAATTCTTTGGTCATTAACCATCAAGGGATATATTAATATATACCCTTGAAAATATAAATCTTGTGTCTCTTTACTTTTTCGCTGCATTTACTCTATAAAGGTTTATAACTGTTTTATCACAATGTTGCCTCAGATGTTGACACAACATTGAAGGCAACATCCAGAAACTGTTTTAATTGTTCTAGCTGTTACGGATTTATTCTTACATATTCTTGCTTATTCGTAGCCCCGGACCCAATGTTGCCTGTACAAGTGACTTGGGAATTTGGTACTCCAAAGACACTAATTCTAATCTAATAGGATATAGTGACTCGGATTGGGCCGATGATGTAGACGATAGAAAAAGCACTAGTAGTGGGTGTTTCTATCTTGGCAATAATCTAGTCTCATGGTACAGTCGTAAACAAAATTATGTATCACTCTCGACTGCCGAATCTGAATATGTGGTAGCTGAAAGTTGTTGTGCTCAACTGATTTGGTTACGACATATGCTAGATGACTATGACATATCTAATAACTCCATGATTTTGTACTGTGATAATCTGAGTGCTATTAATATTTTCAAAAATCTTGTTCAGTATTCACGTACAAAGCACATAGACATAAGACATCATTTTTAAGAGACTTAGTGGAAAAACAGCTAGTTCAAATCGAACATGTTGATACTTTTTTTCAACTGACTGACATTTTTACCAAACCTTTAGATCATGAGAGATTTTCTATCTTGAAAAAATCTATTGGTCTCTGTTTTCTTTGAAAATAAGACAAGCTAGGTAGATGTTGTCCGAAATGTTGTCCTAACATTCTGGGTAACATTTTGAGTCAATATACAGGACAAGTGTTGTAGTGATGTTGCACTGTTTTTCAAAAGATTCAAGCATAACTCTAAAAGGACAGGGAGTAACATAAGAAGGCGAAACCTCTACTAAAAGATTTGGATGTATACAACAAGAGCAAAACTCTAAGATTGGTATCGTTCCTATTCTATAGGAGTACCATGTGCTTCAAAAAGGTTGAAAATTCCTCAATATTTTTTTAATCTGTATGTGTTCAACTAAGTTGATTAAGGACAATGGTAAAATGTTACATTAGTCCAGCGATCAGTCTCATAGGGAACATATACGAAAATATCATCTACCAAATCAGAAAATCCTTGGAGTCTCATAATGCTTGTTTAACTTTGAAATGTTACCAACATCATCAACAACATTGTGTTCCAGTACATTGATCAATCTGGTTTATATTATTTTGTTCTTGTTTTTGGTATTTAACACGTCTTTGTCTTTAACGAAAAATCCACAAATTCTGGAGGACCATTTTTTTAAAAAATTTTAAATGATGTTATGTGCTGTGTAAATCCTTTATTTTAGGTATGTAAAGAGTTTTTATTCTTCTATACAATCTAAATTTAAGGAAAAGGAGTTTGAGTGTAAGTATATTTTGCCATAATGAAACCTCCCAATTTTGTCTTGAAATTGTCACATCAACCAAATCCATCGAATCATGGCAGCCCAAACACCACTGTCACTTTTCAAAATCCAAAGCTTCACTAACACGCCCAAATCTTCAAAACCCTCTCCCATGTCCATTTCTCCAAAATTCACAAACATTAAAGATTATTCCCCAATGTCGACTAGTCCAGCAAATAGCAATAAGGTTTACAAGCATTATACTTCCATCAATGACTTGAAACCAGTCGAGGATGACTGCACACAGGCCTTGATCCTGCTTGGTTCAGACAAGCCATTACAGGTGAGCTACCCAGGAGATAATGAAAACCCAATCGATGTTGATGCAACATTTGATTTCTCAAACCTTGCCTCAAGAGAATCAAAATCGACATTCCCAACGCAAAGGTCAAAAAGGGTTTTCGAAAACCAATTCGGTGACAACCAGTCTGCCAAAAGATCCAAGGAAGAGTCGACTTTTCTTGTTGATACTAACACAAGCAGCAGTACTGACACCGATTTCAGTGTGCCCAGGTTTTCCAGAACTCCATCAACTTCCACTCCACAAGCAGAAACTGAAAAGGAAAAAGAAGAAGAAGAGATGTCAGATGACATACCTCTACGGAACTTCACTCCTAAAGGGGTCCGCAGAACATATTGGAATTTTGATAAAAATGTTGCCTCAATATCAAAGGCAACAGACGAGAAAATAGACCCAGACTATGTTGCCCCAACATCCGAGGCAACACCTACAACCACCTCATCCGAACAAGAAAACACAGAATCTAAAACAGATTCTGAGGTAATTCCCTACTCTTCCATGTTTCAAACGAAATCATGCTCCAGTAACTGGAATTGGTTTAAAAATAGAGGAGTTAGAGGGGGGAAGGTGATTGACCTAACTTCATTCTCCAAAAATGGTTTAGTTAATTTCCTAAGTAGCCGAAAGATCTTAAGCTCTGTATCTGGTAAGAATCCTTATTGTGAGAAGGTGATTAGGGTGTTCTATGCTAATCTGACGTTTGCTGTTAAGGACACAACCTCAAAGAAATTTGGAAAAGTGTACCTATACAACAAGGTATACAATTTTACAGCTAATATCATCAACTCTACTCTTGGAATAATTATTAGTGAAAGAGAACCTCAACCAAACCCCACTGTAGAGGAACTCAATTCGATGATCAAGTACCTTACGGGGAATTTGATCACTGTTTGGGCTTCTCGCAGTCCTGTGTCAAAACTCACTGCCTTGTTTGCCACTTTGCACAAACTTGCTATATACAACTGGCTACCCTCCCTCAACGAGATAGTAGTGACCCTTGATCAAGCATCACTGCTTTTCAGGATTGGAAGGAATCAGAAAGTTGAGTTAGGAACCCTCATATTCAACCATGTAGCCAACTTGGTAGAAAGACAAAGCAACTCTGCCCTTCCATACCCTTCCTTGATTTTTCAAATCCTGCTCAACCAAGGTTTTAAGACTCCAAAAGGAGAAAAGATGAGTCCAGCCTTAGAGGTTTACTCAGTACAGCGAGCAGTTGTGATCAGCAGTGACAATATTATTGACCTGCCCTGGAAGAAAGATGAATGGGACACTGACACATCAAAGGATGTTGCCGACATTCCTGGCAACATTGGTCAAGAAAAGGTCCCAATGTACAAAGACTGGCTTCGACAACACATTGCTGAACTCGACAAGAAAATTCAAGACCTAGTGCGAGCCAGGAACTATTATGTGGGCTTACTTTCTTCACAAAAAGGGGGAAATGATGATGCTGATGTAGCTGCTGCTGGAAGCAGACAAACAGGGGAAGCTACTACTGATGAGGATGCAGGCCATCATGCAGGGGGAGCGGAGTTGAGATGATGATTGCTGACTACTTCTTATGCTATGGAGATGAAGATGGTGCTGCACAGAGTGATCGATCACAGAAAGCGGCTGGAAGCTACTGTGACTCGATTACTCTAGTCAAGGATGATCATGCTGATGGAATGGAGTGTTGATTTCAATAATGAATGGAGTGCTGATAATCTCTATTTATTTGAATATTGGATATACTGACATTTGGAATATTTTTTTTGGTTTGTAATATTTTACTTTGGGGTATTTGGTCTGTTCTTACAGACATTGTGACTGCTTTCTAAAGCTGTTTATATATGTTTGCCTGATGTGGATTGTTATGAATGGTTACTGTAGACTAATTACGCAGTTGCTACAAGTAAGTCACGACTAACATAACTTAACTCCTATCTAATCAAATCATCGATACAACACCACTTGGAATTTACTACTGCAGGTTTAAGGGGGAGCATAGCAATGATCCTATTGATTCTTGGAATGTAAGGACTACATCGGGAATCAGTATCCTAGTCATTTTCGCTTCGTATGGAGTTTTGTGAAGAAAGGCAAAAAGGGGGAGATTGTTGATATTGGAGGGATGTTGTGACAACATCTGTAAATGCTCAGGACAACATCTTATGAGAATAAGAATGTTGCCTGTGATATTGTGACAACATTCCTAACAACATCTCTGTAACGATTTTGCCTATTCTTTCGGCCAAAACAAGTTGTGTTATTGTGAGTAAAAAATGACATAGGCAAGCTTACAATGATGTTGTGTTTAAAATGTGGTAAAAGAAACAGTCAAAGCTTGGAGAGGAAGCAGCGTGAAGACCAAGTCCAGAACGTTGAGCTTTTTAAGGAGCAAGAACCGGTCCAAGCTGAAGCCTTCTTTTACTCAACCTCCGCAACCAATCAGTGAGGATTTCAAGGGAAGTTCCACACTATAAATAGAGGGGAGCTTCAGAGTATCGATATTCAGAATTGAATGAGAAGAATTACCAAGAGAGCTCTCGGATATTCACCTTAGAAACTGGATCAACACACTTAGCCTAAAGTAGTATAACATCTAGTCCCACATTACTATTGCTGCCCAGATTCTAGATCAAGCTTATATTTCAAGCAATTGTAATGAAGATGTTGTATTTGTCTTTTTAGATTTTTTTAACTTTAGGCTGAAGTCATCTGCGACTTCTCTTTTGTTTGTAATTTATTTTTCGTAGTTATTGTTCAATCTTGTAAAAAGAAATTCATTTTTAATTGTATATAATTTATACAATTCTTTGGTCATTAACCATCAAGGGATATATTAATATATACCCTTGAAAATATAAATCTTGTATCTCTTTACTTTTCCGCTGCATTTACTTTATAAAGGTTTATAACTGTTTTATCACAATGTTGCATCAAATGTTGACACAACATTGAAGGCAATATCCATAAACTGTTTTAATTGTTCTAGCTGTTATGATTTTATTCTTACATATTCTTGCTTATCCGTAGCCCCGGACCCAACAATTTTAATGCAATTGAAATGCATGATTCACCCATTAAAGAAAAGGAAAAACAAAAATAGATGTTTCATTGGGTCCGACTTAAATTGTCCTTTGATTCTCCCATCAATAGTCAGGGACCTACAACTTATAAGTGGCCAGCATTTACACCTTGACAGTCAACTCAACTGTCAATTTAGCTTTTGTTATTGATGAATAGTCGATGGCTTTTCGATTGCTGTTTGGGGTCCAAACTTCACCAGAACTAAACATCTTTTTCTAAGAGCTTGGAGTGTTCATAATATCATCACAGGCCAAAAGATTCCCTCCACTTTGGCCCAAAAAACACATTACAAGGCTCCAAAAAGCTGGATTTTAACCTATAGAAGTACTTCGATGAAAAAATCATATAACTACCGACTAGAAATTACAACCACACAGCAAATAAATGCAGTATAGTAACAACAATTTCGTCAAGTGAGGTTGACTGGTGGTGATCCAATGTGTGTTCAGAAACTCACAGTTTTCGGCTTGAACTCCAAATAATAAGTGTAAAGTTAGATATGTATTTCAAAACCCACTCTTTCAACTCTAAATCCACTGGGTTTAAATCCTGAATCTGACAAGGTTGGCTGGTTTTATGAAATCAGTAAAAAATGAAAGAAAGGAGTAATAAAGATGGTGCATTCTTAACTCATAATGTACCAGCTGACCCCTAAGTATTCTAAAAGGCAATAATAGCAAAGAAAAATGCTGCCATGTCAACTGAATAAAACATCCATTTTACAGAACAGATGAAAGTGACATGAACATTAATACTCAAAAGAGAATTGGGCCCCCAAGAATGGAAAATTGCATGTGAGCTGCAGTTGGAAAATCCAGTAAGGAGAAGACCCCTCCACATCCTTTACAACAAGGTTGCAAACAGGAACCTTATTTCTTAAAATGTGACAGCTGAGTTGGGTTCCTAAGACATGGGACATGGGTGTTTCCACACTCCTTAACTAACCCCCCCCCCCGCCCCCCTGAACAGTACTATAAGAATCCGTACTGAACATACCCTCTTTCCACTTGTAGTACAGTACTAAAGAGGTTACTGAATTATCCTTGTCCATTTCCCTCTTCTAGCAATGTCCCAAGCAATTATTGGTACTTGGTTGCCCCTAACTTTAAGTCATTTTGCTAGGAGATTGTAAAAGTAAGTATACTAGAGATCCTTCAAGTCAACAGTCCAACTATGATGAGCTCTTCGCTTTCCAACACCTCAAGAACTAAGCCAGTCACATCTCTAAGGCATGTCATAAATGTAATGACATTAAGCTTTTTCGTTTTACAAGAATGAAAACCTAATCATTCAATTTTTTTTTGTTGCAAAATACTGAAATCAAACGGATGAAGGACTTAAGAGTAGGTTACTTGACACTGTTTTAAGTTTTTCTGAGGGTGATTTGAGTACAAACACAGTAACAAGCATAGAGCTTTTAGCTAAACATCCTCCAGTTATCAATGTTCGACTCTTTCAGCCTCGACAACACGTAGTTATTTTCCTCAAGGTTCACAAGTCCTTTTAACTAGTTTTAGGAAACAAGCACGGCTCAGCCAATTTGGAGGCTTATAATCCCGTACTAAGAAAATTAATCCTTCTATAAGCATTTAAGTACACAAGGGTAACTCTAGCTTTGGAAGGCTACCTACAGCTTTACTCGAGAGAATTTTTTTACTAGGAGAAAAAGGGTTCACACTGAAAGCACAAAAGCTATGACAAAGTTCCATTAGTTGAGCTTCACTAGCAAGTTCCCCCACATAGTTGAGACTTGAGAGCATAAAATTTTGAAAAACGAGGCTTATATTAATGACCATATACTTTTATATAAGAGGAGTTTCTTTTAGGGAAATACAAATGATTAATCAGTGATTACGGATTACTATTGAACTAATTTAAACATCTTGAGACAGAAGCTTCCTTGTACAACCTTCCTCCTTGGTGAACACCAAGTATTAAACCATATTAACTGCCTCCAAGTTATGTAGTGCTCAATGCTTCTTTGAATAGGATGGTGTTAAAGGTGGTAACAGCCTAAATAATCACAAAATAGTGCATCCATTGACCAATTCATAAATCAATGTTAGCTTATGCAAAACACCAACGATGATGGTACTAAATGTAACCGCAAAGAATGACAAGAGTACACAATGATGCATTATATGTGGCTCCACCTGAATAAATTCTCATCCAAGAGTTAATGATGATGAATCATATCAGACTTCTATTGTAGAGATTGGCCTAACTGAGAGAATGTGTGTTGTCATGGAGACTGTTTCCCTGGATAAGCCAACTCCTCCATGTGCCAGCTTTCATGTGGAGCAACATGGTCATGTGAAGGAGTATATTGCTGCAAATTGACAAACAACATAAGACTCATCAGAAAACACATAAATAACAAAAATTTGACAACAGAACTCATATAAATGGCAAGTAGACAATTAGTAATCAATTATTTCCAAAAGGATCAACATTTCACATTTTAACATTTTAGAACAAGTGACCACAAAAGAAATGAACAGAAACTAACAGTAAGAATATTTTGAATCTCCATAAAACAGGTGAACCAGTGCACATTCCTAGCTACAAAAGTTATCATTCCCATAGCACAGCATTGTTTTATTTTCACCATTAACTGGTAAAGCCACGAGAACTGGTTACTTTGCAGATAAAATATCAGTGGCTAGAACATTTAAAGACTATTTCCAGAAAATCACAATAGTATATTAGTTATGTCAGTCAAAGCTTTCTGTGTTGGACAGACTTCGTTTGATGTAAAGATGGTGATCATACTGGTGAAAGAAAAGTACCAACCTCAAAGACCGATTGAATCCAGGTGTACTTTTAAACATAACAAACAAATACATGAAATTAGGTAAAGTCAGTACCTCCATCTTGCTTAAAAGCTCTCTGGCTGTAGGAGCAGCAAGAACAATGTCACGAGCCCCTGGCTTAATGAAACCTTCTTCAACACCATTGTCAAATAGTGTAAGCAAAGAATTATAATAACCCTCAACATTTAGCAAACCAACCTACAGAAGAGGTTAGTTAAGATGGTGAAGATCTTGCAAGTAACTATCAAACTATAAGAATGCAATGCTATAGATACCGGTTTTTTGTGAATTCCAAGTTGTGCCCATGTTATCATTTCCAGAGTCTCCTCCATGGTTCCATATCCGCCTAAACATAATGAAAGCAATTTGACAAGTGTCAGAGAGCATATGTATCTCAAATGTACTCTTACAGATATTTACCTGGAAGTGCAATAAAAGCATCAGCCTGACTAGACATTTCAGCTTTCCGCTCATGCATGTCCGAAACAATCTTTACGTCACCAACACTTTCACCTGATATCTGTCAGTGCAACTCAGGTTGAAAGTGTAACTATTACAGAATGCAAAATCAAAGTTCTACCAGTACAGAATATTATTTCTTACTACCAGATGCTGCACCATTCAATCACTTCCAATTAACTGTGAGCATAAATGCATTCTATTGAAAGAATCATTAACTTTTTTTGATAAAGCTATGAAAGAATCATTAATCTGCAGTTTATTGGGACAATTCATCAAATTTCCATTTTTTTTTACCAATTTCAATGTGAGATGAAACAGATAAGCTTTTGAATCACTTTGGCAGTTCAAATCTATCAGTAATTACGGATATCGTACAAAACCATTTCATATCGATTACAACATTTCAACAAAAGAAAAACTCCAAGCAAACAGAATATAAGATAATAATAAATTGGGGAAGAAAAGAGAGATTATAGCTCAGATAACTGTGAAATTTGAGTTCAAATTTTCAGCACTCCAAGTGGAAGAAATAGCAATCCCCCCCCCCCCCCCAAGTGAACAAGTCTAACACGTAGATGGCAGCTCAAACAAATTGCAAAATTTGAGTTACAAGTTAATTTTCCATATACCTCGATAGGCACAAGAGCTTTTGGGATGACCCTGCATGTTCAGAGCAATCAAGAATGAGTGAAATCCTACATCAGAACTACAAAGTAAACTTCACATACAATTTGCCATTATAAACTTGAAATTTTAATATTAGACTTACCCAAGGACATGGCAACCTCCCTCATAGACTTCCTGGGAAATCAACCCCATCAATCCAACACTTCCACCACCATAGACCAAGTCAATCTTCCTATTTACCTGCAAACAGAATTATCAAAGTCAAATGGAACACCAAAAGACTAGATTGACTTAAATCTGAAGCATTCAAAGCCAAGTCACTTTCATTAACACTTCAACAATGGTAAGTACCTATAAGAAATTCAATGCCTACCATCCAAACTACCAAAAACTAATACTATTAGAATGTCAAATAGAAGAAACACTCACAGTATAACCAACACAAAATCAAAATATTTTGCAAAAAGTTGGGATTCTTAAGTCAAATACTCATGTTTCCAAACTAAAGTGAGATCAGTATTAGATACACAAATGCCGAGGGTCTATCGGAAACAACCTCTCTAACCCACAAAGGTAGAGTTAAGCTATGCTTATATCCTACCCTCCTCTCCAGACCCCACTTGTGGGTCTGGCTATGTTGTTGCTGTAGTATTAGATACACAAGTCCCAAATTGACCAAAGTTGAAGTCTTGAAAGTTGAAACTGAAAATTAAGAGTCAACCAAAGAGGATTCAAGAATCAAGACTAACCAATTCATTCCCCAAGTCAATAGCAGCATCACTGAAGACTTTCCTGTGGCCAGGGTTACTTCCACAGAAAACACAAATTTTCTTGAACTTGCTTCTACTATTGCTTTCCATTGATAAATTTTCAACCCCTTTTGATTAAATCTCCAAAAAAGAACTCCCCTCTATCTTCTTTCCCCACACTTTCACCTTTTACACAATCTCTATGAAGAAACAAAAATAAAAAGGTAAGGAGTGACACACAAGACAAGGTAAAAGCCAATCAAGATATTGCTTAGATTGATCAAGAAATCAACAAGTCTGTATATGTATGATGTAGAGAACTCATGGACGCCCCCACAGGTTTAGGTGATTAAATAATTAGAACAAGTAAACGATTAAAAACTAATAAAATCTTCAGTCTTTGAATAATTAAGGACTAATTAAAAATTAATACTCCTAATAACAAGAATTAAGAGAGAAAGGTACTGCGTATCATGGAGAGGAGGAGTCCTATATCTTCATGATTATAAAGGGAAAAGAAGTAAAAAGAAAAAGGGTGGTATTTTAAATGACAAAATTCCCAACAAATGAAAAGGACAAAAGTTGTCATTTATTAAGGCTGATTATGCCCCTGTATTTTATACCCCTGCAAAATAGTTACCCCTAATGTTTCAACAAGTTTAGACCACCATACTCCCGATGAATTGATAACCTGTAATCTGGAAGTGTCTTTTTCATTCAAAAGAAGCAAAACAAGTATCAAGCTCTTTGATTAACCAGGTTGATGTACCCTTTTGTTTTAACATTTAACCAAATTGTTATAAACCAATCGAAGGTAACTATGTCCTACTTGGATTTAAAAGAAGATTAGTCATTCTACATGTGCATGACAAATGTATTTCACACGACTTTATTGGTTATACTTTTTCTAAATATCTAATGAAAATTGATATTATTATTTTAATTTAATATTGAATCTAAAATGATGGAATATTGTGTTTATCACAATTCTTCAATGACTTATCAAATAATATAATTTTAAAAGAATGATTTTTTCATAGTTTAGAGATTATGGAATGATGATGTTTGTCCATAACTTCTAAAGAACTGATGCATGATAATGTAAAGTCTAAAATTGATTATTGTTGAATCAATATTCTACAAGAAATAACTTGGCACTCCTCCAAATTAGGGTAGGACGTGATTGACACCCAACCCTTACTATCCGTTGAGCGAACCCTATTTCATGCTGCAGGTTTGGGTAGACTATTCAGCAGGCCTCCACATTAGGCAGTTGGTTGAGTTCATCGATTGATCAATAAGCTCGATATCTTCCGAAGTTTAGACGAGTCTAGATGGTCTTTCAATGTTTATGTACAGAGCCTATGGTAGGTCTGGACCCTATACCGACCATATTACAGATGTCAGTACTCTTGGAGGCTTTTGTAGACATGTGTACGTGTGGTCAGTTATATTCAGATGACGAGTATTTTGTATGTGTTGTGGCATTGTAGGCCTATGTATATATATATATATATCCTTTTGGTTGATATCTTATCGACGTTGTCATTTCCTTATGTCTTCAGGTTGTCTTGTTGATTCCATATATGTTAGGATATGAGTTGTTACAAGTTGGTTCGCTCGGTCATGTAAGGCACCAAGTGTCGGTCTGCCTCCCAGGTTTGGGGCATGACATTTCTCCACGAATGCGAAGGTCCACCCACAAACACGAAGAAGGATTTGCTGGCACCAGCAAAATTAGCAACTATCAGTTAATTATAAAACCTTATTTCAACACTCGAAACACATCTGGAACCTGTCGTACACAAACCAAATATGCATTTCAATCATAAAAACACACTATAAACCTACTCGCGCAGAAAAAAATCAAATCGGGTCGTCTTGACCTGATGTTCACCATGATCAACTCTAATTCCTTCACTTAACTAGTTTCTCAACCGAAGACCAAATCACATCCGAGCCTCTAGAGACCAAAGAAACTACTCGACCAAGTCATAAATCATGATCTAGGCCTCATGGAATCGCCAAAATTCTGATCCGACCTCGTTAACCTTCGATGTTGACTTTGGTCAAGCCTCTTCATTTTCTTAACTAATGAACTTCTAATTTTACTAATTCGTCTATGATAATCACTCGATTGCCTCAGAAAATGTGCTACCCATCCTCGTAAAGAAAGAATACTATTTTAAATTTACGAGAAGAGTATTTTGGGGTAAAGGAGTCTAAAATCTCAAAATGACCTAGCGGGTCATTACATCATCTACCAGTTAAATAAACATTCATCCTTGAACGACAAAGAAAACAAAGTACCTTAACTGTAAAAAAGTTGAGGGTATCTACTCTACATGTTCGTCTCGGTCTCCCAAGTAGCATCCTCGACCGAATGATGCCTCCATTGAACTTTCACAGAAGTTATCTCATTTAATTTTAACTTTCGAATATGTCTGTCCAAAATGGCTACCAAATTCTACTCAACTTACAAATTCTGATCAAGTAAAACCAAATCCCAATGAATCACATGAGAACAATCCAAATGGTATTTCTTCAACATCAAAATATGGAACACCGGGTGAACATCAGATAAACCAAGTGGCAAAGACAACTCATAAGCCACCTCACCAATAAGCTGAATAATATCAAAAGAACTAATATACATCGGACTCAACTTCCCTTCTTTTCTAACTTCATCATACCCTTCTTGGGTGAAACCTTCAACAATATCCACTCTCCGACCATGAACTCCAAATCACTAACCTTCTGATTCGCGTAACCTTTTTTCCTATTATGAGCCATGAGAAGCCTTTCTTTAATCCACTCGACGTTGTCCAATAACTCTCTTAATAAATCCGTACCCCATGGCCTAAACTCAAATGTATTGAACAAACCAACCAGAGAACGACATCCTCCCTCATATAATGTCTCAAATGGATCCATCTTAATGCTCGAATGATAATTGTTGTTATATGCAGACTCTACTGAAGGCAAGATCTGGTCCTAAAGACCACCAAAGTCGATCATGCATGCTTGCAACATATCCTCAAGCACTTAAATAGTCCACTCGGACTAACCATTTAGGGGTAAAAAGTTGTACTAAGCTTAACCTGAGTACCCAACTCTTTATGTATAAACCGCCTAATATGAGATGTAAATTGTGTGCCCCGATTCGAAATGATGGAAATGGGTAACTAATGCAAACAAACTATCTCCCAAATGTAGGTTCTGGATAACTTCTCCTAATTGTAGGTAGTATGGATCTGTATGAAATGAGCGAACTTGGTCAATCTATCCAAAATGACCTAAATATCACCAAACTTCCCCAAATTCTATGGCAACCCTAACACAAAGTTCATAGCAATTTTCTCCCATTTCCACTCAGGTATGAACATCATCTGAATCATACCACCGGGCTTTTAGTGTTCATACATTACTTGTTGACAATGCAAACAATGGAACACAAACTCTGCTATGTCCCTCTTCATCCAACACCACCAATAATATAGCTTCAAGTCACAATACATCTTTATAGTCCCGGGTGAATAGAATACCTCAAACTATGGGCCTTTTTTATGATCAACCTAGTCAAATCACTTGCCTAATGAACACAGAGACTCCTTTTGATACTCAAAATACCTTCATCATCTAGAAATGCCTCCTTGGCCTCCCCCTGTAACACTTCATCCCAAATCTTACACAATTTCACATCATCAAACTATTGGGTCTTAATATGCTCCAATTAAGATGACCTCGCCTCCATACAAGCTCGAACCTTGCCCGATTATAAAATATCAAGTCTCACAAAACTGTTGGCTAGAGAATGAACATCCATAGCTAAAGAATTCTCCCCTACTTGCAATAATGCTAGACTACCCATACTCACTGCCTTTCAACTTAAAGAATCCTCCACCACATTGTCCTTACCCAGGTGATAAAGGATAGTCATGTCATAATCCTTGAGCATCTCTTATGTTACGCCTCGTAGTTTTACGTTTTGTCGTATTGCCAATTGACACAGATATTTCGGAAAGATATATGACCTTACGAAAGGATAATGAGAGTTAATATGGTGTCTCATACATTACTTGTTGACAATGAAAATAATGGGACACAAACTCTGTTATGTCCTTCTTCATCCAACACCACCAATAATGTAGCTTCAAGTCACAAGATATCTTTATAGCCCCGGGTGAATAGAATACCTCAAACTATGGGCCTCTTTGATGATCAACCTAGTAAAATCACTTGCCTAATGAACACAAAGACTCCTTTTGCTACTCAAAACACATTCATCATCTAGAAATGCCTCCTTGGCCTCCCCCTGTAACACTTCATCCCAAATCTTACACAATTTCACATCATCAAACTATTGGGTCTTAATATGCTCCAATTAAGATGACCTCGCCTCCATACAAGCTCGAACCTTGCCCGATTATAAAATATCAAGTCTCACAAAACTGTTGGCTAGAGAATGAACATCCATAGCTAAAGAATTCTCCCCTATTTGCAATAATGCTAGACTACCCATACTCACTGCCTTTTGACTTAAAGAATCCTCCACCACATTGTCCTTACCCAGGTGATAAAGGATAGTCATGTCATAATCCTTGAGCATCTCTTATGTTACGCCTCGTAGTTTTACGTTTTGTCGTATTGCCAATTGACACAGATATTTCGGAAAGATATATGACCTTACGAAAGGATAATGAGAGTTAATATATTGTCTACAGAAGTATCAAAGTGTATAAAAGTTAAACCGATTGAAGAAAATGCATTTTGATGAAAATTTGCAGAATTCAATTTGACGACCAAAAAGGACAGACCATACAAAAATGTATGAACCATTAAAATTAGACCCTCGTCGTATTTTTGGCTGGAAAATTGTACAGTCCATTTTGACAGACCATGCAAAATGTACGGACCGTCAAATTGCACTATCAATTTGGTCGGCTGTAGACTTTACTTTGATTTTAAGGCTATTTTTTGTCATTTTCAACCAAACACCACCCTCACTATCTCGAAAACCCTCCCAACATATTTATAAGGTTACAAGGTGATTCTAAGGTGATTACATCACAAACCCACATCAAAAGCTAGGATGAGTGAATGAGAATGTTTCCTTGAAGTTGTTATGAACTTGAGGGTTGTTCATAGTGCTAAGAGGACTGGGTACAAAGTTATACTTGACGTGTAAGGTAATAATTTCACTCTCTTTCTTATGCTTAATCTTCTTCATGTGTTAATTAATTGTTTGGGTGAAGAATATACGAGTTAGCACTTTAATTGATAAATGGATGTTAGGCTTTTGTTGTTGGGATATTTGGAGGTTGGATATATGACTTGTTATGACTAAAAATAATGGGATATAACTTGAGTATGTTGAATATGTTGTTGTGGTGCTTGACTAAAGTGTTAGGCTTGATTATGAAACTACAAGCTACAAAGAGGAATAACTAGAAAAACATGTAAAGATTGTTCTTTTTATTCTTAACTTGTGTTGGGCAATTTGATTAAAATTAAGTTTGGTATTAAGTTATTGAATCTTGTTAATAGTCTATGAAGGAGGGAAGAAAGCTAGAAAGAGCCAAGAATGTTATTCCGATATTGAATTGCCATTAACAAATGATATGAGAATATAAGCACATCAAGTGTTTGATAAAGTATCATAATGAAACCATCTTTAGTTTGTCCACCCAATCTTAACCTGAATTGTCTCTAATACATAGGATATCACTCAAAGGGAGGACAGAGAATTGCAAGCTAGCATTGTTCAAGCAACAAAGGTATGTTAAGGCTCACTCTTTCTTTCATTTGACATGATCTACGAAGAAACGTAACAATAACACCGTTACTTAAAAAAAACTCTATTCTTAAGATTTAAGCTTGTGAACCTCATTGTTTTATATTGTTATAGTTCATAACTCTTATGGTTTTAATTCGGGATCACTTCCCACCTTGATAGCATCTTGAATCTGATGTCTTCTTATAATCCTTGTTGACTCTCAGTTAACTGATACAGGCACAAATACATAATGATAATCAGGGGATAACGACCTTGAGTCACTTCGATTGGATTCATAAGGCCCTTTAGAGTTATTTATTACATTGCACTTATATATATGTATCAGTTGGTTCTGACATTACCGAGTCCCATATCTGGGCTGGGTACGACCGAGTTCTCTACGAGGCCGGGTACGCTATGATATGACATAATTTTTCCCACAGAGTGGCTTGTTACTATATATATATAGCCCCAATGAGTGGCTCGATTTTACAAACATGCATGCATATTCATGATTATGAAAGGGTATGCCCCTTAGAGGTTATTTATGAGTTTCAGATTGACTTCTACACTCTTCCTTCATATTTTATTCCTTATGTATATGTTACATGCTTTACATATTCAACATATTTTTTGTACTGATTTCCCTTTCCGAGGACACTGCGTTTCATGCCTACAAGTACATATAGAGATATAGATGATTCCTCACAGTTGGTGACCCGATTCAGTTGAAGATGGTCATGCTCATTTCTTTTGGAGTTGTCTAATGAGCTGATAGGTATGATATATATATATATATATATATCTAGTTGGGTATGGCAGGGCTCTTTCCCAACCAGATATTGTTTATATACTCTCTAGAGGCTTGTAGACAGTAGTGCTGTGTATAACGATCATGTGTTTCCTTGTCGGCCTCTTCACTAGATTTGTTGTGTCCATGCCAGCCTTATCATCCTTGATGTATATATATATAGGTTGGGCCTTTTTTGCATGCAGTGGATTGTGTCATTGTTCAGAGAATTATTTAATAGAGGCTTTGCCGGCCTATATATTGTTGAGCATATCACATGTGTTAGGATTGGTACGCTCGGGCCTTAGGAAACCGGGTGCCGGCCACACCCCCAAGTTTGGGGTCTGAAAAACTTGGTATCAGAGCAAGTCAGTCCTAGGGATGTCTACTAGCTGTGTCTAGTAGAGTCTTGCTTATGGGTGTGTTGCGCACACACTTATAAACAATGGGATACAGAGCATTTAGGATTTTACCTTTCTTGACATTTGGATAGTGTGTTAGAAGCGAAGTTGTAAGTACTTGAATTCCTATTTTCTCACATTGGTTCTCTTTTTCAGTAATACCAAAATCAAAAGAAAGTATCGTTAGCAGGAAATTGGTCAGAAATGGGGGGAAGGTACCGACCGATTGCCACCCGTTAATATGGATTCAAGGACTATAAGGATATTAGAAGGAAATATGAGTTATTTTATGAAAGAAGATCTGTCTATGGAAGAAGATCCGTCTGAATATTCATCTATGAAATAGGACCCATCTAAGGCCCAGAAGAATAGCCCTTCGAAGTACTATCAATTCTAATAGTGTTTCCAGATTATAGGAGGGCCCGCACAATACCAAAATTATCTGCGCAATGGTCATTTCTGATCAGGTTAGGTGTGAGTGGTACTCTGTACGCAACATGTAATGACTTGTTTAGTCGTTAAGTGCGCTTTGAATATTTTTCCCCTGTTGACCTAATTCCCAAAGTCACCAGATGATCCTAGTAAAAGTTGAAGGAATTAGAACCTTTAAGTGAGAACGTTGACCTATAGTTGAATTTTGGGTAAATGGACCTTTTTTGAAATTCCATTTATTCCATGAGGTTCAGAGTATGACTTAGTGGGATAGTTGGTTTGGTTCCTGAGGAACTCGGGTGTATTTTGACTAATGGTTAGAGAGTTGGTTTTAGGCCTTGGGGGTTGACTCGATTAAATAGACCTCTGATGAGAATTCTGAGACCACAAATGAGTTTGTATCATGTTGTTATGTTTGTATGCATATCTGGTTTGTTTCGGAGAGATCTCGGGTAATTGTCAGATTTTGGGGTTGAATTTGTGAAATAGGAAAAATGCTGGTGTCTGATAACTCTCGCTGGGGTGAGCGTATGGCGCTGGCGTGGTGCTAGGTTTTGCTTGAACTGCCATAGCGGACAGTTAACTGCTACAACCAAATGTTGATTTTTTATGGTGAGCCGTTGTTGTGAGCAGCTCGAGCACAGGCGCGTGTTCCGCTATAACTGACATTTGACTGTTGTAGTGGACGAGTGAAATTAGAAACCCTTTTAAATGATAAATTAGACCCTTCATTCTCCATTCCCAAATTTATTCCTCCAAGGCATCTCTAGGGCAGTTTCAAGTGTTTCTAGGTGGATTCTACTTGGGGTAAGTCTCCTTAACATTGTTTCCATTATCTTACTACTTTAAATTTTATACCGGGTCTGACTTTTTTTCTCTGTTGTGCTTGTCCTGAGCCAAGGATCTCTCGAAATAGCCGATCTACCTACCAAGGTAGATGTAAGGTCTGTGTACACTCTACCCTCCCCAGACCCCACATTGTGGAACTACACTGGGTATGTTGTTGTTATTATTGTAAGCTTGAATCCATGGTGGGAAAAACCTATAACACTAGTTAAAGAGGATGAGTTTTACTTAAATAGGGCTAATTAATTCTTTAGCCTTAAATGTGAGATTAATTAATTTGTTTGACTAATCTAAATATGGATTCCATTAATTAGTAACTAATAGGCTTGAATCTTCCATTTTGTTGAGAAATTGAACTTGAAAAATCTAGGGTTTATACCTAATTTTGGATTTTTGCCTTGGATGATATAATTGACCTATTATTTAACTAATTTAGCAATTGGAGAGTAGAATAAAACTTATAGAACGTTAGGTTACCGATTTCACTCTTAAATTACCATTTTACCATTGTAGGCATGTTTTCCCCTTTTTCCCATAGTTGGTTTGGATTCAAGGAATAGTATAATGTTATGGATATTGTCAGTTTCCATTTCTAACTGAGATTTCAATAATGACTAGACTTCGAGTATAACCGGGACTCGTAGAAAGGCAAGGCTCCGGTGTGATCATTTGTGGCTCCTGCTAGGCATACAAGTAGGTTACCACTTATCTTCTGGTTAGACTCCGGTTAGTTAAGCATATTTAGAGTTAGTTATTTTTGGAGAAAGTAAGTTACGCCTTCGGGTATGAAGTTGGGATAGATTACTTAGGTTGGGTATTATTGACTGATTTATGGGCTTGTTGCCTCATTGTGATTTATTGGCTTGCTGCCAAGTGTTTGATATTGGATTTGCACTTAATTGCAATATTGTGATTTTGATATGGTTATCTCTCACTTACCTTGGTATTATCATGGATAGAGAAAAAGACTTGACTTGATACTAATATTGTTTTATGTGTCCATATGTGGTACAATTTGGATTGATATGATATACTTGATATTGCCATTTTGCATTGCATTAATCCTTATTTCCATGATACATTGATATTACGTGTGATTTTTGTTTATGATGATAAGTAAGGAGGAAACATCTGTGATTCTTGAACCATATCTGATAGCGTAACCATCTTTGGGCTGTGTGCGGAATGGCTAGCGGTGTGGTCTGTGATGTGGAGTCATCTTTGGGATGTGTGCAGAGTGACTGGTATATGGACTTCATGGGTCCTCCATGGGCCATAACTATCGAGGCATGGAGGTATTCCATCTGTAGCATGTGTGTACGGAAATTATATTTGGCTAGTGCATTGCATTGCATATTTACTCATCATTACATTCACATATTTCTTGGATTCTGACTTGATACTTTATACTTGGTTTGTTTATTCTTGGACTATGATAGTGTTTCTACTTGATTTCTAGCATGTCTATTCTTCAGTTTCTTCCTTTATATATGTTAGCTAACTATTGTCGGCCTATGATACCTACCATAGTGTTTGTACTGATACTACCTTGTTGCATTCTTTTATGAGTGCATAGTACGTGATAGGTTTCACATCCACCCCTCGTGACTTATCCTGAGGCTTGCTGTTGAGTGTCTAGGGTGAGCATGCTTGATAGATCCACAACCCGGAGACTCCTTCTTTATACTCGTCTTTTCTTGCATTCTGAGATAATATTCATATGTTGAGACTTTGTATTATTCCAGACTAGTAGTTTATTAGTAGTGACTCTTGTACTGTATGCAAACCAGTTCCTTGGGGATGTTGTTTGTATTTCCGCACTTATGTTATTTGTTATTTAGACTTTCATTTATTATGTTCTATTTACTTATTGTTGTTGAATCAATGATTAAAGGACGGGTTTACCTACCGAGGAGGGAAATGGTAGGTGCCCGCATGACTAAGTAATTTTGGGTCGTGACACAACAACACCCCCAACCCTTTTTCCATAGCAAGGTCATGTTTAGATACCAACACAAGTTATGCCTTTTGAGAGGGCAAGGAGTTCATTATCATGGAAGTCGGTTAATCAAGGTTTGCCAAGAACAAGTAGAGGCGAGGAAAAAGTAACCAGCAAACAAACTGAAAGGTTTGGAATGGAGGTAGGTAACGAAAGATTAGCATTGCGAGTTGTATCAGATCCAAGCTCCCGGATAGAAATCAGGAAAGTACAATGAGATGTGGGATGTAGTAGACCGTGCTGTCAGCATGTGGAGGGAGGTATGACAGACAATGTTTATGCGACATTGGGTTATGTTCTAGATGAGGAGCCTTGGGCCAGAGAATGCCCCGATGTATTTCAGTCGATGTGTCATCAATGTGGACAAGTGCATTATGGGCAATGTCCGGATGATGTTGAGGAGTGTTATTGGTGTGAAAGCAGAAGACATAGAATATATAGATGCACGAGATTGAGTCAAGGGGAATAGCATGTCCCGATGTTATTCAGAGTTATGAAACTAACCAGGTATGTTGACAATTTTATCAGGAATAACTATATTTGTGTTTAAAATCAATTGGTTATTATTATTATATAGAGTGTGTCATACAGATGTACATAGACTGTAAATGGGTAACAAAAGTGAAAGGTGGTAAATGAAATTCTAGTTCCATTTAGTTTCTACGTAAAATGACTTAAGAAGCAACCCTTTTCTTAGCCACATGCATATTCAATACTCTTAGGTCATGTAGCGTACATGATACCGAGACCTGGAAGATATGTGAATACACATCTTTAAAAAGGTACTCTCATATTCAAACAATTAAGGACAACCCCAGAGAATCGATAAGGAAAATGGATTTTCAGAGTTAAGTTACCTGAAGCTTCGTTTAGGAAGCAGCTAAAGAAAAAGGGGCACGAAATGTCATGCCCAACATAGTAACCCCCAACTCTTCCACAAGGACTGAACCATTTAGGAAGACCGTGAGACGAGATGAGTTTTGTCAGTTAAAGGAAAATAATATACCTTATTTACCGTAGTAATATGTGTGTGGTGGCAGTAACAAGGTAGTAGTATTTTTGATATTAAGTGATGAGATTTTTGAATCCTATGGTATAGTTTTATGAACCGATTGGGCAAGAATAGATAGTTGAAGATAGTTTGGGATACAGGCTTGATTTGACAGAAAAGAGACGACAAGTGGTAAATGGGTGTCGCGTATACATAAGTGAAAGTGTTACGACAGAGTCGTGAGGCCAAAAGATGTTCCTCGAATAGATAGACTGTGAAAAAATGATAATGGTATGGAAATCGATAACGAGACTAGAGTGGGACCCATAATGACACAACTACCATTAAAGATGAGAATACTAGTAAAGAAGTGGAACTTAACTTTTTGAGCAAAAGAACTATAGTACCTGACATCCATAAGTGATGATATCGGGAGTATACTAAGATGAGGAATACTTAAAGGAATTTAAGCCGGTAGCGTACAAATTAATGAGTTGAACGCCGGGTAGAGAAGATCTCTAGTGCCACCAAAATGGGGGAAAGCCAGAGTCAGTGGTAAGATTGAGATCAACTGTGATTTGAAATTTGAATATGTCAAGCATTAGTTTCACCACGAATGTTAGCAAAACGTTGAAGATAAATGAGTAGAAGTAAAGACAAATAAGTCCGAGTAAGCTTATGACGAAGTGATAAAAATGGTCCAAGGTAGACGATAACGGAAGGAACTAAAGAATAAGATCAAAGGGAATAAAGGTATGATCAGACGAGTAATGGTAAATTTGAATTGTCGAATGAACTAGAAAATCTACGAGAATTACAACGCAATTGTCATAAGGATAAATACATTAGTCGCATAGGAAGCCGGAATCAGGAAACAAATGTAAAAGCGTTAACTCAAGTACGGTGACCACATGGGGTTCAAGCAGGTCAGCGCATTGCAGAGTTAAATCCTTCGGTGAAAAAGGGGGCAGGATGACCCCTAGAATGAACAATACTGAAAAATAACACGAGTATGTCAAAGGCTTGCTTTTGGAAAAAGTTGCACAGAGATACCCAGCGAACGGATGGTCGAATAGGACTTATAAAAGATATCAGAGTTACAAGAGTCAAGTGTTGCACTCTTAATATGAAGTAAATGTTGTTCTTGGAAAAGAACCAGTCTGGAGTTAGTAAAAATAGTAGACGCTTAAGAAATAAGGCCAAAATAAGGGAAATGACGTCAAATGTGAGAGAATGTCTTATTTACAGTATTTAACAAAAAAGGGAAATTAAGGTAAATAGAAAGGGGACGATGCAAATCGAGAAGGAATACTTGAGTAAATGCGGGGTACGACTAAAGAATAATGAACCTATCTTGGAATACATAGCATCACCAATGAAGTATGCAAATTTGAGACGTTTTGAGAAGCAAGAAGTCCTGACATAATAAACAGGGAGATAATGGATGATAGGGTCGGGTACCATTGAAAAATAGGGACATTATGGAAGCTACATGAAAGAATCAACCTAAAGAGATAATAGATGACCAAACATAATATAAACCAGACGATGATAACTCCCCGAAGCTGAAGACAAATGAATTCTTCCTTGTATTAGGAATTGGAGAAGCATCAAGGCAAAGAGCCCCGTATAGAGAACCATTCAAGAATTAAGTATATCGATTAACAACACTCAAGAAGATTCTCCCTTGAAATTGAAGCATTACATAAAAACTATTGATTGGTCAGGATCATTGTGGGCCATCTCATTACCATTGGAAACTATTTCGGTTCGAAATATTATTATCTAAATAACCCATCAGTCTGCATTGTAACAACTAATATTACCTATACAATCAAGGTTTGGCAAATAATATATCTTGAAAGTTATCTCGAGTCGTTGTAAAATCGCTCTTTATGATAAATAACTATTGGATGAATCGGTCGAAAGAGGCTTTGGATATTCACGATTACCCTCTCCCCCTTCCTAAGGGAGACAATTAAAATTGAGGTTCAGACCACCGGACATAGGCAGCGAGTAAATGTATGGACTTGGAAGAAGTTTGGAGTAAGGATATATAACTATTAAAAGATGTACTACCAACTAGATAAATAAAGGGTGTATACAGCAAGATAGTAGGACTCTTATAGAATCACAAAAAGGGAAGGGACCCGAAGTAACGATATCGAATTTGATGTAGTGTCATAAGAAAATGCTTGAATTAATGAGGGGGATGTTTTAAGAGACATGGTTACAGAAACATGATACAACTTACAAGAGAGGAAGATTTCATCTAAGTACATTCACAATCATAGTACCAAACTCGATTAAGGAATCCAGTAACCTACAAGTATAGTATAATCCCAACCATTTATGTTTAATCACTTCAAGTACTGCCATGATGGAAATGTAAAAGTGAAAACGAACTTGCTGACGAAAGAAATTCCAAGACCAGTGAGTTGTTCAAAACTTACGTCCTTTGGTGTGACAATGTGAATATATTAAGAAAGGACCGAATAAGGATATTATAGAAAAATGAAAAGGGAAAACATAGGAAGAAATGGATTCAAATAGACCTATCATATCCAAATCCTTGAATTTGATGATTATCGTACCACAATCTCTCATCATAACCTAACTTATGCTCCATGCCTACAAGATTTGGCACCTAAACCCCATCACGAAACGGGAATTGTAACAAAGCAAAAAAGACATAATTCAGATATTAGGATTCAACAATTCGAATGAATTGATGTTTACTTAGCAACCTTGTAAAGGAGATGTACGACCGTGTTGAGGTCGATGATGTACCAACAGTGTTATGCTTGTGTAATATTTTGAGGCAATGGCAATGGCATCTGATTGTGCGACGGGTTGAGATAGTCCTCTGTATGAAATAACTCTACCAAAATTGTCGAATGATATAAGAATCTCTATACTCGGATGTTTCAAACTTCAACTTCATGATAATATTCGTGCGATACGATCCATCTATTCCTAGTCCGTTTATCAAAGTTGATCCATGTACCTTATTTAGATGGTGCTACTAAAATAAGTGTATCAGGTGCATCTCAGATATCAGTACGACGTCGTTAATGTGAGTTATGGCTAACTTTGTTTTCTAGTTATTATAAGTACAAGAGGTCGCATGAGGTCAATTCGATGATATCTTGATATTATATTGCCTTATGTGGTATTGGATATGTATTTGTGCTGTTGGGCACATTTTGGAGAGTCATGTTTACAAGAGAAACTCTATCAAATATTTTGGAAAACCTGAGAGTTAGAATATTTTCAACATTCACGGATGAATGTTTCTAAGGGGGGGGGGAATGATTTTACGCCTCGTAGTTTTACATTCCATCACGTCGCCGATTGGCACCGTCATTTGGGAAAGATATGTGACCTTACGGAAGGATAATGAGAGTTTATAGGTTGTCTACGGAAGTATTAGAGTGTATGGAAGTCAAACGGGTCGAAGAAAATACATTTCGACGAAAATCTGCAAAATTTCAATTTGACAGTAAAAAATGATGGACCATACAAAAATGTAGGAACCGTCAAAATTAGAACCTCACCGTATTTTTTGGAGGACAGATTGTACGGTCTATTTTGACGGGCCGTACAAAAATATATTGACTATCAAATTGAACCGTCAATTTGGTCGATGGCCGACTTTACTTTGGGTTTAAAGGATTTTAAGGCCATTTTTTGTCATTTTTCGACCAAACACCACCGTCACTCTCTCTCAAACCCTCCCAACATATTTCTAAGGTTTCAAGGTGATAACATCACAACCCCGCATCAAAAGCTAGGATGAGTGAAAGAGAATGCTTCCATGAAGTTGTTATGAACTTGAGGGTTGTTCTTACTGCTAAGAGGACTAGGTACAAAGTTAAACTTGCTATGTAAGGTAAGAATTTTACTCTCTTTATTGTGCTTACACTTGTTCATGTGTTAATTAAGTATTTGGGTGAAGAATCTATGAGTTAACACTTTAATTGATAAAGAGATGTTAGAGTTTTGTTGTTGGGCTGTTTGGAAGTTGGATATATGACTTGTTATGACTAAACATGATGGGATATAACTTGAGCATGTTGAAGATGTTGTTGTGGTTCTTGAATAAAGTGTTAGGCTTGATGATGACTTACAAGCTACAAAGAGAAATAACTAGACAAACATGTAAAGATTGTTCTTGTTGTTCTTAACTTGTGTTAGGCTGTTTGATTAAAGTTAAGTTTGGTATTAAGTCATTGAATCTTGTTAATAGTCAATGGAAGAGGGAAGAAAGATAGAAAGAGCTAAGAATGTTATTTCGATATTTAATTTCCATTAACAAAGGATATGAGAATATAAGCACATCAAGTGTTTGATAAAGTATCATAATGAAACCATCTTTAGTTTGTCAACCTAATCTTGACCTGAATTGTCTCTAATACGTAGGATATTGCTTAAATAGAGGACAAGTAATTGCAAGCTAGCATTGTTCAAGCAACAAATGTATGTTAAGGCTCACTCTTTCTTTCGTTTGGAATGATCTACGAAGAAACGTAACTATAACACCGTTACTTCACAAAGAACTCTATTCTTAAGATTTAAGCTTGTGAACCTCATTGTTTTATATTGTTATAGTTCATAACTCTTATGGTTTTAATTCGGGATCACTTCCCACCTTGATAGCATCTTGAATATTATGTCTTCTTATAATCCTTGTTGACTCTCTTTTATTTGATATATACATAGTTACATAACCATAATTGGAGGATAACGACCTTCAATTACTCTGATTGGATTCATAAGGCCCTTCAGAGTCATTCTTTGCATTGCACTTATATATATGTATCTATTTTCTTACAAAGTCGTTCCATAGTCGGCCGGGTATGACGCTTATATACGCACACCACTTCAGTTAGTTCTGACATTACCGAGTTCCATATCTGGATCGGGTACGACCAATTCCTCTATGAGGTCGGGTATGAGATAATATGACATGATTTTCTCCGTAGAGTGGTTTGGTACTCTATTATATATATATATATATGACCCCAATGAGTGGCTTGATTTTTACAGACATGCATGCATATTCATGATTATGACAGGGTATGCCCCTCAGAGGCTATTTATGAGTTTCAGGTTGACATCTACACTCTTCCTTAATATTTTATTCCTTATGTATATGTTTCCTACCTTACATATTTCGTACTGATGTTCCTATCTGGGGACACTGCATTTTGATCTCGCCTAAATTACACCTTTAATGGTATAACGCGGATATTGTCAAATATAGTAACCCAACATAGGTTGGGGTCGAATCCCACAAAGAATACGATGAGAAACTAGTTTATTCATGCACGTATTATGACTTTATGAATTACTTCACTTCTATGGTAACCAAGTTGTTTGTTTATTTGTTTATTTTATCTACTTCAAATTATCAACTTAAATAAGGTTTAAATTATCAAGTAATTGGAATGTTAGGGTTGTGACTCAATTCATGAAAGTGGTGTTGGGTTTAGAATTAAGCAGATGTATTAGTGTGGTATGGGTAATGGAGACTTGTGTCTAGGTGGGCATTTCTCAATTGACCCACCTAATTTACCTTAGGATTTGTCAAGCTCTAAAGTGTGACATTTCTGAACACCCATTATGTACTCTTAGTTGATTCCCTTCTAATTTAAAGTCCCAAGTCCTAATCAACATACTCATTTCCTAGACTCTAGTATTCTTTCTCAAGTTTGACTAGAGACAATAGGAAAAAAAGAGATGTTTGCAACCAACCCTTTAACATTAAATATGAGGGGTAGTTGAATCCTACATGAATACACTTTCTTCATTATTTATCAAATACCCCAACTACCACATTCCATTATTTTATCACAACCCCAACCTAAATCTATCCACTCATTGCAAGTAATAATTACACAACACAATAATAAATATATCAAGACATAATGAATATAAATGGATTCTTACAATGATTAATGATGAACAATACTTGTCTTTACACGGATTAAGAATTTTTTCTTGGAATGACTAACTAAAAGATGAATAGTGAAAAATAGGACAAGGAATATTCAAAAGTGACTATAATATGTTGGAATCTAGGTATCAAATCATATCTCCCATCATAAAACCCTAGGTACAATATATAGGAACCTAATTTTTGGACTACATAATATTATAAAAATGCCACCGCATGAACACTATGCAACCGCAGAACAGGTCTGCGGTCCATAGAACGAACCTAGGGTTCATAGAGTGGTGCCTTGCTTGGACTGTCTTGAACTGCCACTAGAAGTGCGGTCCGCAGAACTGAACTATGGTCCCCAGAAGTGTCTTGATTCTTCGCAATCTGAGTTGAACTCGAGCTGAAGTAGTAGTTCGCAGACCGGATTGTGTTCCAGAAGTACGGATCGCAGTTTGGGTCGCACTTCGTGGCTCCAGAATTCTTCTTTCACTATTTGATTCTGTGACATATCAACCATTATGCGGTCTGTAGTCTGGTTCTGTGGTCTGCAGTCTAGTTCTGCGGTCCGCAGAAGTGGCCTTCTTAGCACTTTTTCCATTCTTCAGCATTTTTACCATGTTTCAACACATTTTCTCATTCTTGGTGTCCCAATGTAAAAATCCTACAAAAACCAAATAACATAAGAAAAAACTACTACAAATGCAATAAGGACAACAACAATCCATGAAAATGATATGAAATGTGCCGTAATTTCTAGGAACATTACGTTTCATGCCCGCATGTACAGATAGAGATGCAGATGATTCCTCACAGTAGGTGACTCGATTCAGTTTAAGGTGGTCACACTCTTTTCTTTCGGAGATACCTAGTGAGCTGATATGTATGATGGTCGTATATATATATATAGTTGGGTATGGCGGAGCCCTATCCCGATCAGATGTTGTTGATATACTCTCTAGAGGCTTGTAGACTATCATGTTGTGTATAACGGTCTTATGTGGCCTTATCGGCCTCTTCAGTCCCTTGTCTCCCTTGGTGTATATATATATATGTATAGGTTGGCCTTTTATGCATGTAGGGGATTGTGACATTCAGATAATCATTTATCAGAGGCATTGTCGAGCTATATATTGTTAAGCATGTCGCAGGTGTCAGGATTGGTACACTCGGGCCTTAAGGCACTGGGTGCCGACCGGCCACACCCTCCAAGGTTGGGGTGTGACATCTTACCATCTCTGGTGCCTTAAATAAAGATATCTCTGGTTGAATATGTATTGAAGACTACGATGATCCATGAAAACCTCACAATGCACACCATATAGCTAGTGTCTCCAAATCTTTAATGTAAATTGTACAGTCGCCAACTCTAACTCATGACTGGGGTAGTTATTCTCATTCACCTTCAACTGCCTCGAAGCATAAGCTATCACTTTACCCTTCTGCATCAACACACAACCATAACCAACTCATAAAGTATCACAATAAAAAGTAATGCTCTCTCACTGAGGGGCAGAGTCAAAATAAAAGCGGTAGTCAACTTAGTTTTGATCTTTTGAAAGCTTGCCTCACACTCATCGGACCTTGTAAATCCACTTCCTTCTGAGCCGTTTAGTCAATGGGGACGCAATGTATGAAAACCCCTCCATAAATCAACGACGGTACCTCATGAGGCCTATGAAACGCCGAATATCAGTGATCGAAGTAGGTCTAAGCCAATGCCGAACTGCCTCAATCTTCTTGGGATCTAAATACCATCCATGGACACTACATGTACCAAAAACGCCACCAAACTAAGCCAAAACGCATACCTCAAAAGCATGGCATAAAGTTGCTTCTCATTCATAATCCCAAGCACAACCCTCAAATGTTGCTTGTGCTCCTTTCCACTACGAGAGTATATAAAAATGTCATCGATGAAGACAATAACAAAGGAATCCAAGTACGGTGTGAACACTTAGTTCATCCGGTCCATAAAGGTTGTTGGGGCATTGGCCAACCCAAAGGACATCACCAAGAACTCGCAGTAACCATAACACATCCTGAAAGTTGTCTTAGGGATATCTCTTCTCTATCCGCGTGCTAGTATCTCAAATATATGCTAAATAAACCAAACATCTTTTCTCTATCATCCGTCGATCCCTAGGGAATGATATCACCTTCTTCAGAGCATGACTAAGAGCACCTCACTACTCCACTCTAGGGTCTCCCGGCATAGCCATCGTATCTGTCTTAGTATAACAGTCTAAGATTGCATGATAAGAAGAAAATCAGTCCATTATCATCGAAGTCTACAATATCCAAAACCTTCAAATCTGCTTGGGTATCACACCCCACCAAGGTAATAGAGGCGAGATTTCATTATTTTATCACAACCTCAACCTAAATCTAGCCACTCATTGCAAGTAATAAATACACAACACAATAATAAATGTAACAAGACATAATGAATATAAAATATGCTTATAATGATTAATGATGAACAACACTTGTCTTTACACAATGAATTAAGAATTTTCTTGGAATGATTAACCAAAAGATGAATAGTGAAAAATGGGACAAGGAATATTCAAAAGTGCCTATGATATGTTAGAATCTAGGTATCAAATCATATCTTCAATCACAAAATCCTAGGTACAATATATAGGGACCCAATTTTTGGACTACACAATATTACAAAAATGCCACCATCTGACCACTCTACAATCGTAGAACAAGACCGCAGAATGGACCTAGGGTTCGCATAGTGGTTCCTTTCTTGGACTATATTGAACTGAGGCTGGAAATGCGATCAGCAGAATTGAATTTCGGCCCGCAGAAGCGTCTTTAGTCTTTGTAATCTAAGTTGAACTCGAGTTGAAGCAGTGGTTCGCAGACCAGATTGTTGTCCACATAATGGAAGTAAGGACCGCAGTTTGGGTCATACTTCATGGCTCCAAAATTCTTCTTTCACTACGACATAACTACCATTCTGCGGTCTGCAGTCTAGTTCCGCGGTCCGCAGAAGTGGCCTTCTTAGCACTTCTTCCATTTTCCAGCATTTTTGACCATGTTTAAGCACATTTCCTCATTCTTGGTGTCCTAATGTAAAAATCCTACAAAAACCAAAATAACATAAGAAAAGACTACTACAAATGTAATAGGGATAACAATAATCCATGAAAATGGTATCAAATGTGCCATAATTTGTAGGCATATCAACACCCTCAACTTAAACTATTGCTTGTCCTCATGCAACCTAAACATTACTAAGGTATGACTAATCACAAAATAAAGATGATTATGGTTGGTTCTACCTACAAGTCTACAAACATGTATTTCACAAAATTGACAATCCCTTATGTTTTCCAAAACAAAGGTACAATAGTGCATATTTACTATCAATGAGCCCATGAACATCAAACCTCAAGAGATGTGTATACGCTACTAGTGACTAGACGCGTCGAGATATTCAACCAGAGGAGATTTCATTTCACAAGGTTCATGCAATTCAATGTGCTCTCACAACAAAGAAGTCTCGAACTCACTTAAAGATTTTATTTTCAAAACAAGGTACAAACAAGATCACTCACACTCATAAAGAATGTCAAGTGTCACAAGTATCATGCCATAGGCTTTCCTTTATTTTAATTCACTACTACTCAAAGAGTGATCGGTTTCGGATGTCTAAGAAATTTATCAAGCTTGTAATGTAGGCTTAGGGATAGGTATGATATTCATTTAGGTACACATGCCTTTTCCCTCCTTTGCACTATATGTTTCACATTTCATAGCTCAACTCTTTCTTTTGTTTTCCAACTTCCTTATTCACCCCCTTTATTCAAGCATTTCCCCACTTTATTTCATTCTTTTTGTGGTTCATTTTCTCTTTCCTTTTCTATTGTTTATGCATTTCATTTTCTTCTTTTTTCTCAATTTTCTCTTTCTATTTTTTTAGAACCACTCACATCACAATCGTCTTCCCTTCTTTTCTTTACACATCTCACCCCCAACATAGGCTTTTGTCCTCATTCATCACTTTTCATGCATTTAAGGAGGGATTTGGTTCAAAAGATGATTTATTTCAAAAAGGGTTTTGGTTGTAATATGGTAGTCAAAGAAAAATAAAAAATCTCAAAGGGGAAAACTAGTTCTCTCAACTCACTGGTAGGTCAAAGAAGTTGTTAATCAAGAAGGTTCACTCTCATATGAAAGTCGAAGATCATTTTCTCAACCAAGCAACTCTAGTTACGTTGTGACAAACCAACGAGGCAAGTTCTAGATGAAACAAGCAAACACAAGATATCAATGAAGTCCTTACCACTCTATGCACATGAACCACAAGAACCGCTACATTTTATACACTCTATCGAACACAAGGCTATCATCTCATGAGATTCAAACATAAGTAGACGTAGAGTCACAAAATTAGGCATGCTTTCATAGAACAATTATTTGAAGAATCATGCTACTCATGTTTTCAAAATTCAAATCATCGAAGGGTCTCATTAAAACAAAAAATAGCTACACATGCTAGAAACTATATACAAGTACCAACCAAATTAAAACTATTCTATCACTAGGCCATGGTTACTGAACATACACACTTGGAAAAGAACCAGGCGAAGAAAACCCAAGTGGAACAAAATATAAAACACAATATGAAAAATAACAAAATACGGAATGTAACAGAATACAAAACATAACAAAATACGATGGTAGCTATTTGTCATTTTCCCCAAAAACATACAAAGTACCCCACCCCCAAATTTTAAAAGCATGTGTTGTCCTCAATGCATAAAAGAAAATAAAGAGCAAGGATAAAAAGTTAGGGTCTCCCTAAGGTATACTAAGCACCCTCCTGAATCTGGCTCACGGACGTGGCCTCTGTTGGGGCATTAGTGCCATGTGACTGTGGAAAGTGAATGGGTAACTCTACATTTCCCATCAGGGGATCGCTCTATGGTGGTGGTGGTGGTGATGGTGTGGTCTCGATGGCTGGTGAAGTGATGCCCATAACTAGTGGAGGAGTAGCACCTCCAGTATCAATGTCTATTTATAGCTCTGTGGCCACCCTACTCGAACCAATCATCGAGGTCTCCTCATGTGACGGTGCCTCCACCGCATCAAACACAACCGACTCTATCAATAGCAGGTCCTCATCAATAACAACTCTCTCAAATGTGCGGGGCTTCTCAAGCCCCTCCTTATCTGTCTCATCATTATCATTCTCACCATGTGCCTACCTCTATAAGTCGTCAACTGTTTCACTAGCACCCTCTCTTTGGCCCTCCACCCTAAGACCACTCACTTGCTGTGGCTCAACCCTCGGAGGCTAGAGCGGGATACTCAAGAGGTCATTAATCTCAATAGTCTTCAAATTCTCCATTTCCTTCTTCAAGTTGTCAATGTCTGCCTAAAGTGAAGAGATGTCACCACTGCTATCGGCCTCAAGTCTTTGTACCTTTCTTGTCAAGAGGATAAGTACATCCTTGTGCTCTCTTTGTCTCTGTTGTACTATACTCAAGGCATCTCTAATAAGGGCTAAGACAGTCTAGATCATCTCAGGAATACTCGACTCAAGTCGGGATGATTGAGCATCAGTAATGGTCGCAATTTAGCCTATCCTCACTATCTCAGCCCTCGATAAGATGGGCTCTGATCTAATAGCTGAAGGTGTGGGAGAAATAGGGGCTGCTGAAGCTGTGTTGCCTACCGGAGTAGATATGCCGACAGTGGAAGGAATAGATGAAGTACGGTCGGCTGATGAGGTGGGATGTATCTCTGTCCGCTTATATGTGCATCCCTCCAAGTCAACCAAATGAACTGGTATAGGAACTACCAAGGTGCTAGTAGTCTTTCTTTTCTTTCTACCTTGTCTCTCCTCATCTTGAACCCTCAAAATATCGCACGTCATCAAAGCTTCAACTGTATTATCCACATGAGGTAACTAGGGAACCTTGGCCCTATAGAACAACTCTGTAATCAGGCAGGGAAAATGGAATGTGGTATTGTCTTGTTGATCTCTCTTACCGAGCCCCTTCTCAATCATAACGCCGATATTCACATGAATTCGAATCATAATACACGTAATCAACAAAATCTTTTCTAGAAGAATGTCCACCTTATTGTATGGCGGATGCAATCGGCTACACACAAAAGGCCAAAACTTGGCTTCATGATCACAACTACCTATTTTTACCTATTCTTGCGAGAAAAATAGAAAAAAAGAGAAGAGAAACATACGTTGTGATCGATGAGTACACGGGGAAGATGAAGTGATCGATGAAGTAAAGTGCATGCACGAGGTGTGCATGTGAAGGGAGTAACGATTGAGGGAAAATATGGAACTTTTGGGTTCAAAGTGAGCATAAAAGAGAGAAGTGAAGAAATTAGGGCTTTTCAGCCTTTTTATACCTGAGATGTTCTGCGGTCAAGATCGGATCGCAGTTGTAGCCTGCGATCTGCAAAATTGGACTGCGGCCCACTTACTATATTTTGAAGTGGATGACATGGCATCCATTTTGTGATCATAGAACCTAATTGTGGTCCGCAAAAAGGTCTGTTTCTCCACAATTTTGTCTGAAAACTCCCAGGTACACTATGTAATTTTGCGAACCAAAGTGTTTTCCGCAGAGTAGACCGCACAGTGGTTTCTCTTTCCCTTTTGACTTATTGGGCATTCACCTTGAAAAGGTGACCAGCTTTGCTCTCCAATTCAATGACACCATATGTGAAGACCTTCATCACTTTGAAAGGGCCAGACCATATCGACTTTAACTTTCCGGGAAACAACTTGAGTCTAGAATTGTAGACCAAGACCAAGTCCCCAGGTGAAAATTCCCGCTTCAAAGTCCTCTTGTCATGGAGGAACTTCATCCTCTCTTTGTAGAAAATGGAATTTTTATATGTTTGGAGATGGAACTCATCCATCTCATTGATTTGATCCATCATTAACTTCGATGCATTCTCCCAATCAATGTTTAGCTTTTTCAATGTCCAAAGTGCCTTGTATTGCACCTCTACCAGAAGATGACATGCCTTACCAAATACCAACTTGTACGGTGACATCCCAATAGGAGATTTGTATATAGTCCTATATGCCCACAAGGCATCATCAAGCCTTTTCGATCAATCCTTCCTCATGAGATTAACAGTCTTCATCAAAATGATCTCTATCTCCTGGTTGAACACTTTCACTTGACCACTTGTTTGGGGGTGGTAAGGAGTTGCCACCTTATGTTTTACCCCATACTTTTCAAGAAGGGAGGTAAACACTCTATTGAAAAAGTGAGAGCCTCCATCACTTATGATGGCTCTAGGGTCCTAAAATGAGTGAAATATTCTTCTTGAAGAACGTGGTGACACTCTTCCTTTCTTTGTTCGAAAGGGCTACGGCTTCAACCCACTTGGACACATAATCAACCATCACAAGTATATATTTATTTCCAAATGAACTCACGAATGACCCCATGAAATCTATTCCTCACATATCCAATAATTTCACTTCAATAATAGAAGACATAGGCAACTCATGCCTTCTAGAGACATTACCTTCCCTTTGACATTGGTCACAGTGCTTCACAAATTCTTGAGAATCCTTGTAAATTGATGGCCAATAAAAGTCACTTTGAAGAAGTTTGGAGGCCATGCGTTGACTAGAATGGTGACCCCTAACGGGTGAAGTATGACATGCTTCTACGATAGGCAAAGTCTCAACCTCGGACACACATCTCTGAATCATGTTGTTGGTGCAAATCCGGAAGAGATAAGGCTCATCCCAATAATAATGTCACGAGTCTCTCAAGAATTGCTTCTTTTGATGAGAGTTTAGATGATCTGGCATGATTTCACTCACCAAGTAATTGGCGAAATTGACATACCAAGGGATGAGATCTTGAGATGAAGCAATGACTTGCTTATCCAGAAAAACATAAGTAATCTACAATTCATTATTTGGCCTTCCGGCCTCTTCTATCCTTGACAAATGGTCTGCTACTTGGTTCTCACAACCCTTCCGATCTTTGATCTCAAAATCAAACACTTGTAGAAGGAGTACCTACCTAATCAAGCATGGCTTCGCGTCCTTCTTTGTCATTATCGGAGGGCTGCATGATCTAAATACACCACTACTTTAGAACCCCAAAGGTAAGACCAAATATTTTTAAAAGCAAAAAATAATGGCAAACAACTCTTGCTCCGTCACCGTGTAATTCTTTTGAGCCTCATTAAGCGATCTACTTACATAGTAGACTGGGTGAAGGATTTTGCCATTTCTTTGACCCAACATATCCCCAATAGCAACCCTACTTGCATCACACATCAATTCAAATGGGAGATCCCAATTTGGAATCTCAATTATAGGAGTCGAAACCAATTTCTCTTTTAAATCCTCAAAAGCTTTGAGGCATGCTTCATTGAACTCAAATTTTGCATCTTTTTCCAATAGCTTTCACATTAGGCTTATGATCTTTGAAAACTCTTTGATAAATCTTCTGTAAAACCCAGCATGCCTTAAGAAACTTCAGATACCCTTGATGGTTGTTGTTGGAGGAGGCAACTTGGCGATCACTTCAATCTTGGCCTTGTCTACTTCAATTCCATCCTTGGAGATCTTATGACCAAGGATTATTCCTTCCGTGACCATAAAATGACACTTCTCCAAATATAAGACCAAATTGGTCTCTTCACATATTTCCAATACAAGGGAGAGATTTCCCAAGAAAGCTTCAAAGCACTCCCCAACTACGAAGAAGTCATCCATGAAGACCTCCATAACATCTTCCACTAAATCAGCAAAAAATGCCATCATGCAATGTTGGAAGGTGCCATGAGCATTGCAATGACCAAAAGACATCATTCGAAAGGCGAATGTACCATATGGACAAGTGAAGGTGGTCTTTTCTTGATCCTCCAGAGCTATTTAGATTTATTGTAGCCCGAGTACCCATACAATAAATAATAGTAAGACTTTCTCGCCGGCCTATCAAACATTTGGTCAATGAAAGGTAGGGGAAATGATCTTTCCTTGTAACACTATTCAACATTCAGTAGTCCATGAAAACTCTCCACCCAGTTATTATCCTCATTGGTATCAACTCATTTTTATCATTTGGGACCATTGTGATCACTCTTTTCTTTGGCACACATTGCATGGGACTTACCCATGCACTATAGGAAATGGGGTACACTACTCCATAATCTAACCACTTTATAATTTCTTTCTTGACAACCTCTTGCATTGAGGGGTTTAACCTACGTTGATGTTCAACACTTGGGGAACTATTCTCTTCAAGATGGATTAGATGAGTACATACACCCGGACTTATACAATCATGCATACTGAATAGCTAGATTCGATAGGGAAACTTAATTATTCATGCAAACTATATGATTCATGTCAGATAATTCACTCCATAAATTAAAATAGGATCAACTCAGATGGAGAGTTTACTGCTAATTTAAGTTAGGTAAATATCATTTTTCAATGAACCCTAGTTTCATAACCAACGTGTAACTCAATTGGAGAGTCAAGACAAGATATCAATTAACTAGGAGCTAAAGCACAATAATTAACCATAATGAATCTATCCGATGAGAAAGAAGATCTATGACAACATATAAACTCATTATATCACTGTTATATACAAGATAGACCATAGAAAATGAACCCTACCACCACTGTTGTGTAAAATAAAATTTTTATTTCAATCTTTTTTTCCAGAAAACAGAAATACTCCCAAAAACCTATCTAAACGATCTTGGATTGCCAAGCCCTAGGTCACGAGCAAAGCACATGTGTATTGCTCAGTGGGTCATTTCGATGAACATACCAAATTTCCAGTCAATCGGAGTTCGTCAAAAATCAGAATTCTGAAACCATGACCAATTCCGATAAAAATATATTATTATTTTTCAGTCAAAATAGGATTAAAATATATATACATTTTTCAGTACTTCTTATCACATATCATCATTAGCGTACTAATATACATGAATCAAGAATAATGAATAAAATTTTAAAATATATTTACATAATCTCAGTACTATTTTCTAAAAATCAGCATGTTTATGTTATCATTGAATATAAAATTTAAAACACACCACTTAGAACATCAAATTTCAATAGGAAAGAACCGTTCATGCAACATGTATATGTGATGTCAGATATTCACTCCAATAAATTTAAAAGCAGAGCTAACTTAAATGGAGAATGTACTGCTAATTTAAGTCAAGTGAATATCAGTATCATTATCTCTAGTTCCATTGATCCACCATGTAATTCAGATGGAGAGTTAATACAAGTTATCAATAACTAGTGATAATTTCTAGTGACAACCCATAATAAATTCATTCGATATGAAGGAAGACCTAAAGTCAACATATAAATTTATTATTTCACTAGTATTAGTCATGAAAATCATCGAAAATAATTTCTATCACCACTAGATCATAGACGAGTTAAATTTTCTAAAAATTAATTTGTTGAAATGAAAATAATTCCCAAAACAACATCTAAACAACCTCGAATCGCAAAAAAATGACATGATTCACTGCAGAGCAGTTCAAAGCTATGAGTATTGCTTACTGGGTCATTTTCGATGAACCTACCGAATTTCAGATCAATCAGAGTTCGTAATAGTACTGATTTCCAAATCTATGATCAAATTCAGGAAAAACATTGTTTAGACAATTTTTTTTTAAAAATGATCTATATCCTTATCATATATCCACTCTTACTGAATTATAATGTGTAATCATGTTCCAGATTTAACATAAATAAAATTGATTCAAAGAATATTATTTTCATACTTAAATCAGGTTTTAATCCGATAAACTATCTAAAATTCATCTAGACGACCTCAAAATGCCAAAAAATCAACATCGCACACTGCAAAGCAATGCTTTTTCTCTCTAGGTCATTTCTGATGGATCCACCAAATTTCAGGTCAATTAGAGATCGTAAAATATATGACCGTTAAACGATGACCAAATCTGAGAAATAGCCATTTTAGGCATAGTTAAGGATTAAATAATGTGATTCGGATTTTCATTCTCTTTTTATAATTATGCACAAGATATACATTGTGTTCATGCTTTCGTAAGATACACAACATCTCTTTACTACAATTATCCTTACAATTAATACACCTGAGAATTCAAGATATTATGTTTCTCCCTTTCGAAAAAAAACCTCGATATCTCTTCACATGAATTAATTAAGAAACTTATTCAGAACAATTTACACATGATACATTAAGAATATTCTAATAACTTAAATATAAACTATTTCGTAGATCCTATTTATTAATCATAATTCTCAATTCATGTATTTATATAATCTCACATGTATGAAACTTTTATAAAATTTCAATGATTACACATAAATAATCCACTTTAATAGTAATTATTCACTAATCATAAATTTTTAATTTATACAATGGTTAAGAGATAGTAATACCCACCTTGTAAAATCAATGCCCATAACATTAAAATGGAGTTACGACCATATAGGCCCTTCCACGTTGGTTTTTGACCAATCAGAAGGAAATAACACATGAACCAAACCAAAACATAATTGAGTTGCCTAAAAAAAAAAACTTTACTGCCAAAAGAAAAGAAAAGAAAAAACTAGCGGCCTTTTTTAAACATCAATCAAAGGAAAAAAAGAATTGAAGCATAAGATGAACCGTGTTAAAATGGGCTAAATAATGGGCCGTGACCCAACCCGTCCAATTTAATCAAATTCTTTACAATAATCTCAAATTTAAAAAAAAATCAAAATTCAATATTTTTTTTGAAAGGTAGTACTCAAAATGGAGAAACTTCACAAGAATGGTAGCAAAAAAAACATAGATTTTTTTTTTGCAATTAAATGATTAATAGTAGGATAACTTCTGTTGATAACTCCTTAACACACTTTACTTGCTTCATTTTATTTACATAACCTATAATTAAGCTACTATATTTAATCAAGGAGTTCAATATTCAGAAAATTATAAGCTATATTTAATCAAGGAATTCAAAAGTTCATCAGGGGGCGTTCAATGTATACTAACTGCCTTAAAGTTTCAAGTTTAATTATGTCCCATGATCGACATCAAAACTAACAAAATTGGATTTTTAGAATTATAAATAAAAGAAAAGCCAGCTTGCAGAACAAAATTGAATTAAAGCACCATTAACAGTGGTTTAGCAAATTTCATTTATACTTATAAGAAAGAAATACCAATTTGGGATGTTGATAAATCTTCAATTAATTTATATAACTTTAAACTCATCCCCCCCCCCCCCTCCCCTCTTTTGTTTAACAAGTAGCTGTAACACTAACTTTGGTAAAGACCAGTATATGTATATTCCAAATTTTTGAGTTTGTCGAAAATTTTCCTCGAAAATACAACTCTTTTCCTATCCCCATTTCTATAAAGTTATTCATGACAAGTGTATACCAATTGAACAAAATTGACAACCTCAAAATTATGTCCTGATAAATTAGGTATTAATTCGAAATTTTTTAATAAATGCTCAAAAGCATTTATAAGATTTCAGGTTAAACATAACAAATATTTTTCATAAATATATCCTATTTTTATTTTTGAAAAGAAAAAGTTATTTTAATGGAGACAAAAATCGTCTCTCTCAGGTTAAACATAACAAATAATTTTCATAAATATATCCTATTTTTACTACTCAAAATGGATAAATTTCACAAGAATGGTAGCAAAAAAAACAGAGATTTTTTTTTGTAATTAAATGTTTAATACTAGGATAACTTCTGTTGATAACTCCTTAATACACTTTACTTACCAGACATTTGCTTGCAATAAATAAAAACTTACCAGAATAGAATTTATGGGTTGAATGTATTGAATACATGTGTCAAACGTGGATAATACTATTTGCTCAAGAAAAATGGAGGAGCACACAATTTTGGGGAGAAGACCTAAGGGTAAAGTATAGAATAGTAGATGAGTTAGTTTGGGCTAATGTAATGGATTGTTTTGGGCTGCTCAGGATGAATGGGTTAAGTTGGGCTTGCCCAAACTTAGCCCATCTAATTGTATGTCAATGCCCAAATCCATTAAAATCTGAGCGGGTTGGAAGGGTCAATTGGGCTTGGGTCCAATTTGCCAGCCCTAATTCTGCCTACGCCGTGGCCATAGCAGTCTTTTCCCTTTTGAATTAAATTAGGTTTGATCCAAATTTTGAACACGACAAAGTAATTTCCCAAATCAGAAAATTAAACCCACTTCCGCCGTCACATCATAGTTCATCCCACCTCTTTGGCTCTCTGTTTTCAATTTAGCAAAGAAGATTACGCTTCTTCTTATCAACAAAATGATATTTTATTCATGTTTTCAAACGTATAAACGGATTCAGAAAAACAGAATTCATAGATAGAATACATGCATAAACAACAGAAGCAAATAACTAGGATTGAACTTGCATGTAATATATACAATAAATAATAGCAGTTTTTAATCAAACATAAAATAATACTTATTTCTTAAAGCGTGATTGCGACCACGAATCTAGTCTTCAAAATGAACATAAATTATCCACGAGATTGTCCTCCACTTCCACGATTTGCAGTCTTCTGCTATGTAACCTAATTACGGTATGCAGTCTTCTGCTATGTAACCTAATTAATCTTCGGACAGAGAATACTCGTGTGGACAAGTATTACCACTCAGGAAAAATTATTCCTCTTAGGGCTGAAAATCATTCTATTTATAATCACGTTTTAGGGTGCAAACTCTAGTCCAAAATGTGTGGGCTTACTTTTCCTTCAAGAATATTATTTTTCAAGTCCAAGAATTAATTAGGCATAGTAGGCACCCCACGATAAATAACGAGGCTTTCAATTGCAGCATTAATTCTAAATATGAATGAATTAATCCTACCACAATAAATTATAGATTATTCCACTAAAAATATGTAATTGCATTCCTCATTTTAATTTTAAAATATTTCATTAATTTTTATTTAACTCCCATGTTAAGATTACATATACAAAATCAATTAAATTAAATTACTGAAAATTTTGTTTATTGACTAATTAAATTCTTTATACTTACACTTAACTTATTTCATGTGACGGATACAAAATTCACCTGCAGGGTTTTCACATGAAAACTTATAAACATCCATAAAAGGGTATCATCAATCTCAAAGTCGAGACATGGATTTTATCAACTAATTATTATTTCTCAAATGTTATTTGTAACTATCAAATTTATCAGATACATTGACTCACAATAGAGTCGTACCTTTTGATAAATCAAAATAATAAATAAATCGCATTGATTATAATACGCATATCAAGATTAAGAGTATAAGTACATTTAATGAGGTAGAAATGTTGTTTTACATATTCAGTATAAAAATACTTATCTCTACTTGGTCCGTTCAATACATACAAAATGTACTAGCACAAGAAAATACAGTTCTCATAATGAAGATACATTAGATTTAATCTTGTGCTACAATCATACCGATAGATTTGTCAATATCTTAGTTGTGAACATTAACTTTATATTTATAAGAACCGATGATTTAATCTTTCGTGTATAAGATAAACTCTATACACTAAATCATCTACTATATAAGTAAATGACACACATACTAATACATGATCTATTTAATTCTTCATTAAAATTGAATAAACAATTGTTCTATAATAAATATGATATTCAAACACATGGTTAATAGTATATATCCCAACATCAAATTCAATGGTAATTGAGATATAAAGATAAGACGGTGTTTAGATCACTTAACTTCACTTAGAAAGCGAATTACTTGCTAAATTTTTCCCATAGAGAAGCTTCACAGTCCCAAATATGGGAAACAATCAATAAAATCCATAAAATCAACCTTTTATATCAGGTCTTTGTGGAAATTGTGATCCCACTTTGCAAAAGAGGCTATGCAAAAGCGGTAGTTCCCATGTTTAGGCCGCTTTGCAATTATGGCCAGTGCGACGCAATTGCAACCACCACAAAAGTGAGAGACCAGCTGCAAAAGCAACCCCTCAGTTGCCCAAGCTTCGCAAATGTGACCTGGTGTCCTCACTTGCGACACACCAGGTACAAAACTGCTTCAGTAGTAACTTAAAAATGTGTCGGAATATGCCCAAGCCTCGTGTCCCAACCTGAACCATGCCAACAAGTCCCAAAATATAAACATAGCATATCCAGGCCCCAAGACATAAAATGTGACACTACAACCCAAAATGAAGAGTTGGGTTTGCTATATAAATGTGTTATCTAAACCAAGTGAGTATTGCGAGAATAGTTTGGGGAATCCTTTGAGAAATTAATTATGAAGTTTGTGAGAGAACGTGTATACACGGTATACCCGTGTATATCAAGTGACCAAATAGAATGAGGTTACTTACCATATTTTGTAGAATTCTTGTACAAGTGTAATTATGATATTAGTATTATAGTATGAATAGGTATTAGTCTTGTATTAGAAAAAGGTAGATTTATTTTCCATAATTAGATATTGTATATTGTATAAATATCTCTTCATTAATGAAAATAATCAACGGATTATTTCTTTCATGGTATCAGCAGTCTAGGGAAAAAAATTCCTTCTTCAAAATCACTCCTTCTGCTGCCTACTTGCCATTGGCCATCAGCCAACCTCCTTCTCCCTTCAACTTTTTTTTTCTTTCAAATCCCTACTTCTCCTCTTGTTATTTCATCATTTCTACCACAAAAAACACATTTCCTCCTGCCCTTATAGTCTTCAACATCAAGACCAACATCCGTATCGTTCTTGAGATGGAAAACGTCCAATATGCGATGTGGGCGAAATTATTCAAAGTTCACGAACGCTCGCATCAAGTTATTCATCACATCATCCCCTCGGATACAGGTAAGGAGATGGTGCCTACCACCGCTGATGATCCTGTGTTGTGGACGACTCTTGATGCTACAGTCCTCCAGTGGATATATTCCACTATTTCTACGAACCTATTGCATACGATTATTGAACTCGACGCCACGACGATGGAAACTTGGAATAGGGTGCGTGATATCTTCCAAGATAACAAAAATTCCCATGTTGTCACTATTGAACAGGAATTTTCCCATGTCAATATGGAAGATTTTTCGAATGTCTCAGTCTATTGTAAAGGTTGAAGGAATCGGCGGATCAACTCAAGAACGTTGGTGCGCCCGTCACAAATGATCGTTTTGTTCTTCAGATGGTAGCAAGCCTTTTCGATGCTTATAATGGCGTTGGGACGCTTCTTCATCAAAGTAATCCTCTTCCACCGTTCTACCAGGCCCGTTACATGCTCACCTTAGAAGAGGCCGATATGCCTAAAAAGGCAGATACCGGAGCTAATTCCGTCACGATGATGGCCACGTCCTATGATCCTCACTTGTTCTCGGATAATTCTAGCCAAAACTGTAACAACGGTGGCGACAAAAAGGGTCAAAATTAGAAAAATAATGTCAAAAATCGCAGCGGCGGCCGCGACAGTAGCGGTGGTTAAAGTAGTGGCGGCAGTGGTGCAGGTGGTGGCAGTGGGTCAACTGGGCCACAACACCACTGGCCGCAACCTTGGGCTAATGCAAACTGATCGTGGGGCTGCTGGGCTAGTGGCCTAACTCGGCCTATCCATTTTTTCCAGGCTTTCCAACGAACTAGGCCGGTGGCCAGTAGAGGCCCAGTTCACCATTCCAGTATTCTCAGCCCAGTTCACCATTCCAGTATTCTCAGCCCAGGCAGTAGGCTGGCCTGCTTGGGCTTTGGCCTCGACAGGCCTTCACTGATGCTGGCCCAATTTCTGGTCCGACACCTACAGAATCCCCCGGACGTAAATTGGTACATAGACACCAGATCTACTTCTCATATGACGTCCGCACAAGGTAATCTCTCATCTTATTTCAATTTGAACAATGATCGTGGCATAACTATTGGTAATGGAAATTCAATTCCAATTCTCGGTTATGGTCACACAAATTTTCCCCCTCCCCCCCCCCCACATCCACCTCTAGTCCTTAAAAATGTCCTTCATGCCTCTACTTAATTAAAAATTTGGTGTCTGTCCGAAAATTCACAACTGATAATTAGGTTTCTGTTAACTTTTACCCTTTTGAATTTTCTATGAAGGATTTCAAGACGACAATACCTCTAATGAGATGTAATAGTTGGGGGAGATTTATCCAATCACCACCACCACCAATTTCACGAGTCAAGCCCCACCTTCAAAATTTGCCGCTCTTGCTCGTTCTTTGTGGCATGCACATTTGGGTCATCCAGGATCGTCTATTGTTTCTTCTCTTAAAAATAATAATTTTATTGATTGTAAGAGTATGAGTCGTACTCATATTTGTCCTTCTTGTCCTCTAGGGAAACATGTTAGATTACCATTTTTATCCTCTACTTTTAGTACGTCGATGCCTTTTGACATTATTCATAGTGATTTATGGACATCTCATGTTTTGAGTTCTTTGGGTCATCGTTATTATATTTTATTTTGGATTATTCTAATTTTTTGTGGACTTTTCCTTTGTCTAAAAAGTCTCAAGTTTTATCCACATTTTTAAAATTTAGAGCTTTCATCCGTACCCAATTTGAACGAGAAATGAAAAACATTCAATGTGATAATAGACTATTTTAGGAATTTTGTGACACTCATGGCATATCTTTTCAATTTTCTTGTCCTCATATGTCCTCACAAAATGGGAAGGACGAAAGAAAAATTCGTACCATTAATAATATTGTCCGAACCTTACTAGCCCATGCGTCATTACCTCCATCTTTTTGTCATCATGCATTACAAATGGCTACCTACCTCCTTAACATACTCCCTAGCAAAGGTTTAGCATATCAATCACCCCTAAAAATTCTTTATAATAAGGATCCTTCATATTCTCATCTTAGGGTGTTTGGGTGTTTGTGCTATCCGCTTTTTCCATATACTACAATTAACAAACTACAAGATCTCTCTACCACTTGTTTGTTTTGGGGTTATCCATCTAATCATCGTGGTTACAAATATTTTAATTTATCTGCTAATAATATCATAATTAGTCGCTAAATCATTTTTTATGAAATCCAATTTCCGTTTGCTAAATTATATAATCCTGTGTCTAGTTCGTATAATTTTTTGGATGATGGGCTCTCACCGTATATTATCCACCATTTATCTGAGCTATCCCGTGACCAAAATCCGCCAGCAGGCCCACTGCCTGCTGGCCTAAATTCACCCCGTGTCCTAGTTTTATCGTCACGCCCTACTGTCTCTGGGCCAGCAAGCCCATTACATGCTGGTCCAGTTTTACCTGACCCGACACCTACCCAAAATATATCCCCTTCTATTTCAAGTCAAAGGTTGGTTACTCGTAGCCAATGTGATATTTTTAAATCTAAAAGACATTTTAATCTAAATTATAATGTCACCAAATCACCCCTACCACGTAATCCTGTGTCTGCCCTTCATGACTCGAATTGGAAATTGGCCACGGATGATGAATATAATGATCTTATTGAAAATAAGACGTGGGATTTGGTGTCATGTCCGCATGATGTTAATATTATTCATTCTATGTGGATTTTTACTCATAAAGAAAATTATGATGGCTCTTTGATAGGCATAAGGCCCATATTGTAGGTGATGGTAAAACACAATAGGTTGTTGTGGATTATGGAGGGACGTTTAGTCCAGTGGTCAAACCGACAACCATTCACACTGTGTTTATTTTGGCTCTTTCGAAAGCATAGCACATTCATCAACTGGTCGTGAAAAATGTTTTCTTACATGGTGACCTTAAGATGACGGTGTACATGCATCAGCCCTTGGGGTTTAGGGACCCAAGTATCCCCATCATTTCTGTTTGCTGAAAAAGTCCTTATATGGGCTTAAGCAGGCCCCACTGACTTGGTATAAGAGGTTTGTAGATTATGTGTCTACCACTGGGTTTTCTCACAGTAGGTCTGATCATTTTCTGTTCATCTATCGTCATGGTACTTCTCTGGCATACATTCTGTTATATGTAGATGATATAATAATAACTGCCTCTTCTGATAATCTTCTCAAGTCTATCATGTCCCTTCTCAGTTCAGAATTTGCTATAAAAGACTTGAGGCCTTTGAGTTATTTTTTGGGTATAGTTGTCACTCGTCATACATGTGGTCTATTTTTATCACAGAAGAAGTATGCGGCTGAGATTATTGAGAGACCTGGCATGTCGTCTTATAAGTCCTCTTCTACTCCTATTGATACCAAACTGAATCTGAGTGCTACTTCTAGCACACCATATGAGGATCCCACCCACTATCGTAGTCTTGTAGGGGCTCTTCAGTATCTTACCTTCACGAGACCAGTTATTACTTATGCAGTACAGCAGGTGTGTTTATTTATGCATGATTCGCGGATTAAGCACATGCATGCGCTCAACTGCATTATACGATACATACATCGCACACTTGATTATGGTTTGCATTTATATCCATCATCTGTCTCTACTCTCGTGTCGTATACAGATGCTGATTGGGGTGGCTATCCTGATACCAGACGCTCGACATCTGGTTATTGTCTTGGTCTCTTGGTCGGCAAAATGCCAGGCTACTTTATCGCAATTCAGTGCGGATGCCGAGTATCGAGGGGTAGCCAATGTGGTGTCTGAGTCATGTTGGCTACGTAATCTTCTGTTAGAAGTTCACTTTCCTATTCAGAAAGCTACCTTGGTCTACTATGATAATGTTAGTGCAGTCTATCTTTCTAGGAATCCGGTCTAACATCAGCGCACTAAACATATCGAGATGGATATTCACTTTGTTAGCGAAAAGGTAGCTCGTAGACAAGTATGTGTCTTACATGTCCCTTCAAGTTACCAAATTGCTGACATCTTTACTAAGGGTCTTCCCTTGGTTCTGTTTGAAGATTTTAGGGACAGTCTCAGCGTACGACAACCGCCCTTTATGACTGCGGAGGTGTGATAGAACGTGTATACACGGTATACCCGTACCCGTGTATACCAAGTGACCAAATAGAACGAGGTTACTTACCATATTTTGTAGAATTCTTGTACAAGTGTAATTATGATATTAGTATTATAATAGGAATATGTATTAGTCTTGTATTAGGGAAAGGTAGATTTATTTTTCATATTTAAATATTATATATATACATCTTCATTAATGAAAATAATCAAGGGATTATTTCTTTCAGTTTGGAACAATATGAAGGTCAATTTAAGTGGTATTGATATTTCAACTCTGAATTTTTACTCTGAAACAATCAAAACCACCTTTGATCTTCCTAAAATTTGTATATAGCTCATTCAAGATTTTTCCAATGAATTCCAATCACACTCACACAAAAACAGAAAAAAACATTTTTGGATGGAAAAGTAGAATCAAACTTTTTTTTTCCAGAACTCAGCAGGGTTCTAGGTCTTCCATTTCAGACGAATATGCATGTCCTAATATATCCTCCGTCATGAATTCTACATATGCTTTTCCCCTTTTGGTAGATGTCTATGTGTGTCTTGAAGATATGATGGGTATTGGAACTTGGAAGCATTACATTAGTCATTGGCGATTTGGCTATCAGCTGTCAATTTATTTGTGCGACAATTGTTTAATCTAATCTTTGATTAAAACATTTTTAATAGCTATTAGCAGTGGTATATATATGTCAATGTCCTCTTTTAAAAAAAAAATCTTCAAAGTTACAAATTGGCCCATGAGGGACTCCTTGGCTTCATATGTGAAACACACTATAATTCACGTCCGGATCCAATATTATGATACAATCCTAGGAATTTTAAGCATGCCTTGGCTAAAATGAAAAAGATCTATTGCAATACTAACACAAACATTTCTTGCTATTTTGGTTAACTTTCAATGATAATTAAGTATCTTAACGTGTAGAATATTAATTATACTTTTGTTACTCTTTTATACACATGCATTTCTACGACAAAACCATGATACATTTTTTATATCTAATGAAGGAAAATATCTTTCCAGCATTACGTGAAATGAACATAAAATATTATACTAAAGAGAAATGTCTTTAATTCGGATTTTCCTTCTTCCTTGTCTTTAATGTGGTATAATTTATAGCCTCACCCATGGCCTTTTCTTCCTAATTTTACGCATTCTGCTTCGCATATCAATGAGTTCAAGAAACAAAATATACCAACATTATTTGTTATTCCATTTTTTTTTCAGGAGAAAACATCAAAGAGGAACTTGATGTCACATATCCTTTTGATCTTAATTTTCAAAAATGTGACTGAAATAAGGGATAGGAGGAAAGAAAGCAATTGCTAATAAGGAATAGGAGGACAGATTATAACATAGTATTAAGAGTCTCACATCGGAAATGGAATGGAAACATGGACTTGACTTGGACAATCCTCACCCTACAAGCTAGTTTTTAGGGTTGAGTTAGGCCCAAGATATATTCTTTACATGGTATCAGAGTCAGTCTCATTTCAATTCTTTGTTCGTCGATGTTGGACCACCAAATTATATTGTCCACGCTCCAGTTAACGAGGTCGGGGCATGCGGGGTGTAAGACTTTGAAAATATTTTCCTCAATGTATGCATCCTTCAATGGTACAATATATACACGATATACATTAATTAGGAAGAGTCAATCATGCCTAATCTTCCTAATCAATTCCTAATAATCTTCTACCTAATTAATATAATCTCCTTAATTAACATAGTATTACCTACCATATATAAAGTGACACTACATTAATACAAGATAATAATATGATTGTATATTATTCTAACAAATATTCTAACAATATTCTAACACTCCTCCGCAGTCGAAGCTGGAGGGCGGTGAATGCTGAGACTGTCCCTAAAATCTTCAAATAATATCAGCGGAAGTCCTTTTGTGAAGATATCTGTGATTTGATGTCGCGTTGGGACATGTAGCACCCGAACTTGTCCGCGAGCCACCTTCTCGCGTACAAAATGACTATCTAACTCAATATGTTTAGTGCGTTGATGGTGGATGGGATTCCCTGAGAGGTAGATTGCACTAATATTATCACAATATACTATTGTTGCAGTCGAAATAGGGCAATGAAGTTCGAGTAACAGGTTCCGAATCCAACATGAGTCAGATACAACATTGGCCACTGCACGATATTCTGCTTCAGCACTGGAGCGTGATAATGTGGCCTGCCTTTTTGAGGACCATGAGATTAAATTGTCACCAAGGAAGACGCAATACCCGGAGGTGGATCGTCTTGTATCCGAACATCCTGCCTAATCTGCATCAGTGTAAGTAATAAGTTTGGAAATAGAGGACAGGTATAGATGTAATCCATACTCCAGAGTGCCCTGAATATATCGCACAATGCGTTTCAGAGCATGCATATGTTCTTCCATTGGATTATGCATTAATAGACACACTTGTTGCACTGCATAGGTAATATCTGACCTGGTGAATATGAGATACTATAAAGCTCCTGCTAGGCTACGGTATAACGTTGGATCAGCAAAAGGTTTGCTAGAGATGACACTCAATTTTGACTTTATGTCGACCAGAGTTGCCGAAGGTTTGCAGAAAGACATCCCAGCTCATTCCACAATTTCTGATGCATACTTCTTCTGGGAGAGGAATAATCCACCTGTATGTCGGGTTACAGCAATCCCTATAAAGTAGTGGAGTGGGCCAAGATCTTTCACAACGAATTTAAAACTAAACTGTGACATGATATTCTTGCGAAGAGAGTCTGAAGATGTTGTTAGAATAATATCATTCACATATAGAAGAAGATAAGCAGTATGATTACCCTGACGATAGATAAACAGAGAATTATCTGAACGGTTGTGCGAGAAACCCATGTGTGACATAAAATCTGCAAACCGTTTATACCAAGCCCTGGGGGACTGCTTGAGGCCATATAATGATTTGTTGACACTCATGATGGGATATTTAGGATCCCTGTATCTCAATGGTTGGTGCATATAAACAGTCTTACCTTGTCCATGGAGGAAGGCATTTTTGACATCCAATTGATTAAGTGACCATCATTTTGAGAGAGACAGGCTGAAAACTGTTATGATAGTTGAAGGTTTGACCACTGAACTGAATGTTTCCCCGCAATCTACACCAACCTACTGTGTCTTCCCATCACCTAACAAGACGGGCTTTATGCCGCTCAAAAGTTCCATAAGATTTTTCTTTATCGCTGAAAATCCACATAGAGCAAATTATATTAGCATTAGATGGACGAGGTACTAAATCCCATGTCCTATTTGTAATTAGAGCATGATATTCATCATCCATGGCCATTTTCCAATTCGGGTATTTTAGAGCAGACACTAGATTACGAGGCAAAGGTGATTTTGAGACTTGGGTGTGAAGGCTATATTTGGCATTGGGTTTGACAATTCCATGTTGACTATGGGTGACCGGACTGTTTGTTGGGCCAGTGGACTGTACGCCACTGACCGAGGAGTGAGAAATCGAAGGTCCAGTGGGCTGCATTGATGGAGCTGGAATTGGGCCCGTAGTGGTAGACTGGCCCAATGGGCATGAATTACGGTGTTCAACACTAGTAATAGGTACCGAGCTGTGAAAAAAATATGTTAGATACGAAAGCTTATCATTATCCAAAAAATCATAGTTATGAGTTCCGGTGGTATGTAACTTAGCAAATAGAAAAATTGTTTCATCAAAGATTACATGACGACTTATAAAGATTCTTTTGGAAGAAATGTCATAACATTGGTAACCGCGATGATGAGTAGGATATCCTAAGAACACGCATGGAGTAGACCGGGCTTGGAGTTTTGTGATTGTAGTAGATGGAAAGAGGGGGTAGCAAAGACAACCAAACACTCTTAAGTGATGAAATGTGGGCTCTCGTAAGTAAAGTATTTTTAAGGGAGCTTGGTATGATAGATTTTTATGGGGAAGGACATTCAACAGATAAGTTGCCATTTGGAGTGCATGATGCCAAATACAGGGGGAAGTGAAGCATGAGAAAGAGATGTTCTAACAATATTGTTAATTATTCTAATTTTACGTTCCGCCTTCCCATTTTATGATGAAGTATGAGGACAAGACAAACGAAACTGAAGACCATTTATTTTGAAAAAATCCCAAAACTGTTTATTGTCAAACTCCCCCCCATTGTCACATTGAATATTTTTGATATAACGTTCAAATTGAGTTCGGATGAATGCTCTAAAAGTGAGAAAAGTGGAAAACACTTGTGATTTTTTTGATAAAGGAAATGTCGACAAATAATTAAAGTAGTCATCAAGTATAAGTAAAATATCTATGACCAGAAGAACTCAAAACAGGTGATGTTCAAATATCATAATGTAAAATATCAAATGGAAAAATAGTGCATGAAGTAGAGGAAATAAAAGGCAACTTAATATGTTTACCAAGTGTACAAGAATGACACTTATTTAGAGTCCGTGTCTGGGTACAAGAAATAAAATTATTTTGTTTAAGAGAAGCCAAAACAGCCTCTCCCGGATGTCCCAAACGTTGGTGCCAAGGCAGCAAAAACAGAAGGAAACTTGGATTGTTGGGTTGACGGATTTATTGGATAGAGCTCCCCCTTGCTATCACATCTCATGAGAAGCTTCCCCATCTGAAAATCATGTACAGAAAAACCAAATGGGTCAAACCGGATAGATACCCAATTATCAGTTGTAAACTTTCTAACAGAAACCAAGTTTTTGATTAATTTGGGAGCATGAAGGACATTCTTTAAAATTAGGGGTGGGTTTGGCAGTAACAATTTGCTAGAACCATAACCTTTTATTGGAATTGAATGGTCATTTTTGACAATTATTCCATTATCATTGCTCAAATTAAAATAGGACGAGAGATTACCTTGGGAGGACGTCATATGTGACGTCGCTCCGGAGTCCATATACCAATTTGAATCCGGTGGATTAAGGCCAATAGTGTCTATGGCAGACTCAATTTCTGTGGGGTGGCCTCCTGTTGAATGGGCTTCATGCCACTGGGTTGGTTGAGGCCCACTACTACTGCCTGTGGCAATAGACCCAGCGAAATGGGCCTGCTGGGCCTGTTGCTGCTGCTGCCAGTTCCCTGGAAACAACCCACTGTTTTGCTGCTGGGCATTGGGCCGTTGGGGCTGCCTGGCCCAATTGCCTGTTGGGGCTGGGCTGGGTGGTATAGCCCAAGGCCACTGCCAGCCGGTGGGTTGCTACCATTGTCCGCCGCCCCTGCCGCCGGGCTGCTGCCACTGTCCTCCGCCCCTGCCACCCTGCTGCTGCCACTGTCCACCACCGGAATTTCAGTGGCCTCCACCTTTGTTATTTCTGCGATTTTCACCCTTATTTTTATTGTTATGACGTCCTTTTTGTCCCTTATTTTGTTGAGAAGGGTCAAAAAATTACCATCATGTGAAGGAGTGGCAAGCATGGCGGAATTTGAAGTAGTTGAGGCATTTTTCACCAAGCCCGACTCTTCAAGTACAAGCATGGACCTTGCTTGATAAAACTGTGGGAGAGGATTACTTTGACGGATTAGAGTTCCCACGCCGCTATACGCGTCGGTGAGACCGGCGACCAATTGCAAGACTAACCGATTATTAGTAACCGGTGAACCAACATTTCATAATTGATCGGCCAACACTTTAAGGCGTTGACAGTATATAGAAACATTAGGGAAATCCGTCATGTCAATAGTTGAGAACTCATGTTCCAATGAAATAACGCGAAAGTTCTGGTTATCTTGAAAAATATCTCGCAAGCGTTCCCACGCCGCCATGGCTGTGGAATCCGGTTCCATTATCGTATGCAACAAGTCATTGGAGATTGTTGCATAAATCCAACCAAGAACTGTGGCATCAAGTGTATCCCACAATTCCTTGTCTGCATCGTTTGTTATGTCTTTCCCTTTACCATCTTTTGAAGGAATTATATGATGAAGAACTTTGTGAGCACGACAACATATTTTGAATAATTCTGCCCACGTTGCATAATGAACGGTTTCCATTTCCAGTTTGATGGAAACATGTGTTTTGATGTTTGAGACAGCAAGGGCAGGGTGAAAGGATGATTTGGTTTCAGACATAATTGGTTGTGATGAAGGATAATCAATAATGGAGTAAAAAACAAAGGAAAAAATGAAGAATTTTCGGTCACTAGGGTTTCTAGGGAGGAAGATGACCGAAAATTTGGAAGAAATTAAGCTAATTTTGGATCTTTCCTTAAGCTCTTGATACCATGTAAGACTTTGAAAATATTTTCCTCAATGTATTCATCCTTCAATGGTACAATAAATACACCATATACATTAATTAGGAAGAGTCAATCATGCCTAATCTTCCTAATCAATTCCTAATAATCTTCTACCTAATTAACATAATCTCCCTAATTAACATAGTACTACCTACCATATATAAAGTGATACTACATTAATACAAGATAATAATATGATTGCATAATATTCTAATAATATTCTAACACGGGGGAATGTTAAGAGTTTCACATCGATAAATGAAATGGAAACATGGGTTGAGTTAGGCTCAAAATTCATTCTTTACCCTCATAATCTAATTCCGTTACCTAAAATGTTTACTTAATACTACAATAAAGTAGGAGAATGAAGAGATGTGAAGATAATTAATTATATTATATTATGAAAAGCTATTACAGAAACTCTTCATTTCTCTATCAGTTGCCAAAGATTATGTATATCTAATCTTAAACTTTTAGCTGATCACTTTATTTCCATAATGTTCTTTTATTACTTACAGAAATAAAATGTGTATAAATTCTAAGAACTTCTAATTGAGCTTGCAACGAGGGAAGGGGTGTTAGAATCTTCGAAGGATGAAATCGATCTTTTTATGGAGTTGGCCTTTTCGCAACTTAATTAGTAACCATGATCATTTTCATGTTCTAAGAAATTGCTTTATTCCTATTTTGTCGTTTCCTTTTCGTTTTATCAGATCCAACATTTCAAATTCTTGAATGAATTATATTGCATTTTGAAATTGTGTTGACAGGTAAACATATTATTGTCTGAAAATGCCTCGAATAGGACCTAAAGCCAGTGATTCGTCATACTTAAAGCTCTCAACTCCAAATTGTCCTTATAGTCTGCATTAAAGTTTTAAAAAAGTAGTTACGGAAGTAACAAAACGTACAGTGAAAGTCGTGCATTAGCAGGGTTTTTTTCATAGAATGAAAATAAATATCATATTACTGATGGTTGTAAAGATTATTAACAAAAGAATGAAATTTTAATCTTATGTGCACACACAATATATATACTACGGAGGTTGCAAGAGTATTAAAAGATCAGAATACACAGTCGGTGTGTCAAGAAGAAATAATACGGTGCAATTATGAAATCAACCTCAAGATTAGTGATCAGGATATCAATTAACATAAGATACACATGCAATACACGTGCTCAAAAACTAGTATATATATACACATATAGCAGTATGACAAAGCGAGCGAATAGCTGTAAGGAAAAGCATAAGCAACCTGAGGGCCACACGGGAATAATGAAACTCGGAAACTTAATACAGCATGTCTGGCTTTTGTTTTCTTTTGTTGTATCTTAACAGACAACTAAATCAAGAAATTCATCGACAAAACAGAAAGAATATAGGAGAGCTAAAGACATCTCCGTTAATCATTCAGATCATACCCACTGATAATAAATTTCACAGATGACATAAAATATTATTGGATTCCAAAGGTGTATATCACAACAACTATCCATTCTGGAAAAGGTTCAAATTGTGCATATTGACAGAGTAGGTACCTTTACATATCTGGTTTTTATAACATGATGAGCAAAGGAGAGCCGGTCAAGAATGTTAGCACACGATAATTATGGGAGAAATCTCATATTATCATCCTCCACTATAAATCATGTAATTATAATTAATTAGTATATTGTAATTATTAGATAAATCAATTAATTAGTAATTAACATCTTATATTTTAGGTAACCTAGACTATTACTACATACCATGATTGTATATATATTCTATAGATGAAATGAAATACTCAAGGAATTATCTTCTTATATGGTATCAAGAGTCAAAGATTTTTAGCCCTAAACTCTCCCTCCCTCTACCGATTTCTCTCCTCTTTCTCCTCCTTTTTCAGCCACCACACCAAAACCCTAAACTACTCCCTAAATTACATAAAACCCTAGCCGACAACCCCCCAGCTTACTACTCCCATTCGAAACCCTAAGGGTTTTGTTTCACTCATTCAAAACATCAAACAAGGCTTCTTTCCTTCTCTAGTTTTGTTTTATTGTGGTACCTATGACCGAAAAATAAACTTTTCATCCTGCTATTTCCGTAAATAACGTCAAGAACTTCATCACAATAACTCTTGAAATGGAGAAAGGGCAATATACCTCTTGGGCGGAACTATTGAAAATTCATTATCGCGCTTATGAGGCGATTGACTATATTATTCCTTCTGAATCGTCATCTGACGCCAGTTTGACGAACAAAAAATTATTATCTCGTTTGGATGCCATTGTTCTTCAATGTATTTATGGCACCATATCCAATGATCTTTTACACACCATATTGGAGCCAAATTCTACGGCTCAATAGGCATGGGAATGACTACAAAATATATTTCAAGATAAAAAACTTTCTCGAGCCGTTTATCTTGAATACCAATTTACGAATGTTAAATTGAACGATTTTTCCAACATCTCCGCTTATTGTCAGGAATTGAAGATATTGGCGGACCAACTGTCCAACGTTGGTTCACCCGTAACGAATCAAGGGTTGGTTCTTTAGTAGATTGAACAGTATGATGGAGTGACTACGTTCATTCAACAAAGTAATCACTTGCCTCCTTTCTATGAGGCACGTTTGAGATTGATCCTCGAAGAGACACGGAGGGCAAAACAGGCATCTTCTGGAGCAGCCACCGCCGAAACTGCTCTCGTCTCCACCAACTCATTTTCCACGGATTTGGAGTCCCAAAATTCTGGTTCGGGGGGCAATAATACTCATCAAAATAATGGCAAAAAAACTAGGTTCAAACCGACACAATAAAGAAAAAAATAATGGTGGAAAGGGACGTGGATGAAGCGGGGGCCAACCCGTCGACGGAAGTGGCGGGCTGGCAGTAGCGGTACCCAGGCTGGCAGTAGCGGTAACCAGTAGGGCCAGTACCCACCGTGGGCCTGGGCCCCACAGTGGACTGCCCCACCATGCCCATATCCGATGTCAACATGGGCCAGGCCTCCTCCTTCTTCAAATCGCCAACCCGGTATTCTAGGGTCTCGTTCACAACATGCGTTTACGGCTCAAGAACTGTCCTCGGTTGGATATGCACCCACGGACATTGAACAAGCCATGAACAACATGAATATAAGTGTTCCAGATGAGTCTTGGTGCATAGACACAAGGGATACGGCACACATGACGACATCTCAAGGTAATCTCTCGTCTTATTTGAATATAAGCAATAATAAAAATATTGTTGTCGACAGTGGATAGGAAATTCCAATTCATGGTATTGGTCAGGTACAACTACCCTATCCACACCCACCATTTTACTTAAAAATGTCTTACATGCACCTAAACTAATTAAAAACTTGATCTATGTTAGACGTTTTACCATTGACAATAATATTTCTGTGAATTTTGATCTGTTTGGATTTTCTGTGAAAGATTTTCAGACAGAGATGCCACTTATGAGATGCAATAGCACATGAGACTTCTATCTCGTCACCTCTGTTTCCAAAAATAGCATTACCAAACCATCAACATTTGCTGCCATTTCTCCTACTCTATGGCACAGTCGATTGGGACACCCAGGAACACATGTTTTTAATAATCTTAGGAAGAATAATTTGTTTGGTTGTAACAAACTTTCGGACTCTTGTGTTTGCCAGACTTGTGTGCTTGGTAAACATATTAATCTTCCTTTTGCATCCATCTTATACCTTTATGCCATTTGATCTTGTGCATTGTGATTTGTGGACATCACCAGTTTTGAGTTCTGCAGGTCATAAATATTATATGCTACTTCTAGATGATTATTCGAATTTTTTGTGGACTTTTCCATTAGGAACAAAATCACAAACCTATAACATTTTAAAACAATTTAGTATTTTTATCACAACTCAATTTGGCAAAAACATTAAATATTTTCAATGTGACAATGAGGGGAATTCATCAATGCCCAATTTAGTAGTTTTTGTCACCAAAATGGTATGTCATTGCGTCTTTCATGTCCACATACATCACCACAAAATGGGAAAGCCGAAAGAAAAATTCAAACGATAAACAATATGATTCGCTCTATTCTCGTGCATTCTTCTACACCACCATAGTTTTGGCACAATGCACTTCAAATGGTCACATATCTTTTAAACATTCTTTATAGTAAATTGCTATCTAATGTTTCTCCCACACTAATGTTGTATCATCGTCTCCCGTGTTTTCAACATTTGAGGGTGTTTGGATGTTTGTGTTATCTTTTGTTTTCATCATGTACAATTAACAAGTTGAAGGCTCGTTGAACTCCTTGTGTGTTTTTGGGATACCCACAAAATCATAGGGGCTATAAATGTTATGATTGGACGAATGAAAAACTAATTATCTCTCGTCATGTGATTTTTTATCAGTCTACATTCCCGTTTGCTAAGTCTTTTGTGCCATCCTCACCTTCATATGATTTTTTGGATAACGAGATACATCTCATTTTACACCACCACTTTAATAACCAAATACAAGTGGAACCACCTCCCTAAAATAACCAACATGTTTCGGCCCATCCACAAAATGGGACTGGACCGGAGACCACATCCGTGTTGCCGAGGGTCTCGGCCTAGTCCTGTTCTCGTAGCGGGCAGACCCAAGTGGGGGAGCCCACTGCTTCCTTACCTACATCTGTAAACCAGCCCAACACCGATGATCACACTCCCCCTCGGCCCATTACCATTCCCAAACAGCCCCGGACCATTAAAACTCGTGCTATGAACGGGATCTTTAGGCTCAAACACCAGTTTAACCTACTATCCACAGAACAAATGTCACCTATACCAAAAAAATCCCAAAGCGGCCTTGTCCGACCCGAAATGGAAAGTTGTCATGTTAGACAAATTTAATGATCTTAATAATAATAAGACGTGGAAATTAGTATCACGCCCGTCTAATGTGAATGTCATTCGGTCTATGTGGGTTTTTTATCATAAGAAGAATTTTGACGGTTCTTTTGCGAGATACAAAGCTCGTTTTGTTGGTGATGGCAAGTCTCAGCAGGTTAGGGTCGATTGTGGTGAAACATTCAGTCTGGTAGTTAAGGCTGCAACTATCCGGATGGTTCTCAGTCTGGCTCTTTCCAAATCTTGGTCCATTCATCAGTTGGATGTTAAAAATACATTCTTACATGGCCTGTAACATCCCGTACTTTCGGTCACGATTTAAATCGCTGAGCGTTTATAAAATTGCTAGGCATGTGTAAATAGGTCTGAGCGTTGGAAAAATTTATGTTATATTTACGTATGCTAATAAAGTTATTAGTATATAAAAAGGATTAAACTCCGAAATAATTTTGGACGTAAGAAGTATGACGACGGGAGCCAAAAATAAATTCGGCACGTGTATAAAGAGGTTATGGGCTAGTGTCATATCACAAATTATGACATTGAATATATGAAGGTCCTATAAGTTGTCAAGATTTAAGTGAATTGGGATCACGAAATTAATTATGTGTGTGATTGATAAATTTTGCGGAGGCATGTCACTTAATTAAATTAAGTGACCGTGCATGTGAGGGCAATGTGGCATCAAATTGAGGCTCCCGACCGCCCAAAATTGGCTGGTGGGAGACCGAATCATGACATCCATTTAAGGCTAATTAAAGATTCCATCCAAAGCATTTTCTTAAAGGAAGTTAGGAAGCATTTCGTTTGATGTGAATTAGAAAAATAGAGATCATTTCATTTTGCTTTGGGGTTGGAAAATAGAGAGTATACTAAGTCCTAACATTTCAATTTGGGTAAACTTTTTAACGCTTTGGAGATGATGCAAAGGTGAACGTAATCAGTGAGTAATACGTGGGGTAGAACAAATTGTCACAGCGGATTCAACACAGTATTAAGTTAAATCGAGGTATGTTAAGGCAAATTCTTTCATTCTTTTGGCATGTTTCATATAACAAAATAAAACTGTGATATTGCTCCATAATTTATTCTACTCATAGTAGTTAAGAATATTCATGTTATTGATTCATATGCTAAAACAATGTCTAAATATGTTTCTAAGTCCTTATTGAGGCATACGAAAAATATGTTGATATTCACAGTGTTAGCCAAAGGTGCAAGAGTATTATGTCACTCGGGGTATTTTATTGTCATACCTGCACTTTCACTTGCATTGCATTCATATTTTACCCTGGACCATTGGTGCTATGCACACTACTATATGGTAAATATTATATATGTAGGGGATATGGGGAAAGGGAAAGGTGTTATATACGCACATCACCTGCAGCTGGTACAGACTATCACAAAAGAGCCCGAAGAGACCAATATGATGTGATGATGTGATGCGATGCATGTATGGCTTATTGGTACGGGTTGCACGATCCGCAACACTAACATATATTGGGATGGGTTGCATGATTTGAAACACTGACATATATATATATATATATATATATATATATATATATATATATATATACCGCACTTGCATCCTGCATATATTAGTTAACCATTACATGGTATGATGTCCACAGAGGCTGTCATGGTAAGGAAATTACCCGATGAGGCCAATGAATATGGACACTGCACTGTGCATAACATGTAGGCAGGTGTATTAGGGCCCTAAAAGGTAGTTACTGTTGGTCAGTTATTTATGTTTCAGTTATTGATATATTCCTGTTATGCTGATATTTATGCCCGACATACTCAGTACATCGGTCATACTGACGTACCTTTTGTCGGGGGACGTTGCATTTCATACCTGCAGGTTCTCATAGGCAAGGCGACGGTCCACTTGAATAGGTTGCAGATTTCAGCGGATTTTTGGAAGCACTCCTCTCTTTCTGGAGTGTCGGTCTGATTTTGGTATGATACAATTTTGCGTGTCTATATGGGTATGGCGGGGCCTTGTCCCGACCTATTGATGTTGTGTACTCTCTTAGAGGCTGGTAGACAGGTGTCCTGTGTATAATAGCCTTGTATGACCTTGTCAGCCTTGGTATATGTATATATATATATAAGTTGGTTACCTGGTTGTTCATAATTTTCTTTTGGCTTAGTCCGTAATTAATTATGAATAGGTGTTGATAGTGTGATTAGCGGTACACGGCGGGTGGGGTTCGGGTATCCATCACGGCCATCCAGTTTGGGTCGTGACATGGCCACTTACAGAAAATATTGTACATGCATCAGTCGTTGGGTTTCCGAGATTATTCATGTCCAGATCATGTTTGTCTATTGAAGAAATCCTTATATGGTTTGAAACAAGCTTCTAGGGAATGGTATAACCATTTTGCAGGATTCGTTTCCATGTTGGGGTTCTCTCATGGCAAATCTGATCGGTCGTTTTTCATTTATCGGAAGGGCGCTGACATGGCTTATATACTTCTGTATGTTGATGATATTATTCTCATAGCATCATCCACTTCACATACCGCAGAATTCTTTTTATAGTCCCCATATGCTCATCCTTCGGCCTCCATCTGTATAAGTCCTCCATCGAGCATCTTTCAGCCTACACAGATGCAGATTGGGGTGGCTTCTCGGACATACGACGTTCCACTTTCGGTTATTGTGTGTTCATGGGGGACAATCTTGTTTCATGGTCGTCTAAACGACAATCCACACTGTCTCGGTCTAGTGCTGAGGCAGAATACAGAGATGTAGCCAATGTAGTTGCTAAATCATGTTGGCTCTGTAATTTACTATTGAAGCTACATTGTCCGATTGACAAGGCAACGGTAGTTTATTGTGACAATGTGAGTGCAATATACTTATTCGGCAATCCTGTCCAGCATCAGTGCATAAAACACATTGAACTGGATATCTTATTTGTCCTCGAAAAAGTTGCCCGTGGACAAGTCCAAGTTCTCTATGTCCCGTCCCGTTATCAGATTGCTGATATTTTCACCAAAGGGCTTCCGTGCGTACTTTTTGATGATTTCAGGGACAGTCTCAACATCCGTGAACCTCCCGCTAAGACTGCAGGGGACTGTTAGCACACGATAATTATGGAAGAAATCCCATATTATCATCATCCACCATAAATCATGTAATTATAATCAATTAGTAATATTATAATTATTAGACAAATCAATTAGTTAGTAATTACCATCTTATATTTTAGGTAATTTAAATTATTACTACATACCATGATTGTATATATATTGTATGGATGGAATGAAATACTCAAGGAATTATCTTCTTACAAAGAATAAGCCAAGTCTAAATAATACAAGTTGTCGTGAAGAAACTATTTCATGCAATCTATGCCAATATTTTCAACTTCTTAGACTCAATTATGTAGCTTATATAACATACTGAAAAAGAAAAATCGCTTGCAACTGCTCATACAAATATCCAGTGGCTTGCATTTTAAGAAAATGCATGTAAGATAAAGGGTGATATCATGAAACACTTCTTTTTAAAATGTTGAAATATCATCAGATAACTTCATGAGTTAAATCCACAAATCTTTGGTTGATGATTGAATTACTGAAATAACAATCAAGATCAGCATAAGAATCATTCGAGTAACTCGAAAATGCAGAAAAGAGAGGAGAAAAAAATTAAAGAACAGAGAAGAAAGATAAAATAAAATCTGCATAAATATCATGAATTATAATTTTTTTTAATTTGCATTGAAATGATCTACTTTTAACTAGTAGAAGATTGATGAGTAAACTAATTAATTATTATAGATTTAGTACTTTTACTTTTTACAACCCCAAATCTAAATGTGTTAGCTCTGAAACTCCTAGGTAAAAGCTTCTAGATTACACTTTAAAAGAAGCTCCAGTGTATCATAAAGAATTTTAGTCTCCTGTGCAGAATAATCAAAGCTACACGAAGCTCGTTTCTCAATTATCAATAACCTGCTTATCAATATACCTATTATATGTAATCTATGCCAGCATTTTCAACTTTATGGAGCTTATATAGCGTATTGACAAAGGAAAATAATTGCAACTGCTCATACAAATACCCAATGACTTTGTAAGATAATGGGTGATATCATGAAGCACTTCTTTTTTTAATGTTGAAATTAGCATCAGATAACTTCATGAGTTAAATCCACAAATCTTGAGTTAATGATTGAATTACTTAAATAACAAAAATCAACATAAGAATCATTTGAGTAGCTCGTGAATACAAGAAAGAGAGGAGAAGCAATTAAAGAACACAGAAGAAAGAGCAAAAATAAAATCTGCATAAATAACATGAACTATCAAAAATCTGGATTTGCACTGAAATGATCTACTTTGAACTAGTAGAAGATTGATGAGCACACTAAACAATTATTACAGATTTAGTATTTTCAATAGTTATAACCCCAATTCTGAGTGTGTTAGCTCTAACATTTTCTATATTTCACTTATAAAAAAGCTCCATTGTGTATCAAAAAGAGCTTCACTGTCGTGTGCAAAATAATCAAAGGTAAACGAACCTTTTTTCTCAATTATTAACTTGCTTATCATTCCAATCATCCGTGGTTGAATGATTTTCACTAGAGTGAACCGAATCAACTTCATTTGTCTTTCGACCTTTCTCTATTAAATCTCCTTTTTTACTTCAATCTAGTTTTCTCCTCATACTTTCGCTGGCCTTTTCCTCTCTATTTGATTCTTAGCATCATAATAATACTGAGTTTTGATGTATGAATTGATTTCTCATAAGAATGTATTGAGGTTGGATTTTTATATGTGGATTCATTGATACTTAATTCATTAATTTGGTTGTGATTCAGAGGAAGACAATAAATAAGAAAGTTATATATAAAACTCTTATTCACACCTAAAGCACAAGACAAAGTTCAACCCCAAAAATCTTGCCCCACCGTACCTTTGTGTTCTTGCATTAATTACTGGATGGAGTTTATCCATTGATTCTAGAGCTGCTTATTGGGCGGATCGGATGGATAATTACGCTTAACAGTTCGACTTATCGGTTATCGGCTTTTCAATATACCATTCTGCTAGCCAACAATAAGATACCGTTTGGTTCGGTATCGGGTTAGCAATTAGCAGGCGGGGTATTGGCTGAAACCTACAATATATTCGCTCTTTGTGTTTAGTTGTATATTTTATGCCACCGAGAACATTAAGATAGAAAAAGATTCATTCCTTACTCGGGACTAGAATGGTTCTGCACATTAGATAAAATATAATGTTTAAGACCTAATCATCATACAAAGTACTGTTTTGGCCTAGTTTGATTGGTTAAAAACTATTCCTATCCTAATGTGTATACTGCAATTTGGTAATTGCTACAATTCCTACTTCATTGTTACTGGAGAAATGACGAGGTCGAGGAGTCTCTGGAACAATTGAGTTAAATAAAAATATTTTTTTCCTATTTCTATGTTTAAAATTAGCTTAGACAAGCTCTTAACTTTTCATCAATGAATACTGTAAAGAAGAATAGGAAATCAGCATTTTGTTGGAAATTTACTAATGTGGAATTAAGTATATCCTATTAATTTATGACTCGAACAAATTAGGGCCCGCACGTCGGAAAAAGTCATTTCCACACACGTGCATACGTAGTGTCAAGTATCGCAAATTTCATTAGTGAAAGAGATATTGGTACGTATGTAATACGTTTGAGACATAGAATTATGGACGATTATTGGCCAAATAACAATGTATTCCACGTTGGTAAAAGAAAGAAGAAGTGTACGAAGTGTAAGATGAAACGAATCGGAAATCGCCGCAGTGCTAATTGGGTGGCCAGTCACTGGAGCCGCGGCGCTTCAGAGGCAGAATGTTGCGACGAAAAGTTGAAAAGTTATGAACTTTGGGCTGGTTTTGGAGCATTGATTCTCCATTACTTGGCACATGAATTCAACCATTATTTGGTTGAATGTAACCCCTCAATTAAGTGTCATTACATGGCTATTGAAGACCATTAGTTGCATAGTTGAGGGGTCTTCTCCTTACACTATAAATTGAGGTCTTTGGCTTAATTGAAGAACACTACACGACACTTAGAAAATACTCCAGAATTTTCTGAATTCATCTTCTTCCTCTCTAGCAAAGTTACTATACTAAAAGTTCTTCAAGAGTAACACTTGAGTTTCCTTTGCTCAATTGTTAAGTTGTTGTTGTATCTTGGAAGACTACTGCCCAGCAATGTAAAAGGAGATATACGGGGCAATCTTGTATTAAAGACAGAGTGTCATCACTCGACTCAGTAAATCACAAATCAGTTTGTTAAGTTCTTGATTTATAGTTTATTGTAATATTTAGTTTATCCTTTCTTACCATTGTAATAGTTACTTACTTCCCGTTTTCTACAACAATTGTATCCCAATAATTTTAAGACAAGATTGTGTTGTAAGTACCTAGAAAGATGACTGGAAGAGAATAAATTGCTTCTGATTCTGCTGCTGCTACTACTCAAGGCAATCCCTCTACCTTCCCCACTGCGCAAGGCACACCTAATGCCTTTCCGGTTGCTCAAGGCTCATCCAACGCCTTTACTGCTGCTCAAGGGAACGTTGTCGTTCCTCTACCCACTGGATTCGACTATGAACGCCCTGAAAATTTCATGGGCTCAAACTTCAAGAGATGGAAACAGAATATGCTATTCTATCTGATTATTATGGGAATGGCTCATTTCCTAACAGAAGATCCTCCACAAGTTGGAGATGAAATGGACCCTTCGCCTACTGAAATGGCTGAAGGGGGCCAAGGTATCCATGTCATTAATGACATAAAGATGATTTTTGATGCATGGAGTCATAGTGATTTCATGTGTAAGAACTATATTTTGAACTGCTTGTCAGACCCTCTCTACACGGTATATTGCATTGTAGGCACTGCTAAAGTGTTATGGGAGAAGCTGCAAAAGAAGTACAACGCACAAGATTTAGGTACTAAAAAATTCATCATTGGGAAATTCCTAAAATATCAAATGGTGGATAGTAAAACAGTGATGTCCCAAGTCTAAGAATTCCAAATGATTCTACATCACCTGGATTTGGAAGGTATGAAACCAAATGAGCAGTTTTTGGTTGCATCGCTGATTGAAAAGTTACCTCCCTCGTGGAATGAGTTTATGAGTTACTTGAAACTCAAAACAAAGGAAATGACATTTGAAGAACTTATTATCAAACTCCAAATTCAGAAAGATAATAAGAAGGCCTTGCCTATGGGTAAATAACCTGCTGAGGCAAAGGCAAATCTGGTTGACGCCAAAGGGAACCCAAGCAAGAAGCGCAAGTTCCAGAAAGACGGCAAGACCCAAGCATCGGAGAAGTTCAAAGGAAACTGTCACCACTGTGGGAAACCTGGTCACATGATCAAGGACTGTCGCAAGCTCAAGACTGAGCAACAAGAGAAGGCTAAGGCTAAGGGCAAGGCATAGGTTAACGTCATCAAAGACAGGCTTCTGGATGACATGATTGAAGAGTTCTCAGTGGTGGTGCTTGAAGAATGGTGGATGGACACAGGTGCTACAAGACACATCTATTCCAATAGAGATGCCTTCTCCACTTATACACCAGTTACTAACAAGAAGTTGTTCATGAGTAACAACGCTTTCTCTGACGTACTAGGGGTAGGAAAGGTAGTCCTAAAGATGACTTCTGGAAATGAGCTCACTCTGAAGGAGGTGATGCATGTTCCTGAGATTAGGAGAAATTTAATTTCAAGTCATTTATTGGTTAATGCTGGTTTTAGGCTAGTGTTTCAGTCCAATAAATTTGTAATTACTAAGAATTGAACGTTTGTGGGAAGAGTTCGTCTGTGAAGGCCTCTTCAAAGTTAACGCCATGTCTGTATTACGTACAAGCAATAATATTGAAGATTCTTCTTACTTGTCTGAGTCCTCTAATTTATGGCATCATATATTAGGACATGTCAACTACAAGTCCATCCAAAGGTTGGTAAAGTTGGAGTTGTTTCCGTCTATCGACGTAAACCCTCAACATAAGTGTGAGGTGTGCGCAGAGGCAAAACTCACAAAGCTTCCTTTCGATCCGTCGAAAGGAATACCACTCATCTAGAACTTATTCACACATATATATGTGATTTAAAGTTTGCAGAAACTAGGGGGGGAAAAGTACTTTGTGACATTCATTGACGATAGCACAAGGTATTGTTACCTTTACTTGTTGAAAAGTAAAGTTGAAACCTTTGAAGCGTTCCGACGTTACAAAGCAGAAGTTGAGAACAAACTAAGCATGCGGATTAAATCCATTCGTAGCGATAGAGGGGGAGAATACGTAGCGCCATTTGAGGAATATTGTGTCCAATCTGGCATTGTTCATCAAACGATGGCTCCATACTCACCTCAGTCGAACGGTGTGGCAGAACGTAAGAACCGCACATTGAAGGAAATGATGAATGTCTTGCTCATCAATTCCGATCTTCCCCAAAATATGTGGGGGGAGAAGCCGTCCTTACCTCTAATACGATTCTTAACAGAGTCCCACATAAGGGTAAGGACAAAACTCCATATGAATCATGGAATGGAAAGAAACCCACCTATAAATATTTAAAGGCGTGGGGTTGTTTGGCAAAGGTCGAAGTACCCAAGCCAAAACAGGTCAAGATTGGGCCTAAGACTATAGATTACATTTTCATCGGATATGCAAATAACAGTAGTGTTTATCATTTCTTAGTGCATAAGTCAGATATTCCAGATATCCACGAGGGTACAATCATGAAATCAAGGAATGCTCAATTATTTGAGGATGTTTTTCCTAGAAAGGAAAAAGACATAACCTCTCGCAAACAAAGTTATGAACGAAGCTCTCAGGAACCAGGAGTCGTTAACTGCCCGGATCTAGATGGTTCAAATCTAGTGGACTTCGAAGTGGATGGATATCCGGAATCTAGTGTTTCAGATTCTCAGAACTTGGAGACTCCAGAGATGGAACCAAGGCGAAGTAAAAGGACCAGGAAGTATAAATTATTTGGTCCTGACTTTGTAGCTTATATGGTTGATGATGAACCAAGGACAATTGTTGAAGCATTGTCAACTCCAGAGGCACCGCTCTAGAAAGAAGTATTGAGAGTGAAATAGACTTCATCCTGCATAACCATACTTGGGAGTTGGTTGATCTTTCTCCGGGAAACAAATCGTTAGGTTGTAAATGGATACTCAAACGGAAGTATAAAGCAGATGGGTCTATAGATAAGTACAAGGCCATGTTGGTAGTCAAGGGCTATCAGCAGAAGGAAGGCCTTAACTATTTTGACACGTACTCCCCGGTATCTAGAATGACGTCCATACGAGTATTCATTGCGATCGCAGCATTGCGTGACCTTGAGATATATCAAATGGATGTTAAGACAGCCTTCCTAAATGGTAATTTGGAAGAATAAATTTATATGGAACAACCCGAGGGGTATGTGGTTCTAGGGCAAGAGAAGAAAGTCTATCGGCTTGTCAAATCTCTATACGGGCTGAAATAAGCCCCAAAGCAATGGCATAAAAAATTTGATAGTACTCTACTATCGAAGGGTTTCGCCACTAATGAGTGTGACAAATGTGTCTACGTGAAAGGTAACTCTGACTCATTCGTCATGATATGCCTATACGTAGATGACATGTTGATCACGAGGAGTAGTCCTAGCTTGATTCTAGAGACTAAAACATGTTGAAATAATGCTTCGACATGAAGGATATGGGTATCACAGATGTCATCTTAGGGATAAAGATCTCTAAGACGTCTGACGGACTGGTCTTATCTCAGTCTCACTACATCGATTATGTGTTGAGAAAGTTCGAGATGTATGACAGTTCACCTATGAAGTCACCAATGGATAGAAATCAAAATCTTGATAAAAATCATGGTGCACCCGTATGCCGGGGGCAATATGCATAGGTGATTCGGAGTTTGATGTACATAACAAACTGCACCCGACCTGATATTGCTTATGCAGTCAACAAGTTGGCTAGGCTTACCCATGATCCGAGTAATGATCATTGAAAGGCATTGAATCCGGTACTACGATACCTGAAATACACGCTAACTTACGGGTTGCATTATTCGAGATAGCCAACTGTACTAGAGGGGTACAATGATGCAAACTGGATATCTGATATAGAGAACACCAAGTCCACCAGTGGGTATGTATTTACTATTGGTGGTGGGGCTGTGTCTTGGAAATCCTCTAAGCAAACTTGAATCGCCCGATCCACGATGGAATCAGAGTTTATCGCTTTAGACAAAGCATGAAAAGAAACTGAGTGGTTTCACAACTTTATAGATGATGTTCCTTGTTGGGACAAACCCATACCTTCTGTAATGATCCATTGTGACAGTCAGTCGGCTCTAGGAAGGGCACGAAGTTCTATGTACAACGGCAAGTCTCGTCATATTTGACGGAGGCATAAGACCGTTAGGCAGCTGATCACCACAGGTATAATATCCATTGATTATATAAAATCAAAGGATAACATATCGGACCCACTAACAAAGGGCTTACCCAAGGATCAGATGTTCTGCCTGTCTAGGGGAATGGGCTTAAAACCTAAGGTATAAGGACCAATATGGTGGTAACCCAACCTTACTGATTGGAGATCCCAGAAATTAGGTTCAATGGGAAAACTAAGTTGTAAAGGTTCAGTTGAGCGCTTCGGTGGAAGCATGAGCACTTCGGATAGTGATTTCTTTAATGAAACACCAAATCCAAAGTCATTCCCGCGATAGACTATAAGTGCAATCAGCAGTGTGGGTGAAGGTTAAATTTCCAAAACCTTTAATGATCCTCATCGGTTGAGGTTAGGTTTGGGGAAACTTTTAATGGTTCCTAATACTTCTAAAGTGGGTTATAGCAGGATACCTTATAGGAGGCCACCTATTTAAGTGCGAGGACAGACCATCTCAAATGAACGCACTTAAGAATCCAAGAAGTGTCCACGACCACAACGGATAAAACATTACAAAGAACTGAGTAAAGAAAGTTGTTGTGTTGGTACCGTTGACTTGGCTTACTCTAAACACTGATGGTTTAAGACATCACGTTCATCGCGAAGTAATTAAGTCCGATGGTATTCAACTATGGAAGGTTCAAAGCGTATGCTACCTATCCAGATGCAACATTGGTCCGCTGAAAGATTGCTGGAAAAGGCACCATGTGTGTGCGCCAAAATCTCTTTCAAGAGGTGATTGTTAGAAATTTACTAATGTGGAATTAAGTATATCCCATTAATTTATGACTCGAATAAATTGGGGCCCGCACATCAGAAAAAGTCATTTCTACACACGTGTACACGTAGTGCCAAGTATCACAAATTTCATTAGTGAAAGAGATATTGGTACGTATGTAATACGTTTGAGACATAGAATTATTGACGGTTATTATTCAAATAACAATGTATTCCACGTTGGTAGAAGAAGTGTATGAAGTGTAAGATGAAACAAATCAAAAATCGTCGCGAAGGGCAGCGGCGCAGCCCCGTCAGAGCCGAGGCGCCGGAGCACCTCGACGCCTCCCAAGCAGCGCCGTGGCGCTAATTGTCTGGCCAATCACTGGAGTCGCGGTGCCGCGACGCTAATTCACAGAGTCGCGGCGCTTCGGAGGCAGATTTGGGCTGGTTTTGGAGCATTGATTCTCCATTACTTGTCACATGAATTCAACCATTATTTGGCTGAATGTAACCCCTCAATTAAATTCATTACATGGCTATTGAAGGCCATTAGTTGGCTAGTTATGTGGTCTTCTCCTTACACTATAAATTGAGGTCTTTGGCTCAATTGAAGAACACTACACAACACTTAGAAAATACTCCAAAATTTTCTGAATTCATCTTCTTCCTCTCTAGCAAAGTTACTATACTCAAAGTTCTTCAAGAGTAACACTTGAGTTTTCTTTGCTCAATTGTTAAGTTGTTGTTGTATCTTGGGAGACTATTGCCCGACAACGTAAAAGGAGATATACGGGGCAATCTTTTCTTAAAGACAGAGTGTCATCACTCGACTCAGCAAATCACAAAGCAGTTTGTTAAGTTCTTGATTTATAGTTTATTGTAATATTTAGTTTATCCTTTCTTACCATTGTAATAGTTACTTACTTCCCGTTCCCTACAACAATTGTATCCCAACACACTTTTCAATCCATTGAAATCCCTAGAAGCTACTTTTCGTTAGTATTCCAACATTTAAGAAATATTTATTTTGATAGTTATTTTGTCTGAAAGAACCTTGCATGTGCTTCTTCTATAATATTCATTTGGTAATTGTTGTGTTTGTGCAGTTGATCATGGATAAAAGCTGGATGAATGAACCGAAGTTCTCTAAAAGATATGTTGAGAGTGTCAAATCTTTTATGCAACTTGTTCGGTCTCACTTTGATCGTAAGTCTAAAGTTCGATGTCCATGCCAAGACTGTTCAAATGTATGTTATCAAACGCAAGAAGTAATGCATGACCACCTATTGATCCAAGGAATTATGGGAAGTTACGTGCAATGGAAATACCATGGGAACAATTACAAAGGAAAGATAGCAATTAAACGATTTACAATGAAGATGAAAAGGAAGAACATGACAACGATGATGGAATTCACACTATGTTAAAAGAGGCCAGTGGAAGATCGTTTACCAATTTTTCAGAGGAGACAACAACTGGTAGTAATGTATGTGGTAATATGAGTGAGAAGGAAGCTAAAAAGTTTGACAAATTGCTGGAAGAAGCTGAACGCGAACTATACCCCGGATGTAAGAAATTCTCGAAGCTTTCGTTTCTTGTGAAGTTGCTCCACTTGAAAGTGTACAATCAATAGAGTAATAAATCGTTTAATATGTTGCTGGAGTTGCTCAAGGAGGCATTGCCTGTTGGTGAGACACTTCCTAAGTCATATTATGATTCTAAAAACATGCTGCAAGGTTTGGGATTAGGATACATTTCGATCCATGCTTGTAAAAAAGATTGTGTGTTGTATTGAGCTGAACATAAAGATAGAGAAGAGTGTCCACATTGTGGTACTTCGAGGTGGAAAATTGATAATGGAAAGGATATAAAGATTCCTCATAAAGTCTTGGGTACTTTCCGTTAAAGCCGAGACTTCAAAGATTATTTAGAGAGAATGAGCAATAAGCTGAGTCATTCATGAAGCATTGTTGTATGAGTGTAATTTCCACTGTTTGTGAAGACATATTTGGGATGGAAGGTTAACAAAAAATAAAAAAAATTAGTAGTGTATAATTACCGACTTATATGATGCATAGACATGTGTAGCAAATACTACATTGTGTATATCAAAAAACATTTATTTATATCAGTTAGTGATTTGTAAAGTAGCACTATTTGCGATAGCTGCAACACAATTTAACAGCTGGTTTCTTTATTTAATAGTTCATTCTAGATAGATGCACTCGCAGAATACAAAAATGTATAACTCTGTTAAAGTTCTTGTATCTCTAATTAACATGATTACTATGAGATGACCAAATACGGATTTAGGATCTAAACTTATGGGTTTGATCCGGAAGATTTTAACTAAACTCGTGGTACTTTTAAAATTAGGAGTTCAAAATATTTATTGGAATTTTAACGAATTTTCACATGTAAATCTAAATTTCATGTCAAACAGAGGCGAGTTCAAATTTGCAACTCATATTATACAATGGGTTAGAACAACAATAAATTTATAGACCTTACTTAAAGAGGAGACTTTCCTCCCTATAATTCTTTTTCCTTTTTTATTTTGGAGAACTCTACTAAGTAGAAACTTAAGAACATGGAGAGAGAAAGAAAAGCTGAGAAATTATTAATTGTATTTTCTCAAGAAGAATAGGTCTTCTTCTACTACTGAATATATATTATCTTTTTAATGAATTAGGTAATTTATCTGGATGGAGCACTATGGGATACATGGCATGTCCTACTTGCAATAAGGATGCATCTTCACAAAGGGTAAGAAGTAAAATTTGTTACATGGGTCACCATCGGTATCTTGTAGCTAGTCACTCATTTAGAAGAAGCAAGAAATTTGATGGGAAGATAGAAAAAAGATTGAAACCAAAAGAGCTCTCAGGAGATGATGTCTTGCAACAATTGAATTTACTCAGTACTTATAGACCAGGAAAACACTCAAATAATAAGAAAAAAAAATGTCTTCCTGAGGAGTTGAATTGGGTGAGGAGAAGTATTTTATTTGAGTTACCATATTGGAAGAACTTGAAGTTGCGGCATAATCTAGATGTCATGCACGTAGAAAAGAATATTTGTGAGAATATTTTGGGGACTTTATTAAATATTGACGAAAAACTAAGAACACATATAAAGCAAGACAAGATCTTAAGGATATGAACATAAGAAAAGAACTATGGTTGCAACGTGATAGTTCTAATTATATAATGTCAGCTGCTTGTTATAATATGTCAAGAAAAGAGAAAAAATGGTTTTGGGAATTTGTAAAATCTGTGAAATTTCTTGAAGGTTATGCTTCAAATATCTCAGGGTGTGTAAGTGTGGATGATGGTAAAATAAGTAGTCTCAAAAGGCATGACTATCATGTTTTGTTACAACGGGTGCTGCCTATTTCTATTCGTGGATTTGAAAGTAAAGATGTCTCTTCAGCATTGATTGAGTTAGGCGATTTCTTCCAACGATTATGTTGTAAAACATTGAGAAGAGATGACTTAGAACAACTTGAAAGGGATATAATTGTTATATTATGTAATCTTGAGATGATCTTTCCACCTGTTTTTTTTTTTTTTTTATGTTATGGTACATTTGGCTGTGCATTTACAATGAAAGGCTAAGGCACGACCAGAGGGTTGTATTGCAGAAGGCTATAAAATTGATGAATGTTTAACATTTTTCTCTATGTATCTTACCAACATCGAAACTAGATTTAATCGTGAAGATCGAAATGATGATGGATCTAGCAACAAAGATGAACCTGTTCTAGACATATTTTCAAAGAGTGCTAGACCATTTGGAGATGGAGATTATGGTGTCATACCAAGGAAAGATCTTGATATGGCTCGGTGGTATGTGTTGAATAAGTGTGAAGAAGCAGAATCTTTTCTTCAGTAAGTAATTTTTCTATTTATATATTGATATTTTATTTTTAGAGAGCATAAAGAAGAGTTGGTGAACCAAGGTGTTGTGAATATAGAAGAGAAACACAGAGAACAATTTCCTTTATGGTTTAAAAGGAAAGTAAGTGATTTTAAGATAATAATGATGTTGTTGTGTTTAAATTTTAATTTTTTTTCTTCTTTACTAATTGAACACAATTTTCTTATTGTAGATTATGCAGTTATATAATAAGAAAACGTCAATGTCTATCAAGAAAATATATCCTTTGGAAATGGAATCTGATGTGCGTGGAAGAAAATATATTGGTTGTGTTGTAAATGGTGTTAGGTACCATATTCAACGACGCGACGAATTAAGTAAAAGTCAAAATTGCGGTATAGTTATTGCAGGATATCATGAAAATGAGTTAATTGATTTTTATGGTATTATAACAGACATCATTGAGTTAGAGTATGTTGATGACAATAGAGTTTTCCTATTTAAATGCAAGTGGTTTGATCTTCGCAAGAAAAGAGGGATGCAAAAAGATAAACATTTTACGAGCATATGTGTCAAAAGATTTTTGTATGAACATGATTCTCTTGTACTAGCTACTCAAGCAAAGCAAGTAATTTACATTGATGACCTAAAATTGGGGGAAAATTCAGAGGCTGAAAGTGATGAGTTGCATATTACAAATAATGAAGTGTATCAAGATATGTCACTTGAAAGTAATTCAATTATCAATGATACGGTGGATATATTAAGTCAACTACATAGAGATGATGTTGAACCGATTACCCTAGATGCAAATGTAATGGAATTGGAGGCTCAAAGAGAAGCAGAAGTTGAAGTTGTTATATCGAAGAAGATTCTGACCAAGAGGATGACACTATGGTAGAGTACATAAGTGATCATGAGGAGAATGAAGGTTATAATAGTACTAATGACGATGAAGGTGATGGCGACAACATTGGCTTGTGATGTAACCTCATAATAGTAAGGTCAGTTACCTGTTAATAATTCTTCTGAATTTTGTGTATCTTGTTTAGATGATTTCAAGGGGGTGACTTTCATAAGTTATTTACAGATTTTGTTTGATTGAATTATGTATATCTTATTATGTCTGAAAACTGTAAAAGTAGTGACCTTATATGGATCTATCCACTGCGACTGCGCTTTTTTATCCAAAAACACATATCGAGCAGAAAGAAGAATCGGTGTCGTGAAATGAAGTCTTGCCTGATAATATGAGCTTCTGGTTGCTATGTTATTGGACTGAGGGTCCCTAATATCTAACTTGGAGAATTTGAAGGTGCATCATCAATATGCCACTCTGACTTACCTAATATGCAACTGCAACTCTTTGGTATTTGCTTACCTTTCAGAGGAAGTTCATTTGCTTGGTCCCTTGCTATATGATTGTGATGCATCTTTTGATTTTGCTATTAATTATTCGAAGATTTGACTGGAAAAGGTATGACAGTAACAACTGAAAGTTTGTTAAATCTGTTTTACGGAAACTTATGATGGTCTATCTAGAAATATACACTAAGGGGCAGTAGAAAGCAACATGATGGTTAATCAATAGTGAAAATGGACCATCCACTATACTTTCCTTATTTTGCTCGACATACTGGACCAACAATTGTTTGGAACGCTGCATCTGGAGGTAATGTCAATTTACACTGGTACAACTCCCCAGATAAAATGTATTGAACCATTGTCTTTGGAGAGAAGAACCTGTCAAGAAAAATAATTATCATATTTAGACAACTAACAGATAAAGATACCATCCTTTCGTTTTATGTATACCCTTAAACAGGAATATGAGAGAAAAAGAGGGACGTGTGGAAAAGTGTCAGAATTGTTAAATGTAAGTGTAGAAATAACCATCTCAACAATGAGGAAGAAGATGAGATATACTGGGTATATTCAAGTAGTATCAAGAAGGGAAGAAGAAGAGAAAGAAACTTTGTAATTCTTATTCATTTGAATTGTTCTTACAGAATGCCTATACATGTCTATTTATACTTCTTCATACCATGTGTAGTCTCCTTTTTAGAGTAGTATTATACAAGTCACTTGTAACTAACTTTGTAACTTCCTAACAACTTTGTAACTTCATAACTAACTTATTGACTAACAAGCTATGTCTGAACTTCATTTGATTCAGTGCCTCTGTGAGTTTGAAGTTCCATTGTCTTGGTGCCTATTTGAGTCCATACAAGGATTTGATCAGTCTGCATACATGTTTGTCCCCCTAACTGATGAATCCTTGTGGTAGTTCCATATATATTTCATCATGTAAATTTTCTTGTAAAAAAGAATTATACACATTCATTTGATGTATGTGCCAATGCCTAGATGCTGCTATTGATAGAATGGACCTCACAGACACCATTTTGACTACGGGAGAAAAGGTTTCCTGATAATCAATTTCTTCTCTTTGACTATATCCTTTTGCCACAAGTCTAGCTTTGAGTCTTTCAATCTCTCATGTTTCTTTGTACTTGATTTTGTATATCCATTTACATCCTATAGTAGATTTGCCTTCAGGTAAGGAAATAATATCTCATGTGTGATTGTCTTGTAAGGCTGTTATTTCTTCTTTCATTGCTTCCACCCATCTTGGATCTTTGAATGCCTCAGTGTAGTTCTTTGGTTCTGTTACTTCTGAGAAGGCAGTGAGGAAGGATTTATATTTTGGTGAGATTGTCTCATAGGATATGTAATTGGCTATAGGATATAGGACAATAGTAGAGTCGGGTTTCTTTGTGATGAAGTTTTTAGGAAAAATTGGTGGTTGTTTTGATCTGGTAGATTTTTTGATGGATATTGCATTAGTTGGCTGGTCTTGATTCTGAGATACATGAGATATAGATTCTCTGATAGATATTGTATTGGTTTCATTCTGGTTTTTATCTTCTTGTGAGGTGTTTTGATTATTTTATGGTGTAGATACTCTTTGAAGTGCACATTCTTGTAAAGCAACCTGATAATTACAAATAGGTATAGACATATATGTATTTGTGTTATAACAGTTATCAGCCTTACCATTTTGATCATTCAGAAAGATTGGTCTTTCTGGTGTTTCTGCTCTGAAGGGGAATTCAGTTTCCCTGAAAGTAACATCTCTATTGACAAAGAAGATTTTATTTTGTATATCATACAGAATATATCCCTTTTGTTTTTCAGAGTATCCCATCATAACACAGATTTTACTTTGGATTGTAGTTTATCAGATATAGATAAGTTATTAGCAAAGCACATACATCCTAGTATTTTTAAATGGCTAATAGATGGTTTTTTATTGTAAAGTTTCTCATAGGATGGTATGCCAGTGATAGAAGAAGGTAGTCTATTTATTAAGTACACTGCTGCTTGTACACATACTCCCCAAAACTTCAATGGAATATTGGCCTGAAGTCTTACAGCTCTAGTTATTTCTAGTGTATGTCTGTGTTTTCTTTCTGCTACCCCATTCTATTGTGGTGTATAAGCACAAGATCTTTGATGTATGATTCCTAGTTTTAGGAATGAATTGGTACATATTTCATTTACAAATTATGTTCCATTACCAGTTCTAATTATTTTGACTGATTTATTGAACTGAGTATATACAAAAGTTAAAAATTGTTTAATAACAACACAGACATCTTATTTTAGCTTAAGTAAGTATATCCAGGTCATTCTTGTGAAGTCATCTACTATTGTAAGAAAGTACTTGTTCCCATTATGAGTTGGTACTTTATAAGGTCCCAAACGTCCATATGAACAAGATCAAAACTGGAAATACTTGTGTTATTACTAATAGGAAAAGGTAATCTACATTGTTTAGCATATGGACACACATTACAATTCTTTAAAGTACAAGATATGACATCAGATTTTTCTCTAATCGGTTTACTTAGAACATTTCTAGAAGTATGTCCAAATCTTTTGTGCCACAACTCTACCTCTTCCTAAGTCATAGCAACAGTTGCCTTAGCTTTTCTCACATTTAGGCCTAACTTCACTTGTTCATTTAAAGGTTTTGTTGATGGCTGATTCACTAACATGTATAAACCATCTTGTAGCCTACCAATCTCCTTCACCCTCTCATTGTAAAGATCCTGAAATAAACAGAAATCAGGGTAGAAGGTTGCAGCACACTATAATTCTCTGGTTAGTTGGGACACATACATTAAATTGAACTTGAATTGTGGTAAGAAAAATACATTATTAAGAGTGCTTCTGTTTGAAATAGTACTTGATCCAGTATGTGTCACCTTAACCATTTCACCATTACATAGATGTACTTCTTAGGCTCATATGTATTTTCTATTCTAGTTGCTTTATTTAGCAAGTTCAGATCAAATACCATATGATTAGTGGCACCAGTATCCGTAATCCATTGTTTATGTATATTGGCTATAAGTAAGCTTTACAACTATTCGTACCTGCTGCATTTGCAGATGACTGTGTGGTATATGATCCTTGATGTTGAGTAGTTTCAGTCTGCACTATGTTGTGATTCAATAGCTTTACTATTTGTTCATACTGGTCTTTAAAAAATACAGGTTGCTCCTCCAACTTGCCAACTTGAATTTGTTAATCCAGTAGATTTGTCATTCATATCACTGGTTCTACATATTTTCCCAGTCACATCTTCATTATTCTCTGCATATACATTGTGAGTAGCATGCTCCTTTCTTTTTTACTTAAAGTTTGGAGGAAAACCAACTACCTTGTAACAGAATTCCTTAGTATGACCCCTCATCTTACATACTTCACAGAACAGATTAAAGTTTTTCTTAAACTTTTGTGTGCTTGATCCTGTTCTAGAATACATCGCAATAGGATCATGACTTACATTGTGACTGAAACCACTAGGACCAACACCAAACAAACCTGCAGATTTGGCAGTTATAGATTTTTTATTCTCATCACTGGTAATCATAAAATATGCTTTATTAACAATAGGCAATAGGGACATTAATAAGATTTGACTTCTTGTTTGCATGTAATTTTCATTTAGTCCCATCAAGAATTGGTACAGCTTTTGTCTTTGAAGATATTCTAGAAATTCTTTTGACTTAGGGTATCCATAGCTAGGGGGAGGAACTAAATATTGGAACTCCACCCATAATGTCTTGAGTTTAGAGAAGTATTCAGCCACACTTGAGTTTCCTTGAGTTAAAATGGTTATTTCTCTATGAAGATCATAGGTTCTTGATCCATCTACTTTATCAAATCTTTCCCTTAAGTTTTCCCACACTTCATATACTGTATCAGCATACAACACCCCACTGAGTAGGCCACTTGAGACTGAATTCATCAGCCAAGCTTGAACCACAACATTCACTCTATCTCACTTATCCCACCATTCTTCTTCATAGTTCTCCCTTTTACGTTTCCTATTAACAAAGCCTAGTTTATTTCTTCCAAGTAGTGCAATTCTCATTGATTTACTCCATAAAGCATAATTCTCAGAACCTAGTAGTTGAAATGATATGAGGGATACACCACTCACATCTGAAGTTTGAAGAAACAGTGGGTGATTGTGATATATAATTGCAGTAATTCCAGCTTTATTTGTGGTATTTTGATTGCTCTCAGTTAGAGTAGGAATAATATCCATTGTAGTTAACAAATATATGACAAGAATTAATCAATAGAAGATTCTATATATCTGAAGATTTACACCAGATTATCGGAAGTAAACAAGTTTTTGTGAATGTCTAGACAAAACAGAATTTTAGTTGTGTAGTAGAATCTTGAATATTAGACTCACAAAAATTGAATGTATTTTCAGAGGTTGATTTCACAGAATCAATTTGAGTCAAGAAGTAGAGAAGAAAAAGAGTAGAAGATAAGAAAAATTACACACCAGAATCATAGAACACAAGAAACAGTCAGACAGAGAATGCAGATTTTCAAGAACATATATGCATAAGTGATAAACTACACCAAGATCAGTAGACTAACTTTATAATGTTAGCGGAAGTGACACCATTGTCCAGTATTGATCCATTGCTCTGATACCATGTAGAAATAATCATCTCAACAATGAGGAAGAAATGATATATACAGGATATACATGGTATATTCAAGTAGTATCAAGAAGGGAAGAAGAAGAGAAAGAAACTTTGTAATTCTTATTCATTTGAACTGTTCTTACAGAATGCCTATACATGTCTATTTATACTTCTTCTTATCATGTGTGTTAAACAAGGTAATATACCCGTGATATACACTTGATATACATAGTGTATACCACGTGTACCGAATGCAGAAGCCCATCTCGGTAGTGGCTGAGGCCCAACGGCAGTGGCCTGTAGCCCATCACGGGCAGTGTAACAAATGTATATTAGGAAAGTATATTTGTAGTATATTATAGTGTAAAGGTTACCTAAATTAGCATAATACACTTACCATAATTGTATAGTTAGAATTATGGTAGAATAAGGTTTTAGGAGTAGAATAGGAATATGATTCTCCTATTTTGTAACTTGTATAAATACCTTTCAATTAATGAAAATAATAAAGGGGATTATTTCTTACATGGTATCAAGAGACTAGGTCTAACAAAAAATTTCTCTCCCAAATTTTGTGCCCTTTCTCGGCCGAAACCCCCCCTTCCCTCGGGTTTCTTGTCCAAATTTCGTCTTTCGCTCTAAAAAATCTCTCTTACTATTCCCAAATTTCCCTTTTTTTTTGTTCTTTTAATATGTCTAAGAACAATTTTCATCCTGCCCTCATGGTTTCTAACGTCAAGAATAGTATCTCTATTGTGCTTGAGATGAAAAACGTCCAATATGCGATGTGGGCAGAATTGTTTAAAATTCACGCTATCTCCCATCAAGTTATCCATCACATAATTCCTCCCACTATACCTATTCCCGCGGATGATCCTCAGTTATGGATTACTCTTGATGCTACCGTTCTCCAGTGGATTTATTCCACTATTTCGGTTGACCTCTTACAGACGATTATTGAGCCGGATACCACGGCTATGACTACCTGGAATAGATTGAGTGACATATTCCAAGATAACCAAAATTCACGTGTTGTCACACTCGAGCAGGAATTCTCTCTAGTTCGCATGGAAGAATTTCCAAACGTGTCTGCATATTGCAAGAAACTCAAGGAGTTGGCGGACCAACTCCGTAACGTTGGTGCATCTGTGACAAATAATCATCTGGTTCTACAACTGGTTGCCGGTATTTCGGAGGCCTATAATGGCATTGGGACTCTCCTTCGTCAAAGCAACCCACTACCCGGTTTTTATCAAGCTCGCTCTATGCTTACTTTGGAAGAAGTCGGTTTGGCTAAAAAGGCGGCTACCGGAGCAAGCCCCGTCGTCCTAATGACGTCCTCCACAAATTCTTCAGGTTTTGTTAATAATTCAGGCCAAAACCATACTCATGGTGGCGGCAAAAATAATCGTAAGAGTAATAACAAAAACCACGGGGGCAAACGCGGCAGTTTCGGTGGTCAGCAGGCCGGCAGTGGGCCCCGTATAGTGAATAGTGGCCCTCCACCCTACTGGTCCCAGCAGTGGGGCTGGGGCAATGTGCCGTGGGCCAGCAGCTCCCGGCAGCCAGTGGGCTGGCCAGTCTTTCAAGCCCAACAGCCAGCAGTCATGGCCAACTGCCCATTGGCCCAGTAATTCCAGCAGTTACGGCCCACAACCCAGTTCTGGGATTATTGGGCCCCGGCCTCCTCAAGCTCACCACGTCGCGGGCCCCACTCACACCGACATTGAGGCCGCAATGCACACACTTGGATTGACGCAACCGAATCCAAATTGGTACATGGACACCGGCGCAATAACACACATGACCTCCGATCAAGGTACTCTCTCTTCTTATTTCAATTTGAGCAACCCTCGTGGTATAATTGTCAGAAATGGTAACTTTATTCCAATTCAAGGTTATGGTCATAAAACGTTGTCTCCCCCCAATCCACCCCTTAACTTGAAAAATACTTTACATGCCCCCAAATTGATTAAAAACTTAGTGCTTGTTCGCAAGTTCACCACTGACAATTCCGTTTCTGTTGAATTTGATTCTTTTGGTTTCTCTGTGAAGGATTTCAAGACGGGGAGTCCTCTTATGAGGTGTGATAGTAGGGGAGATCTTTATCCTATCACGCACGGTTTTAGTTCATCGAGTCAAGCCTTGCCATCAGCCTTTGCAGCCATTTCTCCTTCCTTGTGGCATGCTCGTCTTGGTCATCCGGGATCCTCTATTTTGTCGGTTTTAGATAAAAATAGTTTTATTTCATGTAAGGGTACGAGTCGTACTCCACTTTGTCAATCTTGTTCTTTCGGAAAAATTATTAAGTTGCCATTTGTAGACTCAAATTCTCATACTTCAATGCCATTTGATATTATTCATAGCGACCTATGGACGTCTCCTATTCTAAGTTTGTTGGGTCATCGGTATTATGTTCTTTTTTTGGATGATTATTCTAAATTTTTGTGGACGTTTCCAATTACAAATAAATCTCAAGTATTTTCCGTCTTCATAAAATTTAGAGCATTCATTAGAACACAATTTGAAAGAGAAATAAAAAATATTCAGTGTGATAATGTAAAAGAGTATGATAATAGGGAGTTTCGGGAGTTCTGTGCCAATAATGAGATCAATTTTCATTTTTCGTGTCCTCATACATCTTCACAAAATGGAAAAGCCGAATGCAAAATTCGTTCCATAAATAACATTGTCTGAACTCTCTTAATACATGCTTTCGTACCCCCATATTTTTGGCATCATGCTCTTCAAATGACAACATATCTCCTTAACATAATTTCTTCCAAAGGTCTGACATATTGTTCCCCCCTCCAAATTTTATATAATAAAAATCCGTATTATTCTCATCTTCGGGGTTTTGGGTGCTTATGTTATCTGTTATTCCCTTCCACCACAATTAACAAACTTCAGGCCCGGTCTACTCCGTGTGTGTTTTTGGGTTATCCGTGTAATCATCGTGGTTACAAATGCTTTGATTTATCCTCCAAGAAAATCATAATTAATCGCCATGTAATTTTTTATGAAACCTAATTTTCATTTACTAAAGTTCATACTCCCGAGCCTTGTTCGTATAATTTTTTGAATGATGGTATATTCCCGTATATTACTCACCATTTTTCGAATATATCCCGCACCCAAAATTCTCCAGCGGGCCCACTGCCCGCTGGCCCCATTGTCCCATCACAATTTCGATTCTTTGGATCAGTCCAGCCGATTGGGCTAGTCCACCCACTCGAACTGGTCCAGCTTCTTTGCTCAGATTGCCGATTTGGGCCGCAAGAGCCCATCCGTCAGGCGCTACCCGTCCCGAGCCCAGCAAATTCCCAAAATTCACTCAATTCTTCCTCGTGTCATAGACTGATCACTCGTAGTCAGCGGGGTATTTTTACACCTAAAAGACATTTTAATTTACATTCTAATGTCTCTAAATTCCCCTTGCCCCGTAATGCTGTGTCTGCCTTAAACGACCTGAATTGGAAAATTGCTATGACTAATGAATATAATGCTCTTATTGATAATAAGACGTGGGAGTTGGTGCCCCGTCCATCTGGTATTAATGTTATCAGGTCTATGTGGATTTTTGCTCATAAGGAAAATTCTGATGGGTCATTTGCTCGACATAAGGCGCGACTTGTGGGTGATGGTAAGACTCAGCAGGTTGATATAGATTGTAGGGAGACGTTTAGTCTGGTGGTCAAGCCGGCTACCATTCACATTGTGCTTAGCTTGACTCTTTTAAAGGCATGGCCTATTCATCAGTTGGATGTCAAGAATGCTTTCATACATGGTGATCTAAAAAAAAAGTCTATATGCATCAGCCGTTGGGATTTAGGGATCCCAAACGTCCTCATCATGTCTGTTTATTGAAGAAGTCCTTATATGGGCTTAAGCAGTCTCCACGGTCCTGGTATACGAGGTTTGCTGACTATGTTTCGACTAATGAGTTCACTCACAGTAGGTCAGATAATTCTTTGTTCATCTACCATCGTGGTTCGTCCTTGGCCTACATTCTGTTGTATGTGGATGATATCATTTTGACTGCCTCTTCCGATGCCTTACGTCAGTCTATCATGACCATGCTCAGCTCTGAGTTTGCTATGAAAGACTTAGGGCCCTTGAGTTACTTTTTGAGAATTGTCGTCAAGCGTCATTCAGATGGTTTATTTTTGTCTCAAATAAAGTATGCGGCTGAGATCATAGAGAGGGCTGGGATGTCATTCTATAAGTCCACTTCCACTCCAGTTGATACAAAGCCCAAGCTTAGTGTCGCGGCTGGCGCACCATACGAGGACCCGACCCACTATCGCAGTCTTGAAGGGGCCCTTCAGTATCTTACTTTTACAAGACTGAATATTACGTATGCCGTCCAGCAGGTGTGTTTATTCATGCATGATCCCCGAATTGAGCACATGAATGCAATCAAACGCATCATTAGGTATATTCAGGGTATACTGGACTATGGTTTGCATTTATATCCTTCCTCGCCATCCACACGTGTATCATACATAGATGCTGATTGGAGTGGTTGTCCAGACACCAGACGGTCGACGTCTGGCTACTGTATGTTCCTTGGAAACAGCTTGGTCTCCTGGTCTGCGAAGCGTCAGGCAACTCTATCCCGTCAAGTGCCGAGGCCGAATATCGAGGGGTAGCTAATGTGGTCTCAGAATCATGTTGGTTACGTAATTTGCTTTTGGAGCTTCATTGTCCCATTCAGAAGGCAACCTTAGTATATTGCGATAATATTAGTGCCATCTACCTTTCAGGTAACCCGGTTCAGCACCAACGCACTAAGCATATCGAAATAGACATTCACTTTGTCCGTGAAAAGGTTGCTCGGGGTCACGTTCGCGTATGCCATGTCCCGTCCCGATATCAAGTTGCAGACATCTTTACAAAGGGTCTACCCGCGTTCCTTTTTGAAGATTTTAGGGACAGTCTCAAAGTTTGAAAACCCCCCGCTATGACTGCGGGGGTGTGTTAACTAAGGTAATATACACGTGATATACACTTGATATACATAGTGTATACCATGGGTACCGAATGCAGAAGCCCATCTCGGTAGTGGCTGAGGCCCAACGGCAGTGGCCTGTAGCCCATCACGGACAATGTAACAAATGTATATTAGGAAAGTATATTTGTAGTATATTGTAGTGTAAAGGTTACCTAAATTAGGATTATACACTTACTATAATTGTATAGTTAGAATTATGGTAGAATAAGGTTTTAGGAGTAGAATAGGAATATGATTCTCCTATTTTGTAACTTGTATAAATACCTTTCAATTAATGAAAATAATCAAGGGAATTATTTCTTACAATGTGTAGTCTCCTTTTTAGAGTAGTATTATACAAGTCACTTGTAACTAACTTTGTAACTTCCTAACAACTTTGTAACTTCATAACTAATTTGTTGACTAACAAGTTAACTTTTCCAACTAACTTTGACCTTATTTTGTTCTTTTAACAGTAAGAAGCGACTTCGAAATGAATATAATTGATGTCTTTGTTCTTTCTCTTTTCTGCTTATTTCAATTTTGGTTCTTGTTTCTTGCATTAAATTATTTTTGTTGGATTAGGCAAGTTTTTCTCTTTGAGATTGAAAATACTTTATCATGTAATCGATTTTTCTTGTGAATGAATTATAAAGAAGGAATCCAGAATGTTTTTTGTACTTCAGAGTAAAGATAAGAGGCTCTTTTTTCTGTTTTATATTATTTTATTGGGGTGGAGGTGGGGTAGAGCAGTATGATCCATCTCTGTTTATTTGGTGAGTGATCTTTACGAAAAAAAAAGAGTATTTATCTGTATAACTTCCTAGTTAATTTAAAGCTTCACATTGAAATTTTCACGGCACAACAATGGAGATCAAAGAAAATAACTGTAATAATGCTCCATGTTTCCCTCTTAGAAATGGAAATAGCCTGGACTGTATGATCATAAGTTTGATGCAAGTAGGGTTACATCACTTAAATGGTCTTTTATTTTAGTTACTGACACATAAAATTGGATCTTCCAAAATTTCTGGGACTCGAGTAAGGCAATCAAACTACTGCTACTACTGCTTCCTTTCTCTTTTCTTTTTGAATTCGGACTAAATAACTCTGTATTCCCAAATTTACTATTTTGAATTTCCTTTGTAACATCTCTTTTTATCGATCGTAAATGAATCATATAATAAATGTCTTGAAATACGAAGGTAAGAGTGTCTTTACTCTGAAAATTCTTACCAGCAAACTAATTCATAAGATCAGTGCTATCTCTCAATATGTATTGCCCTCTCTATCGATTTTTTGTACACAATATGTTCTTTTGTTTTTCCTTTGGTTGGAAAGGAACTTATTTGCAGACTTTCACAATATGTTCATTTTCTTTAACTATCCTATTTGCCTACGTTATATATCTAGCTAGTTTTGTGCCTTATAATTGATACTTTTATGGGAATGCAATCACCAGGATCTGGTGTGAATATACTCCTTAATATATATCATTTTGATTCTCAATTTCTCATTGAACTTATGAATTTAGCTATTTGAAACCTCTCATGTGCTAGATTTTTGTATTGTTGTCTTTTTCCCTTATGTTTATTTGCTTGTAAAATATTAGATTACCTCTCTGCTCCAACCCTCTACTCTGACTTTTGCCGCATTAGAAGTGCACTGGAGCTGTATCTTACCTTCAATTTAGTGTCATTTCTCACTTTCTTCCCTTTTTTCTTAGTTCTATGCTTAATTTTCGTTGCATTTTAGTTTCATGCAAGTATCCCCAGTTGTGGCCTTAGCTATTTTCAGGTAATAGAGTTGGTCCAAAATTTTTCAGGTATAACAACATCCCTTATGTTTCCTGAGCTAGTAGTGGTGACATAATCATATATGTTGCTTCTTCTCTGTGAATTAGGAGGAGGATTTCTGAATATAGCTTATATTGTTCCTGAAATATAGGAGTTGAGTTTAAATGTTTTGACTAGAGAATAAAGCTTAGGAGTTGGTAAAAATCAGATTTTTATTCAAAAGATCTTATTGCTTCTTTTCTTTTTTCAGCCAAGTGATGTAGCTGGTGAATCCATATCACCCATGGACACAAGAAGATCATCCGATGGTACTAATCCTAGTAACAACTATTAAAGTTCCTTATATTGGAATTAAATATTATGAAAATGTGATTGTATGGTAAAAATGGATGTTGGAATGGTTCGAGTGAGTATTGTGTTTAAATTTAGTTTTTACTAGGGCTGGCCAGTAGGACGGGTCGGGGTGGGATTGGGGGGCTGGGCTTTGGCGGGACGGGGGATTGGCCGGGATCGGGATCCGGCGGATTGGCGGGCCGGGATAGGCGGGACGGGAAGAGGTCCCGTCCCATCCCACATCCCGCCGGAAGAGGGGCCGAGATTTGGGGGGACGGGACTGGTCGGGTTGCGGAATTTGGGGGATTTTTTTTAGAAACTTAATTTAAAAAATATATATATTTAAACACTTAAATAATTGAACAAGATAGTAAATAAAAATATCTCAAGGCTGTTTTTGTGCCTCTTATATTTTTAATAGAAATATGATTTTTTTGTAATACAATTTCAAAATTGCAACTTTGTTTCGTAGTTCAAAATTTGCAAATCATATAATAAAATTGCCATTAAAAAAATTACATATTCAACCATACTCTTTCTAATTTCCTCACAATCTCTGGAGGATTTTCTGTCCGAATTGAAAGTTGTTGGTCAAATTGTTCGGCGTTGCTTCCTGCTCACTCGGATAAGATGTCGTTGTAGTTGTAGTCTTCTTCTTCGTTGATCTCCGGTTGACCGCACCTTCTACGCTCCGCTCTAATCCAATCTCCGAATAAAACTACAATCTCCAAGATGTCTCCCGTCAATGAGTGTCTATGTTCTCCTATTTGAAACCTTTCAGCAGAAAAATCGCTTTCCGAAGCTGTTGATGACGCTTGAATATTCAACACATCTCGAGCCATCTTTGCTAGTGTCGGAAATGTCTTCTCATTCTCCATCCAATATCTCAGCAAGTCTTCACATCCATCTTCATTGACAATTGTTTCCTACGGTACAACACTCTGCAAGACATAAACATCAAACTCGCTAATTTGTGAAGAAGTTGAACCACTATACATTCTATTTGTAAGGCCTTGAATACTTGAGGCGGAAACATCATGTCTTTTATAAGGTTACAACGAAGTACAAAAAGATGGTATACAAGTCGGTTGATTACTTACACTTTGTTTTTGGTAATATATATTTTTGTTTGCATTCAGTGTGTACGCTAGACGTAACTTCTTCTTTAGTTGGTTCGTGAGTTGGTTCTTTATTTGGGTCTCTTGGATTTGGAGGTGGAAGTATTTCTATACTTTCATAAATCATTTCAACAAGTGTTTTACAACCGTCTACTTTAATAGTTGGATTTAATACAACACCAATAATATAAATAGTGGGAATAGGAAAAAATATTTTTATATTTTATAAATATTTTTAATAGATGGAGCGTAAGATGATTTTTGCATATATTCACTAAGTAATAAAAATATTAGAGCTATATAAAATAACATAGTTGAAATAGTAAGATAATAAATACCAGAAAACTATTTAGTAGCTAGAACAAATTTCTCTAAAAATCCAATATGTTCTAAAAAATATCCCAATCATTATCTACAAGCATATCCCTGGGATTTTGATTATGATGTTAAATAATAAAGTTATAGGTCTTCTATACTCGTGAGCAACAAGTAATTGTTCATACAGAGAATTCCACCTAGTCGCTACTTCTTCTGGATTTTTTTCTGTCACGACCAAACCGGAGGGCTGCGACGGGTACCCGGCCCTACATGCCGAGCACCACTCTTCTCAGATTTACCAGCTAACTGTAAACAAACGTATATCCGTAATCAATCATGGCCACGAGGGCCGTTACCAAATATTTTGCTGACACACAACAAGGCCGATAGGATCATATATGACTACTACACTGGATAATTGTCTACAAGCCTCTAAAAAGTACATAACATCACAAGGTCGGGACAGGGCCCCGCCATACCCATATGCATATGCAAAATACCATACCACAACCAGACTGCAACTCTGAAACAAGTAGAGTGCTTCAATATCAGCTGAACCAGCAACCTACTAGCACGAACCGTCCCTCTGTTTACCTGAGCCTGCGGACATGAAACGCAGCATCCCCCGACAAAAGGGACGTCAGTACGACTGATGTACTGAGTATGTTAGGCATGAACAATATCATAACAGGAATACAAGAATACATTGAAATAATATTAGCAGACAGAAACAACCGACAACCAACAGCCGACTGTAGTGAATGCCTCTTAAGGCCATAATATACCTAAATGTTATGTACAATGAAAATGTGGTATACATAAATAACTTAGCCACACAAGGGCATCTTCCTTCCCATAACAGCCTCTGTAGGCATCATTTCATTTCTGCCCTGGTGAGCATAATCATTATCATATTGGCCTCATTGGGCATCTTCCTTTTCGTAATAGTCTGTACCAGCTGCAGGAGGTGTTGTGTATATAACGTCATTCCCTTTCCCCATCCCCTACATATATATATATATAATTCACACCATATAATAGTATATATAACACATGTGGGTCCAGGGTAATACATGAATATAATGCAAATAAAAATGCATGAATGACAATGAAACATTCTGAACTTATTGGATGACATAATATCCTTGTACCTTCGGCTAACATTGGGAATATCAACATCTTTCCCATATACATCAATAAGGATTTAAGAACATATTTAGACATGCTTTAACAATAGGAATGAATAACATGAACATTATTAACTACTAAGAGTAAAATAATTTATGGGACAATATTACGTTTAAGTTTCGTACTTAGAACATGCCAAAAGAAAGAATGATTTGCCTTAACATACCTGTGTCGAGTCGCCTAACAACACAATCCACTCAATTCGTCTAGCGCCTCAACCATATATGACAAGAACTACTATTACACCTTGCTTTGCTACAAAGCAAATCTCCGATTTGCTATCTCCTGAAGGAACCAACGTGGATATAACCTCTACATCATTCTTCGCATTTTTGCTTAGAGAAAGAGAATTTTTCCCCTCCTCACGTTGCTGCACCTCTCTTCACATGTTGAGAAGGAAACTAATACATATATATTCTCATAATAACCAAGAGTTTCTAGTCATTTTTCCCTCCTCACGTTGCTTCTTCAAACACAAAAAAATGAAAATCAATTGTTGGTATTTTTGTCCATCTCAAGATGACTTTCTCCTCACTAAACAGATTGTGAGCCTTAGTTGGTCTCAAATAATTGCTACGAAGACACATCCTCCACTATCATACCACTTGGACTCATTCTAACTTTACATGTGACCAAAATAAATACACCTAGCTGCCTACCAAACACTTGTCTAATTCACTAATATCCACAAATGTAACTAATATATTATGGGGACCACCTTCGAATGTTGTCCCCCTAAAATTACCCATAATTAAATCTTGATCCCAATCTACTTAAATCTTAATGACTTATAAAACCTTCATATACTCAATGTCATAATCGTGTGATATAGTACTAGTCCATAACATCGTTTGGAGCATACTAAATATTATTATTAATCCCCATCGTCACACTTGTTAAATCCTAAATTATTTCGGGGTTTTATCCTTTATTTACTAGGCTCTTCATTTGCATACGTGAATATGACCAAAAATCCTCCAACACTCGGGTCTATTTACATACGTCTAACGATTTTACATATGCCTAGCGATTCAAATCATGACCCGGATGTACGGGATGTTACATCCTTCCCCCTTAGAAACATTTGTCCTCGAATGTTGGGTGACATATCTAATCCCTGTCACATAGTTAGAAAACACATCCACCTCATCACGTGCTATATAACATAACATATATCATTACATCAGACCTCTCATGGTCCTTAAGCATTACGAAATAGAATCCACCTTATACCTTTCTAGGAACCTCGGCGTTGATCTGTAATAGGTAGGGATATTTTTGTTTCATCTCCTCTTTCGCCTCCCATCAAGATAGCAATAGGAACTTCTTCATATGGCAAATCCTCTGTAAATGTCACATCGTCAATCGGTACAATCGGGGACGGATCTTCAATACACGCCCTCGGCATAGAAATATGGAAAACCGGGTGAATAAACATTAACTCCGAGGGCAAGTCCAATTTGTAAGCCACTTGACTAATTCGTCGAATTATACGGTATGACCCAATGTACCTTGGACTGAGCTTTCCCTTTTCTCCCAAACTTCATTAATCCCTTCATAAGAGAGATCTTCAAGAAGACCCAATCATCCCTTAGAAATCCAAGTCTCATTGTCGCACATTTGAATACGACTTCTGACTACTCTCAGCAATCAACTGTCGTTCTTGGATAAGTTTCACCTTCTCTATAGCTTGGTGCACTACGTTAGGCCTAAAATAGTTCTGGTTTGCCTTCTTTAAACTATCCGATAAGAGATCTACGTCTTCATTCATATACCGCCTCGTATGGAGCCATTTTAATACTAGCATGATAATTGTTATTGCATGCAAATTCAATAAGGGATAGATGATCATCCTAACTTTCTCTTGAAGTTTAGCATGCAGGCTCGTAGCATGTCCTTGAGCGTTCGAATCATACGTTTGGCATGCCCGTCTGTATCAAGGTGAATAACCGTGCTAAGGTTAATTTGAGTTTCCAAACCCTTTTTGAAATGATCTCTAGGAATTAGTTGTGAATTGCGCATCTCGGTCAGATATAATAGAACTATACATACCACGAAGGCGAACAATTTCTTTAATGTACAGCTTTGCGTAGTCCTCGGCTGTGTGGATAGTTTTGACCGCCAGGAGCTAAACTGATTTGGTCAGTCTATCAACTATTACTCAAATAGAATCAAACTTATGATAAAAGCAAGGCAAACCTGTAACGATATCCATGTTAATCATTTCCTTTTTCCACATCGGAATCTTAATGTTCCGAGTCGAGCCACCGGGTCTTTGATGCTCTATCTTTACTTGCTGACCGTAAGACACTAGTCTTCAAACCCCGCAATATTCCTTTTCATGTTATCACATCAGTACATACATTTGAGATCATAACATATTTTAATAGATCAGGGTAAAAAAAAAATTGCGAGCAATGAACCTCCATCATAATCTTGTCTCATAAGCCTGCTACCTTGGGAATACACAAATGGATCTCCCACCTGGGGGTCCCGCTCCCATTATACCCAAAGGTTATGGTTCTCGGTTGTTAAATACCTTTCCCAATCCTTTCTAAAAGTGGAATCTTCATTATGACATTCATTTTCTTTAGTATAGGGGTGACCCTGCTGTATTTTGAGTCATAGGGCTATCGCTATCTGAATTCTCCAATCGGACTCCCACTTAACTAACTGATGCATTCCCTTAGGTCAACTTCTCTCCTTAATCCACACATTAGTCAAGCCGTTTGTGGGTGAATGATCCTATTGTCAACTTAGCTTTGTTTACTAACCGATGTGCTGAAAACTCTTATATTTGTAGTATCTCGATCGTGAATACTTTATGAGCAATATCATTCAAATCTGAAGTACGCGTATTATCGTAGTTAACTATCATTCATGGTCAGAAAGGAATCCTTTTTTTTCGTACTTTCTCATTACTCGTAATTATAAAAAAAAACTTCCTTTCTTACTTCTTTTTACACTTATTCACTCATTTTCTTACTTGTCGTACTCTTCTTAATTCTAATATATTCTAGTATACATACGTAATATCAAACATTGCACCTGATTCCAATCCTTGGTGTTACTACCCCTTAAAGGATAAGTTGCTAACTTATTCCCTTATTCAGTACGTGGAATATTCTGAAGAATTTGCATTACATGACGTTGGCCTACTATATCCAAGCCTGGTCATTATACTTAGATTCAGATTCCTTCACTTGCCTCATGGACAAGACTTGTTGTCAATGGCGCTTTGAGAAAATATTTCCTTGATCTTGTTAAGCTGTAAACCCATTACTTTATCTATCTCGTAGAACCTTTGATCAGTTAAAAAATGCCCATGGACATCTGTATTTGCCTGCCATTTTATATTTATTATAATGTCATTATCTCTTGACATATATTTTTATTGTCTACCTTGTGTCTACAGGCGTCATTGGCCCCTTTTCACCTGTTTTGGTGCTAATATCGAGCTTCACTCACTGTTACTTTCGTTTACCTATCATTTGAGGGGTATGAATGCATATGTTGTGAAACCGATGCTTCGTATGTTTAGGTCCAACTCACGGTGTTACATGATCCAATGGCTTGTCAAACTTTCTTGTCTTATCATTATTAGATCTCTTATCTCAAGTATTTCTCATACTATCTTCCTGAACATCAGAGGTTCATCACCTTTCGTCGAAGAGTACTAACTGTCCTTCCTCTACCATTGGTCCTTACGCTGTTCTAGTGTAATTATACCTTTATGAAACATGCATAACTATAATCTCATTCTCCTTCATCCTTCTTGTCGTAATTTTTCCTTCTACTCGTCATTAACCGAAAAACGTTTCTGCCTTGATATTTAATCATATCATTCCATTCATACTTATTAACTGTTTCCATATTCTTACAACTATTCTTTGATTGTTCTATAATTCTCGTCCTCAATTTCTCGTATTGTTATGTATAAGTTATTAAAATTGTAACATGCTGCACAATGAAGCCGATGACCTTATCCGTCCAGTACCGATAACATATCTTAGCTTACCAACATTGATATATGTAATCCTCGATAATATGCAGTATCACCCTTTACACAAGGACGAGAGGCTTATGTCCCTTTCCACCACCGTGGGTAACTCGATCCTTATATATGACTTGGGATCACTATTCTGAGAATGTCACTTTACGTGATCTTCTTAAATTTACTGATGATCACTCATCAAACGATTCGATTGCGGCGATCCGTTCTCGTTATTAATACCCGGGGACAATTCCCAATTTATTCAAGATAAGACATTACAATTTAGGTCGCACGTACATAACATATTTTTACATTCTAATCAGCATGAGTCACTGTAATACGTGTAGATTTTCATAACTTGTTAAACCTTCCAATGATGTCTTCTGCATTTTATCTGTACAACTCATAATCATCTTATCCTTACCTTTGCGCATCAACTTGGGATACTTCGGAATGTTGTGGACATGGCTGCCACCCGAAACCAACCCCCTGTACCTTTGCGACACAATCCGGTATGCGCTCGACCACACTGACTACAAAACAGTCGGGGCGGTCTCACTCAACCTTTACAACTTTGACCCTGAGATATTGGCATTTTTGCCCCTTTTAAATATCGGCGATCCCTGAATAATAAACTCATTGGGTTATGATATGAACTCCCTGACCCCTCAAGGGCCTATCTTTATCAGATACTCTAGGATGGAGTCGTGCCTGCGAAAGCAACTTACTCATATCCTCTGATAGATTTGTCTTAATAGAGAGCATACCACTCGTATTTACACTCAATCCAACTTCAATCTCGTTGCTAATCATACCCCCATTGGAGGAAGGCATTGTTGTAATCATAGACACAATAAGGTCTACAGAGAGAATCCTTACAATCTTCTGCGTTCAGGTGCTTAGTACTTCCTTTACTTTTTTTCTGTATCCCAAAGCAAACCTTTTGCTTTCCAGACTTGCATTATCTCTTCCGTATACGAGTGAGACAATTTCTCACAATCCCAAATTTTGAACATGATACTGCCCTTCTGGCATATTAATTGTCTGGTAGAAGTCACTCATTTACCGGATACGAATATGAACTAACCGAAGTCTTTTTGGTAACCGGCATTATCGAAACAGTACTAGGCACGAGTTAAACTCGAATTCTTAAGACTCAGCTCTACTACACGATCTATGATATTAAAAAAATGGAAACCATCCCTAAATGCCTTGCAACCTCCTGTTTATAAGTGTGGCGCGCAACACACCCATAAACAAGACTCTACTAGACACGGCTTGTAGATATCCCCAGGACATACTTGCTCTAATACCAAGTTTGTCACGACCCAAACTGGAGGGCTGCGATGGGCACCCGACCCTACCTGCCGAGCACCACTCTTCTCAGATTTACCAGCTAACTGTAAACAAACATATATCTGTAATCAATCATGGCCACGAGGTCCTTTACCAAATATTATGTTGACACACAACAAGGCCGACAGGGCCATATACGACTACTATACAAAGGACAACTGTCTACAAGCCTATAAAGGGTACATGACATCACAAGGTCAGGACAGGGCCCCACCATACCCATATGCATATGAAAAATACCATACCACAACCAGGTTGCAACTCTGAAATAAGTAGAGTGCTCCAATATCAGCTGAACCAACAACCTACTAGCGCGAACCGTCCCCATGTTTACCTGAGCCTGCGGGAATGAAACGAAGCGTCCCCCGACAAAAGGGACGTCTGTACGACTGATGTACTGAGTATGTTAGGCATGAACAATAGCATAACAGGAATACAAGAATACACTGAAACAGTGTTAGCCAACAGAAACAACCGACAACCAACAACCGACAGTAGTGAATGCCTTTGAGGGCCATAATATGCCTAAATGTCATGCACAATGCAAATGCGGTATACATATATATATTGGACACACAAGGGCATCTTCCTTCCCATAACATCCTCTGTGGGCATCATTTCATTTCGGCCCATGTGGGCATAATCATTATCATATTGGCCTCATTGGGCATCTTCCTTTTCGTGATAGTCTGTACCAGCTGCAGGTGGTGTTGTGTATATAACACCATTCCCTTTTTCCATGCCCTACATATATATATAATTCACACCATATAGTAGTGTATATAACACATGTGGGTCCAGGGTAATACATGAATATAATGCATGAATGATAATGAAACATTCTGAACTTATCGGATGACATAATATCCTTGTACCTTCGACTAACATTGGGAATATCAACATCTTTCTCATATACCTCAATAAGGATTTAAGAACATATTTAAACTGCGCTAGTTTTTACAAAGCATAATTACTTTCTTTTTGTAATGAACCTCGTTATTTTCGTTATTGATAAAATCTACCGCTAAACTCGCTTCCGAGTGGTATATTTAGTTAAAAAGTGATATTTATGCATTTTATCTCTTTTATTGTATAATACGGTCTATGTCGCTTGTCAGTAGTATATTCTAGTATTTTAAAAGAAATTTATGCTTGTGTGGTGCATATTTATTGACGGATAAAACTCTAATTTTTATTTTGTTTAGATCGAGATGTGTCTGATAATCTTTTAATTTATAACTACGAATTTTTTTCGTAGCCAATAATTGCACTATTCAACTACGAAATTTAAGTCGTAGCCATTTGAAAATAATATTTTTGTGAGAAAATTTCTTTTGTGACTAAACTGTAGGTTGAGAAGAAATAATAATACAATTGTCACTAATTGTTTGAACTATGAGTGATAACAATTAAAGTCACAATTAAATATTAAATTTCGTGGCTAAAGTTTACAATGGTTAACTACAAATATGAATTTGTCGCTAATGTATCAACGTAGTTTTTGCTACAAAGGTTTTTCGTCTCCAAAGTTCATCTAATTTTAGGACAAAAACTAGTTTGTCACAAATTGGATACATCATTAGTAACAAAATAATGTGTCACTCATAATTTTAAATTCGTGGCTTATAGTACTGAATAAATGATGCCAAATTAGTTTTTGGAGGGAAACTTTAGTGGACAAAACATTGCTACGAAATTTTGTGTTTCGTCACTAAAATTATGTGCCTCGTGTATTTAAGGGCGAAGGAAAATGAATAATTAGTGATAAATTTTGCGTCGTAGCTAATAATTTCATAGCTAAATATCATATTTATTGTAGTGAACAATGCTTGGTCAATGTCATTACTCTTTTCTTATCAAAATTAGCAAAACTATTAACCAGATTCAAGCTTGTCATACGAAGAAGCAAGTTACCACTCACAACATTAAAATGAATGTTAAGCTCCTAGAGCTCAACATATAAGTGATGTGAATAAGTAACACTTACAGGTCTAGGCGTTGTCTTTTTAGAGAAACAAAATCCGTCCATATTAGGTACCAGGATATTATACTGATCTCATCATCAAAGATTTTCATCCATCGACTCCCAATAATTGCAATTTTTTCTTAGTAATGACATTGACAATATCTTTCTCTTTCCACTATAAAGATGAGTTCATCTCATTTGACATTAACCAATATATTCAACATCAAATAAAACAAGAAAACAAATTCGAACTCATTGATCATACTCAAAAGGTCTTGCTTGCAATCTCTCAACGAAGTTAGAACCTCCACTTTTAATCATCAAGCACATGAGCAATAGATGAAAATTAAAAAAAAATTTATCCAATGTTATAAAATGCAATCCCCAACGACTGTTACCTAGCCCTTGAAGCCCTCACTCTTCATTTAAACCCTTTCAACTTCAAACTTCACCGCTCTCTAGCAGTTGCTCAACATTTCTACTTGATAGTCCCTGAAAGAAATAATCTCCTTCATTATTTTCATTAATTGAGAAAATATATATACAAGTTACAAAATAGGAGAATCTTATTCCTATTCTATTCCTAAAATCTTATTCTACCATAATTTTAACTCTACAATTATGGTAAATGTACAATCCTAATTTAAGTAATAAATATACTACAATATACACCAAATATATATACCATATATACAAGATTACAATCTTGTGGATTGCTTGAAATCAGCCCGTGATGGGCCAGCCCACTGCCACTGGCTGTTGGCCTGTACCGTGTTGGGCCTGGGCTGCTGGAAAGCCCACTGTCGAAATACCACTCTATTGCATGTGATATACACTATTGTATATTGGGTGTATATCATAGGTATATTGCTCTGTTTAACACACCCCTGCAGTCATAGCGGGCGGTCTTCGAACACTGAGACTGTCCCTAAAATCTTCAAAAAGTACCGCGGGTAGACCCTTCGAGACATTGGAATGTAAATTAAAATGTCTTTTAGGTGTAAAAATACCCCGTTGACTACGAGTGACCGGTCTATGACTCGAGGAAGAATTTAGTGAATTTTGAGAATTTGCCGGGTTCGGGATGGACTGGTCACCGGCAAAGGCCCGCTGCCCAAATCTAGAAATCGGGCAGATTCGAACAGCCTGCACTGGGCCGATCGCCCAATCGCCGAACTGCTTTCGATGGTGAACAGTGGGTCCAGCGGGCAGTGGGCCCACTGGAGGATTTTGGGTGCGGGATATGTCCTAAAAATAATGAGTAATATACGGAGATATACCATCATCCAAAAAATTATACGAACTAGGCTCGGGAGTAAGTACTTTAGTAAATGGAAATTGATTTTCATAAAAAATGACATGGCGATTAATGATGATTTTCTTGGAGGATAAATCAAAACATTTGTAACCACGATGATTAGACGGATAACCCAAAAACACACACGGAGTAGACCAGGCCTGAAGTTTGTTAATTGTGGTGGATGGGAATAACGGATAACACAAGCACCCAAAAACCCGAAGATGAGAATACGACGGATTCTTATTATACAGTATTTGGATGGGGGAAGAATATGTCAGACATTTAGAAGGAATTATGTTAAGAAGATATGTGGCCATTTGTAGAGCATGATGCCAAAAATATGGAGGTATGGAGGCATGAATTAAGAGAGTTCGGACAATGTTATTTATGAAATGAATTTTGCGTTCGGCCTTCCCATTTTGTGAAGATGTATGAGGACACGAAAACCGAAAATTGATTCTATTATTAGCATAGAATTCCTGAAACTCCCTATTGTCATACTCTTTCCCATTGCCACATTGAATATTTTTTATTTCTCTTTCGAATTGGGTACGAATGAACGCTCTAAATTTGATGAAGGCGGAAAACACTTGTGATTTATTCGCAATTGGAAACGTCCACAAAAATTTAGAATAATCATCTAAAAAGAGAACATAATATCGATGACCCAATGAACTAAGAACAGGAGACGTCCATAGGTCGCTATGAATAATATCAAATGGCATTGAAGTATGAGAATTGGAGTCTACAAACGGCAACTTAACAATTTTTCCTAGTGAACAAGCTTGACAAAGTGGAGTACGACTCGTACCCTTATAAGAAATAAAACTATTTTTATCTAAAACTGATAAAATAGAAGAGCCCGGATGACCAAGGCGAGCATGCCACAAAGAATGAGAAATGCCTGCAAAGGCTGACGGCATGGCTTGATTCGATGGAAAGAAACCGGGCATGATAGGATAAAGATCCCCCATACTATCACACCTCATGAGATGGATCCCCGTCTTGAAATCCTTCACAGAGAAACCAAAAGGATCAAATTCAACGGAAACCGAATTGTCAGTGGTGAACTTTCGGACAGACACTAAATTTTTAATCAATCTAGGAGCATGTAAAGTATTTTTCAAGAGAATGGGTGGATTGGGGGGAGGCAACATTTTCTGACCATACCCTAGAATTTGAATAGAACTGCCATTACCAACAATTATCCCCCGAGGGGTGCTCAAATTGGAATAAGATGAGAGAGTACCTGATTCGGAAGTCATGTGAGTCATCCATATACCAATTTGGGTCCGGTTGAGTTAACCCCAACGTGTGCATCGCGGCCTCGATATCGATTTGAGTGGGCCTGCTGCATGATGGGCTTGCGGAGGTCGGGGCCCAAGAATACCTGGTTGTGGCCAGGCTGGGCGTGGCTGGCCGCCTTTGGGCCATCGGCTGGTGGGCCGCCACTCTGGTAGTTGGGCTCGAATCGCTGGCGGCCAGCCGCCACTGGAATTTCCTGCTGGATTATAAGGGTTGCTGGCCCACGGCCCACTGCCCCAGCCCCACTGCCATGGGGCCCACTGCTGGGACCAGGGGGTAGTGGGCCACTGTTCCCTGGATGGGGCCCACCGCCTGCTTGCTAACCACCGGAACCACCACCAGACCCGCCACGTTTGCCTCCGCGATTTTTGTTATTATTCTTACGATTATTTTTGCCTCCACCATGATTATGGTTTTGCCCGAATTATTAACAAAACCCGAAGAACTTGGAGAGGATGCCACCATGACGACGGGGCTTGCTCCGGTAGTCGCCTTTTCAGCCAAACCGGCTTCTTCCAAAGTAAGCATGGATCGGGCTTGATGAAACTGGGAAAAGGGTTTCTTTGACGTAGGAGAGTTCCAACGTTATTATATGCCTCCCAAAGGCCGGCAACCAATTGTTGAACCAGACGATTATTGGTGACAGGTGCGCCCACAGTACGGAGTTGATCTGCCAACTCCTTAAGTTTCTTACAATAGGCAAATACGTTAGGAAATTCTTCCATGCGAACGAGGGAGAATTCCTGCTCACGTGTGACGGCACATGAATGTTGGTTATCTTGAAATATGTCACGCAATCTATTCCAAGTAGCCATAGCCGTGGTATCCGGCTCAATAATCGTTTGTAGAAGGTCAACTGAAATAGTGGAATAGATCCACTAGAGAACGGTAGCATCAAGCGTAATCCATAATTGAGGATCCTCCTCGGGACGAGGTGTAGTGGGAGGAATGATATGAAGGATAACTTGATGAGAGATAGCGTGTATTTTAAACAACTCCGCCCACGTTGCATATTGGACGTTTTCCATCTCAAGCACAATCGGGATACAGTTCTTGATGTTGGAAACCATGAGGGCAGGATGATAATTGTTCTTAGACATAGTGAAAGAACAAAGAAGAATGGGAAATTTAAGAAAGGTTTTTGAGAGCGGAAGACTAAATTTGGGAGAGAAACCCGAGGGGGGGTTCTCGACCGAGAATGGTTCACAAAAACTTTGGGAGAGAATTTTTTTTGTAAAACCTAGTCTCTTGATACCATGAAAGAAATAATCCCCTTCATTATTTTCATTAATTGAGAAGGTATATATACAAGTTACAAAATAGGAGAATCCTATTCTTATTCTATTCCTAAAATCTTATTCTACCATAATTCTAACTCTACAATTATGGTAAGTATACAATCCTAATTTATGTAATAAATACACTACAATATACACCAAATATATATACCATATATACAAGATTACAATCTTGTGAATTGCTTGAAATCAGCCCATGATGGGCCAGCCCACTGCCACTGGTTGCTGGCCTGTACCGTGCTGGGCCTGGGCTACTGGAAAGCCCACTGTCGAAATACCACTCTATTGCCTGTGATATACACTGTTGTATATTGGGTGTATATCACAGGTATATTGCTCTGCAGTCCCGAAGTTGATCTCTACACTTAAATGATCATCTAACCACGTTCGACACGTTATCAATAATACCAATAAAACCTTTCACAAGCATATATGTTTTGACAACAACTAAAAGTGTTTATTGTAATTGGTGAGCAAAATAGTAAATGCAATATGCCGATGGAGTTTCCACGAAATCAAAGACCATTAATATCAACATGTTACTAGCTCCATCATAGCTTTGTCTGCATATTTTGGATGTACTTACAGAATGACTCAAAAACAAAGAATATTTTGTTTCCTTCAATAATTGCACAGATGTATCAACAACACGAACAATAGCAAAGTCACATATTCACTTTGCCTTCTTTGATAACATACCGCAAAGCAAGGGCCATTTGTTCATGATTGAGATATTCTTTGACTCATCAACTTATATCCTAAAATAATCTCCATCCAAATTATCAATTATAGCTTTCAGTTTTTTGTGCCCAAGAACTCACAATCTCCTTTTTTGAGTTTTTGGAGAAGTCATCATAGCATATTTTAGAGCATTTCTTTAGTATAATATTATCCATATCCGGAAGCATTCTTCCAAGCCATTCCAAGCCCTAGAAAAAGGCTTTATTTTTCCAAGATTCACTTTCATCATGACTTCAAAAAGACAATCTAAATTCCAAGAGGAAGGTTACCACATTAATTAAGGCATATAACGTGCTTACTTTGTATTTTCTAAGATTGCTTGTCAAAATCAAATTGAATTGATTGAGATTGATTCTCCAAATCTAGCATCTTATTGAAACACCTATTGTGGACGCTATTTACTTCACCAACATGTAAAGTAACTCTTTACAAACTTCTGTTCTAAGTCGTAAGATCGGTTGTCGTGAAAGAATCATCTGTGCTTTTCTTTACATAGTAATTTTTGGATAAATAGCAACATAAGCCAAATGCAGCATCTTTCTTCACAATATACTCCATGCACCTGGAATATGAACCCCCGAACCACGTTGGAATAAATCAACACATTTTCTTCTCGAATGCAGTTTGAGGGAATGTATGATCAACAGGTTGGTAAGGCCTTGAATATAACGTCTTCTCACATCATCCATCAGGTATTCCAGGGTTATATTTATCAATATGTATTCTTTCTATGGGGTTGAATTTAAGTGACTCCAAATCAAACTCATCTTAAGACTGGACGAATCGGCTCTAAAATTAGAACTTGGTTGACAAGAATTGAATTTCTTCAAATATACATCCAATTCAATTCACAAGAATCAACAACAAATTCCTACAAAACAAAGATTTCACCAAGAATATAAGTAAACACAACATTTTTAATAGGGGAATTACACCCCTCCTTTCATAGCATATACAACATAAATAATATGTAATGGAGGAATAACACCCCTCATTAAAAAATTAAGTAAACAAGTTGTGATTTAGTGGTAGTGGGTGGTAAGGTACTTTGTTGCCTATTTCATTAGAAACTGTTAATGGACTATTTTAATAGGAGAATCATACCCCTCCTTTCAGAGCACAACAAAAATAATATGTAATGAAGGAATTACATCCCTCATAAAAGATATAAGTGAATATGACATTTTCAATGGGAAATCACACCCTCCTTTCATAGGACAACAGAAGCAGTAATGGAAGAATAACACCCCTAATAAGAAAATATAAATAAACACCATATTTTCAATAGGGAAATCACACCATTTCTTTGATAGCACAACAAAAATAATATATAAGGGAGGAATCATACCCCTCATAAAAATAATATAAGTAAACACAACATTTTCAATAGGTGATCAATCACACTCCTCCTTTCATAGCACAAAAAAATAACGCTCAATATAGGAATCACACCCTAAAATAGAAAAACACATATAAATTTACGAAAAGATAACCTTGAAATAAAAGGGTTGTTTAGCTTAACGAAATTGAAAATAATATGAAATTGCCTTGTAATATTCAAACCCTACAAATTCATTTAAAATTTGAAAGAAAAAGGCAACACTATGTTCTTCATCGACAAAAAGTTTGAGATCCTCAACTAAAACTACTAAAATTTAGTTCTTGAATGGACACAATACTAAATAGTACTACTTCATCGATTTCAATTATTTGATGTGGAATTTCAATATTGGCAGTATAATAATGAATCATTTATTAAAATAAACTCATAAAGTTATGTACTTCTCCAATCCTCATTTATTTAATATCAATAAATATACACTGATACTGTGGTACACATTGTATATTGTATAAGATATGTAAGCAACGAATATAAATGAAACATAAATCATGAAAATAAAAAAAACAATACTTGCATAAGAAAAGTTTATGTTAGTTAATAAAAATAGAAAGAGGTGAGAACCGAGTCTGAGACGCATAACAGCATGAACCTGTGGTTGCTGGGTGAGACCGCCATTTACCGGACGCCACCGAACTTCTAATGAAGTACCGTGAAGATTGAAGAATGAAGATTGGTTTGGAACTTTAAAATTTTTGCAAATGGCCTTTTTGTTTTGTTCTGTCGAAGTAGCATGAAAGACAGTAGAGACTATGACTTAATTTTCAACTTGTTTTCTAATTAAATGAAAAACGGGGTGGGTTCGGATGTGGTGGTGAAAATAATTTTTTTTTAAAAAGGGATGCAGTGCCTTGAGAGCGAGGCTAAGTTGCCTGTTCCAGTGCCCCCAGATGGGTCTATGTTTTAAGGTGCACAGTTAAATATATCACCTTTTATCAACGTATATACACACACACAAGAAAACTTTAACCACCCTCCACATTCGTTCTTGCAACTCCCATCTGAATTTATTTTGACAAAGTAAGTTGGAGGTTTGTTCCATCTGATAAAAATGGTCTTCTTGAAGTTGAATGTTCCTGTCCAATAATTGAGTTATATTCTTCAAATCAGGGGGAAGTTTAATGTTCCGAATATTGATTTACAAGTTGGACAATATTGAAAGCAATTTGCTCCAAAAGTCTCTTGACATAGGTTTTTTTCAGTTTCATATTTAGCCCCACATATATGTCTTCATATATTTCATGAAGCCTATTGTTGGAATACACGTGAATGTAACTGACTTGATTGAGTTACGTATCTTGTACCTCCCCCAATTGATCAAAAATTATTTGTAAGAAATACATGCAAAAAGAATACCAAAAGGAGCATACTATGATTACTATATATTTTGAGCAAAGTTATCACTACAGAAAAAATGATAAACAAATTCAATTCCACAGTACCTCCAACAACAATAACACAACATCTAGAAGGGATAGAAACACCCATTCTAGATTTTAGAGTCAGTCGGAACCTTATCTCTTAGAGCTATCCATATAATAAAAGGACACTTTTTTTAACAAGTCATGAAATCAATCTAGTTCTCTTGGTTCTTAGAGAATTACCAAACTGATGCAACTGAGAAGGCACCGCTATAATATGTTGTTCAAATTAGAATATTGAACTTTAACTTCAACTACATATTGTTATATCACAAAGGTCTCAGGTAAAAATCTTAGATTCTCTTAAATATGACTAATAAATAAAATGAAGGTAAATCAACATGAGGATTCTTCCGTAACACCCCATATCTTCGGGCTAAGGTTTGACTCGTACCAGTAGAGTATAACGGAATTTAGAAGGTTAGAACGTTTTGAGAAAGTGTCGAGGGAGCTACTTCAGGAAACCATAACCCCTTGATTAGTTGAGAATTTGGAAAAGTTTCTTAAATGAAAGTTGTATTACGTTGAAATACCTTCCTATCCATATAAAGATCAGGCAAAACGGAGATGGTACAAGATGTTATGCGTGTTACAAAAATGTTGCAGAGCACATGCCATCTGTAATGGCCACGCGTCGTGCACAGGCGCGTCCGCGATGGCCATGCATCGCAGACCCAGGGAACAAACATCACCTCTCTAGATTTGACCCACATAGGGCTCCATGATCGACGTGTGACGCGGGCCCATCACGCGGGTCGGGTTTTGTATTTTTAACCCTATATCTATTGTTGGGGTTTATTTCCCCAACTCTCTAAAGCTCAAAAAATATCCTAGAGAGAACATGTCCCAAACCTCAAAAACCCTCCAAGGTAAGTTATATGATGATTCTAGGTTGATTTCAAGTCTCTAATACCTTACTAACATAATTAAATGATTCAAATCAGTAGAGATTCTATTGAGACATCATTGTTGGGCGACGAAACTCTAGAACTCGAATTCAAGAGGATTGAACTTCAAAAAGGTGATGCTTCCACCCTCAAATCGAGTATAGTTGTGAATTGGTGATTAGGCTCTAAGTTCTTGAGCCATAAGTCGATGGGTTCGATAAAGAGAAATATATGAACCATTGTAGGATTTTGAATTGTTGACTTAGGATTGTTGTATTCATATGGGTGATGGAAGAATGATGTTAATTATAGCTATTTGAGATTGTAGAATCACCTAGAAGCACGAGGATGGCTAATTGGGTTAAGAAACACCATTAATGAAGGTTGTGGAGATACACACCAAGTGTTTGATAAAATTCTTAAATGACCAAAGCATGAGTATCCTTGCTAATATTGATTCCCTTTGACGTATTTTCTATAGATTAAAGTCGAAAGGGGTGACGAACAAAGTATTACACTCAAAGGCCGGAGTTATGGTATGTAAGGCTAACTCTCTACGTGCGGGAATGTTATTCATGCTTATGAAAACTCAGTATACTTATGAACAGTTAGTGTTTTTGTAACATCCCATACTTTCGGGTTACGGTTTAAATCGCTAAGCGTATATAAAATCGCTAAGCATGTGTAAATAGACCCGAGCATTGGAAAATTTTATTATATTTATATATGCGAATAAGAGATTAGTAATTAAACAGATGAAGTCACAAAATAATTTTGGAAGTAACAAGTGTGACAACGGGAATCGGGAATAAATTTGGTGGGCACATAAAGAAGGTTATGGACTAATGTCATAATACAAGAATTATGACATGGAGTATAGGAAGATTTTATAAATCCTTAAGATTTAAGTGAATTGGGATCACGAAATTATTTATGTGCGTAATTAATTAATTATGTGTGTGGTTGATAAATTATACGGAGGCATGTCACTTAATTAAATTAAATGACCATGCATGTTGGTGGCATGTGTCGAGATTAAAGGATATCCCACCGCCAAAGAATTGGCTAGTGGGAGACCTTATGATTGTAAATCATGATAAGGGGGCATGTTGCCTTCAATTTAGGAGATGTATATTTTGTTTTCAAAGACCAAGAGCACGTCCAGCAAATCCCAACCCCTTGACATTTAGGAAATATTTCATTTTTTGTTGAAACCAAAAACGTAATCAGCCAATAATTTATTTTGTCATTTGGAAAAGAGAACAAAAAAAAACGTACGAAGAACTAGTGAAGCAGTTCTTAAATTTGGTTTAGAACAAGACGTCCCAGCAAACAGTATTAAAAAGGGATGGGTTCCATTATGATCGAGGTATGTTAAGGCAAATTATTTTTTTCTTTTGGCATGTTCCACATAACAAAATAAAATCGTGATATTGCTCCATAATTTATTCTACTCCTAGTAGTTAAGAATATTCATGTTATTGATTCTTATGCTAAAAATATGTCTAAATATGTTCCTAAGTCCTTATTGAGACATACGGAAAAGGTGTTGACATTCACCGTGTTAGCCAAAGGGGCAAGGATATTATTGTCATCCGATAAATTCAGGAAATATTTCATGGATATTTATGCATTTTCATTTGCATTGCATTCATATATTACCATGGACCCACTGGTGCTACGCACGTTACTATATGGTAAATATTATATATATAGGGGATATGGGGAAAGGGAAAGGCGTTATATACGCACACCACCTGCAGCTGGTACAGACTACACAAAAGAGCCCGAAGAGGCTAATATGATGTAATGATGTGATGTGATGCCTGTATGGCTTATTGGGACGGGTTTCACGATCCGCAACACTAACATATATTGGGACGGGTTGCACGATCCGCAACACTAACATATAGATACCGCACTTGCATCATGCATATATTTGTTAACCATTACATAGTATGATGCCCACGGAGGCTGTCATGGTAAGGAAATTTCCCGATGAGGCCAATGAATATGGACACTGCATTGTACATAACATGTAGGCAAGTGTATTAGGGCCCTCAGAGGCAGTTACTGTTGGTCAGTTGTTTATGTTTCAGTTGTCGGTATATTTCTGTTATGCTTTTATTTATGCCTGACATACCCAGTACATGAGTCGTACTGACGTCTCTTTTGTCGGGGGACGCTGCATTTCATGCCCGCAGGTTCGCATAGGCAAGGCGACGTCCCACGTGAATAGGTTGCAGATTTCAGTAGATTTTTGAAAGCACTCCTCTCTTTCTGGAGTGTCGGTCTGATTTTGGTATGATACAGTTTTGCATGTCTATATGGGTATGGCGGGGCCTTATCCTGACCTGTTGATGTTGTGTACTCTCTTAGAGGCTTGTAGACAGGTATCCTATGTGTAGTAGTCTTGTATGGCCTTGTCAGCCTTGGTATATGTATATATATAAGATGGTTATCTATTTTTTCACAATTTTCTTTCGGCTTGGTCCATAATTAATTATGATCAGATGTTCATTGTAAGAATGGCGGTACCTGGCGGGTGGATACGAGTGCCCATCACGGCCCTACGGATGGGTCGTGACAAACTTGGTATCCGAGCATGTCTGTCCTAGTGAGTCTACAAGCCGTGTCTAGTAGAGTCTTGTTTATGGGTATGTTGTGCACCATACTTATAAGCAAGAGGTTGCCTGACATTTAGGGGTGGTTTACGTTCTTTCATTTCATAAATCGTGCTATAGAACTCAATTATAAGTATTTCACTCCTAATCCATTTCGTGCTTATGATTCCAACAATGCCTACCGCAAGGAAGAAGTCTAAGTGTATGAGGGAGTTGAATACGGCTGCGGGCGAAGGTACCAGTCGATTGCCACCCGTTAGCGAGGGCCAGAGTGAGACCCTCGGTGCGACTCCTTCGTGTGGTTCTCCCAGTATATCACCATCGGAGGATATTAGTGGAGCTGCAACACCTCTAGTTCCTCCACATGATACTCTATACGTGGATCTTGATATACGGAGTGCGGTTCAGTTATTGACATGATTGGTGGCTGCTCAGGCCCAACGTCAGGTTCCCAGTCCTTCTGATAGAGTTGCTAGCGCAAGAGCTTGGGATTTCATCAATCTAGACCCTCCGGTATTCACAAGAACAGACTTGAATGCAGACCCGTAGAATTTTCTGGATTAGGTACATCGCACTTTGCTGGTAATGGATGCTACCGATACCGAGTCGGTAAAGTTTGCTTCTTATAGACTGCGGGATATCACAGTAACACGGTTTGATACATGGGAGAAATCTAGGGGACCTCGTGCTGCGCCAGCAAGATGGAGAGAGTTTTCAGAGGCTTTCTTACAGCATTTTCTACCAGTCGAGCTTCGACGGGCTAGACAGGACAGGTTCGTACGTCTTGAACAGGGCAACATGAGTGTTCGAGAATATAGTTTGTATTTTAATTCCTTGGCTCGATATGCTCCTACAAGTATAGCTGAAATGAGTGACTGTGTACACAGGTTCGTTACTGGCTTGGGACACACTTGGTCAACGAGTGTACTACGGCTTCTTTTAATCCAGATATGGATATTGCTCACATACAGGCTTATGCACAGAACATGGAGGATCGCAAGAGGCAACAATGGGTCGATCGAGAGAGTGATAGGGGCCAGCATAAAAAGGCTCGGTCTGTAAGTGGTGTGAGGGACTTCGGAGGCAGGCTCAGGCCACAACCTTACAAATGACCATCTTACCCAATAGTCGACGCATCATTGCCATCGTCAGTATCGAGGGCTGATCGTATACTCAAACGGGACCAGGCCAGAGTTTACGAGCACTAGGATCTTATTATAAAGGGAATTCTATGCAAATGAGGCCGCCATTGGCTCAATGTGGGCAGTGTGGTAGGACCCATACAGTGTCGTGCCAACAATAGGGAAGAGTGTGATATTCTTGCGGGGAGTGTGGTAATATAGCGCGAGATTGTCCGACAAAAAGTGAAGGTGCTAGAGCCCAGCCGGTCGAATCTGCAGTAGCTTCATCCCAATCAGTACGCCCATTAAGATAGAGTCAGCAGACGTTATCTGGCCGAGGCAGAGGAAGGGGCCAGAACCGTACTTATGCACTGATGGGACAATAGGATCAGGAATCCTCACATGATGTCATTACAGGTACGTTATCGGTCCTTTCACATAATGTGTACGCGTTGTTAGATCCATGCTTAAATTTATCATATATTACTCCTTTCGTTGCCTGTAAATTTGGTATGGATCCTGAGTTGATAAGGGATCCATTTGTGGTATCTACACCGGTTGGTGAATCGGTAATCGCTAGACGGGTCTATCAAAATTGTGCAGTATTAGCCTGTAGTCATCAGACCCTAGCAGATTTAGTGGAATTATAAATGGTTGACTTCGATGTTATTATGGGCATTGATTGGTTAGCGTCATGCTACGCTAATGTTGATTGCCGAACAAAGATTGTTAGATTCCAATTTCTAGGCGAGCCGGTCCTTGAATGGAAAGGTAATATGGCGATGCCAAAAGGTAGGTTTATTTCATACCTTAAGGCAAGAAAGATGATCTCCAAAGGGTGTATATACCATCTTGTACGGGCAATAGATGTCGATGATGAACCACCTTGTCCTCGATCAATTCCGGTGGTCAATGAATTTCTTGATGTATTCCCAGAAGAACTTCCAGGCCTTCCTTCTGAAAGAGAAGTCGAATTCGGTATAAATGTGTTGCCAGACACTCAATCGATATTTATCCCTCCTTATAGGATGGCTCCAGCTGAATTGAAAGAATTGAAGGAGCCATTAAAGGATTTGCTCGAGAAAGGCTTTATTAGGCCTAGCATATCTCATTGGGGTGCGTCGGTATTGTTCGTACGAAAAAAAGATGGCTCATTACGGATGTGTATCGACTATTGGCAACTAAATAAAGTTACTATCAAGAACAAGTACCATTTTGCCCGAATTGACAATTTGTTTGACCAGTTACAAGGTGCAAGATGTTTCTCAAAAATTGACCTAAGGTCGGGGTACCATCAGCTAAAGGTTAAGGAGAAGGATATTCCGAAGACGACCTTCAGGACAAGGTATGGGCACTTCGAGTTCCTGGTAATGTCATTTGGACTTACAAATGCACCTGCAACATTTATGGATCTAATGAACAGCGTGTTCCGCCCATTCCTGGACTTATTTGTGATAGTATTTATAGATGATATTCTGGTTTACTCTCACTCGGAAACAGAGCATGTGGATTACTTGCAGATAATACTACAAATGCTCCGGGACCATAAGTTGTATGCAAAGCTATCCAAATGTGAGTTTTGGCTGAAGTCAGTGGCTTTTCTTAGTCATATAGTGTCAGACGAGGGTATAAGAGTTGACACTCAAAAGATTGAAGCGGTGAAGAATTGGCCGAGGCCTACGACTCCAACAAAGGTTAGCATCTTTTTGGGCTTAGCCGGCTATTTTAGAAGGTTTGTAAAAGGATTTTCTACCATATCAGCACCACTAACGAAATTAACACAAAAGGCTATAAAATTCCAATGGTCCGATGCTTGTAAGCGGAGTTTCCAGGAGTTAAAGGATAGATTAACATCGACACCAGTCCTTACTCTCCCAGAGGGTCCAGAAGGTTATATTGTGTATTGTGATACCTCGGGAGCAGGTTTTGGATGTGTGCTAATGCAGCATGGTAAAGTAATTGCCTATGCTTCAAGGCAATTGAGGAAACATGAGAAGAACTAACTGACACATGATTTAGAGTTGGCCGCAGTAGTCTATGCACTGAAGATTTGGCGGCACTATTTATATGTTGTTCATGTAGATATTTTTACGGATCACAAGAGTCTGCAATACATATTCAAACAAAATGAGCTAAATTTGAGACAAAGAAGATGGCTTGAATTATTGAATGATTCTGATGTGGACATCTTATATCACCCTGGCAAAGCTAATGTTGTAGCAGACGTGCTCAGCTGTAAGTCAATGGTTAGTTCGATACCAGTGCAAGTCAAAATGAAGGAATTGGAAAGAGAGCTTCATCAGTTAGCTAGTTTGGAGTCCGACCAATGGATTCAGAGGATGGTGGGTTTGTGGTCCAGAATGTGTCAACATCATCCCTTATATCAGAAATTAAGAAACATCAATGGAAAGACCCTAATTTGAAGAAGATAAGAGAGAGCATTCAACAGAAGAAGACCACGACCTTTGAGGTTGACGAACATGGAACTCTCAGGCACCGGGGTCGTCTATGTGTTCCATATGTAGCAGGATTGTGGGATAGAATTATGACGGAGGTTCATTGTTCATGGTATTCTATTCATCCAGGATCAACTAAAATGTATCATGATCTCAAGAGTATTCATTGATGGAATGACATGAAGAAGAGCGTGACAGAGTTTGTAGCTTAGTGCCCCAATTGTCAGCAGGTAAAAATAGAACACCAAAAGCCTGGTGGCTTGACTCAGAACATCGAGATTCCGATATGGAAATGGGAAATGATTAATATGGACTTCATTACGGGATTACCTCGTTCCTATCGGAAATTTGATTCTATTTGGGTAATTGTTGATAGACTGACCAAATCAGCTCATTTCTTACCGGTGAAAACTACCTACACTGCCGAAGATTACGCGAAGTTATATATTAAGAAGATTGTTCGACTTCATGGTGTGCCTATCTCTATTATATCTGACCGAGGTTCTCAGTTTACAACTAACTTCTGAAAATCGTTTCAGAAAGGGTTAGGCACCCGAGTTAATTTGAGTATGGCTTTCCATCCTCAGACAGACAGTCAAGCTGAGCGAATAATTGAAACGCTCGAGGACATGTTACGAGTTTGTGTGTTGGACTTTAAGGGAAGTTGGGATGATCACTTACCCCTTATTGAGTTCGCATACAATAACAACTATCATGCCAGTATTAAAATGGCTCCATACGAGGCCGTGTACGGACGAAGATGTAGATCTCCTATTGGATGGTTCGAGGTAGGCGAATAAGAGTTACTTGGACCTAACTTAGTACACCAAGCCATTGAAAATGTAAAGCTTATCAAATAACGGTTGTTAACAGCTCAGAGTTATCAGAAGTCATACGCATATGTGCGACGGCGAGACTTGGAGTTTCAGGTAGACGATTGAGTATTTTTGAAGATTTCGCCGATGAAGGGTATAATGAGATTCGGAAAGAGAGGAAATCTTAGTCCAAGGTATATTGGGCCATATCGCATAATTTGACGAATTGGCCAGGTAGCGTATGAATTGGACTTACCTTCGGAGTTGGAGTATGTTCGTCCAGTCTTCCATATTTCCATATTGAGAGCATGTGTTGGAGATCCTTCTCGGATTATACCAATTGAGGATATGCAGATTATAGAGGATCTGTCATATGAAGAAATTCATGTTGCTATCCTAGATCGACAAGTCCACAAGCTGAGGACTAAGGAAGTAGCTTCTGTAAAAGTTCTGTGGCGAAATAGAAACGTGGAAGAGATGACATGGGAGGCGGAAGAGGAAATGACGCGCAAATATCCACACCTATTCCAGACTAATGTCGAGATTTCAAGAGAAGCCTAAGGTAAATTCCAATTCCTGTCATGATGTTTAAGGATTGTGTATTCGGGCTACGTAACGGGGATTAGATATGTTACCCAACATTCGAGGATGAATGTTTCTAAGGGGGGAAAGATGTAACATCCCGTACTTTCGGGTTACGGTTTAAATCGCTAAGCGTATATAAAATCGCTAAGTAGGTGTAAATAGACCCGAGCGTTGGGAAAATTTTGTTATATTTACATATGCGAATAAGAGATTAGTAATTAAACAGATGAAGTCACAAAATAATTTTGGAAGTAACAAGTGTGACAACGGGAATCGGGAATAAATTTAGTGGGCACATAAAGAGGTTATGGACTAATATCATAATACAAGAATTATGACATGGAGTATAGGAAGATTTTATAAATCCTTAAGATTTAAGTGAATTGGGATCACAAAATTATTTATGTGCGTGATTAATTAATTATGTGTGTGGTTGATAAATTATACAGAGACAGGTCACTTAATTAAATTAAGTGATCGTGCATGTTGGTGGCATGTGTCGAGATTAAAGGATATCCCACTACCAAAGAATTGGCTAGTGGGAGACCTTATGATTGTAAATCATGATAATGGGACATGTTGCCTTCAATTTAGGAGATGTATATTTTGTTTTCAAAGACCAAGAGCACGTCCAGCAAATCCCAACCCCTTGACATTTAGGAAATATTTCATTTTTTGTTGAAACCAAAAACGTAATCAGCCAATAATTTATTTTGTCATTTGGAAAAGAGAACAAAAAAAACGTACGAAGAACTAGTGAAGTAGTTCTTAAATTTGGTTTAGAACAAGACGTCCCAGCAAACAGTATTAAAAAGGGGTGGGTTCCATTATTATCGAGGTATGTTAAGGCAAATTATTTTTTTCTTTTGGCATGTTCCACGTAACAAAATAAAACCGTGATATTGCTCCATAATTTATTCTTCTCCTAGTAGTTAAGAATATTCATGTTATTGATTCCTATGCTAAAAACATGTCTAAATATATTCCTAAGTCCTTATTGAGACATACGGAAAAGGTGTTGACATTCATCGTGTTAGCCAAAGGGGCAAGGATATTATTGTCATCCGATAAATTCAGGAAATATTTCATGGATATTTATGCATTTTCATTTGTATTGCATTCATATATTACCATGGACCCACTGGTGCTATGCACGCTACTATATGGTAAATATTATATATAGGGGATATGGGGAAAGGGAAAGGCGTTATATACGCACACCACCTGCAGCTGGTACAAACTACACAAAAGAGCCCGAAGAGGCTAATATGATGTGATGATGTGATGTGATGCCTGCATGTTTTATTGGGACGGGTTTCACGATCCGCAAGACTAACATATATTGGGACGGGTTGCACGATCCGCAACACTAACATATATATACCGCACTTGCGTCATGCATATATTCGTTAACCATTACATGGTATGATGCCCACGGAGGCTGTCATGGCACGGAAATTTCCCGATGAGGCCAATGAATATGGACACTCCATTGTACATAACATGTAGGCAAGTGTATTAGGGCCCTCAGAGGCAGTTACTGTTGGTCAGTTGTTTATGTTTCAGTTGTCGGTATATTTCTGTTATGATTTTATTTATGCCTGACATACCCAGTACATGAGTCGTACTGACGTCCCTTTAGTTGGGGGACGCTGCATTTCATGCCCGCAGGTTTGCATAGGCAAGGCGACGGTCCATGTGAATAGGTTGCAGATTTCAGTGGATTTTTTGAAGCACTTCTCTCTTTCCGGAGTGTCGGTCTAATTTGGTATAATACAATTTTGCATGTCTATATTGGTATGGCGGGGCCTTGTCCCGGCCTGTTGATATTGTGTTCTCTCTTAGAGGCTTGTAGACAGGTGTCCTATGTGTAGTAGTCTTGTATAGCTTTGTCAGCCTTAATATATGTATATATATAAGATGGTTACATGGTTTTTCACAATTTTCTTTCGTCTTAGTCCATAATTAATTACGATCAGATGTTCATTGTAAGAATGGTGGTACCCAGCGGGTGGGATCCGGGTGTCCGTCGCGGCCCTACGATTTGGGTCTCGACAGTTTTAAACTCTATAATCAGTTCATGAATACATGTCTTAGCATAATAATGTTCAATATTCTAATGATATGTATTTCAATATGATTCTCAGTTTCATATTATAAATTGTTGAATATTGAACATATGTATCCCTTCTCGAGGGCACAGTCTTATGTATACATATACTTGGTCGAGGCTACAGATTGAAGCACTTACTTGGCCGAGGCCATAAATTTGTGGAATTATATTAGTCCCAAGGCCATAGGTTGTTAATTCAGATAAACAAGTGATTCTATATTCGGAACAAAATATACTTATGACTTTACTTCTCTTGTTCAATTCAGCTATCAGTATGTTCAGTATCAGTTTCAGTACATTATCTATTTATTGATTTGGGCTGCCTTTTCCAAGCACCTCATGGCTATTTATTCTTTTAATTAGTTTTACATACTAGCGCAATTCAAATGTATTGACATCCCTTTTTACCCATGGCATGCATCTTACGATCCAGGAAATGATTTACAGGACGACGGATCTACTCTCTAGGTTCCAGTATCAGCTACTTCATGAGCCCCAGTTCTATCGGGTCGTTATTTTTATTTATAGTCTTTTAGTATTTTCAGACAGTCAAGTATGTCAGGCGTCTTGTCCCGATAATCAGCTTTGTAATACTTCATTAGAGGCTTCATAGACTATAGTTGCAGTCAATTAGTGTTTAGCAGACTTTTATGTTAGCTATGTTGGCTACATTGTCATAGTTCAGACTTATCTTAGTATTCATAATTTATGATTATTTCAATAAGATGTTTTAGTAAATCAGCATGTGTTAAGTTATATTTCCACATTCAATATATAAATATATATATATATATATATATATATATATGTATATGTATATATGTATAGGTATATGTTTATATGTATATGTATATGTATATGTATATGTATATGTATATGTATATATGTATATGTATATATGTATATGTATATGTATATATGTATATGTATATGTATATATGTATATGTATATGTATATATGTATATGTATATATCATGTTAATTCAGTCAGGAGTTGGTTCACTCGATCACATGTAGTCATGCACCGAGTGTCGTGTTACGCCAGGGTCATGGTTCGGAGCGTGACTTCTTCTTCGCTTTTATATTAGATTTTGCCAATGTCTAGTTATGATTAAGGAATTCCCATATGGTGCTTAACATAAATAGCATGCCCAATTCTACAATTTTTTTGTAAGGTAAGTAAGCATTTTTTTCTTATGATATTTTTAAGGTTGTCATGTAACTACCTTTCCTCGCCCTGAATCGATCAAACAAGCTCGATATGTTCAAAATAATACTTTACGAGGTTAAATGAATTTAATGATAACCATATTATAATATTAGACTAAATCTCTAACGCCCCGAACCATGGCCTGGGCAGAACACAGCACTCGGTGCCTGACTGCATATGACCGAGCGAACCACATGACTTGCTAGTCATCATGGCCATCAAATCAAGCACTAGTAATGATTTTAAAACATGTAAAACGTATACTGAAATATAGTCTGAAAATATATGTTGCAGAAATACTTTGAAAAACATAATAAGTCTTGAACATCTACATGACTGACATGATATGCTAAACTAGTCTATGAAACCTCTAGACATGAGTCTGACTGCAAAACTGTTTACCAGGGCAGGGCCCTGGCATACCTCTATTATAAAATATAATTATGAAAATAGACAAACTAGCACCCCAGATGAAATAGGGCTCATTAAATAGCCGATACATGTGAAGTCCTAGCATGTTGCTCCGTCGTCTTGAAACTCCGCACCTGCACTGTGAAGTGCAGGCTCCATGCAAAGGGACTTTAGTACATTTGAATTGTACTGTATGTAAAGCAACTGAAAGAATAAGCAGGCACGTGAAATAATAGGAACATAAAACTAAAAATGTAACATGAACATGAGCATGATCTGGCATGAGTATAAAATATGTGTAAAATCTGTAAAGTTGTGTATATATATCTATATATCTATGGAGAGAGCAGTAGCATAACCGACAACATGAAATACCACGTGGGTACGTGGAGTCTGGTACATGGCCCGACCAACAAAGAAATCACATACCTTGTCGGGGTATGAGACATGAACATGGCATGAAAGGATCCAATCTGCAATCTGAAGGTATCATCCTCCGGTGGAGCGACCCTTGTCCTACGGTAGCATACGTAGCTTTAGGTTATTTGATCCTTCTTGGTAAACTATGCAACTCCCAAAACATGTACTTGAAAATAATGTCTTCATGGAATTTTATGGTTTCATGGAAAATTCCCACACGTGTATAGAAGCTCTACATACCTTATTCGCTCCAAGAATTATCTTAAAAATATGAACTTGAAAGAAGGAACCTAAAGCTTGAACCTTGGAATGGGTTTATCTTGAAAAACCTAGGTTAAGAATAATGGATTCTACTTAGAATGTTCATGTATTTATGTTAGAATTACTAGGAATTGCATGAAATAAGCTTACCTTGATGTTGGAGAAAGTGGGGAAGAGAGGAACTTCGTGCTAGGGTTTAGAAGAAGTGAAAACTGATTTTTCAAGACTAAGTTGCATATTTATATTATTCCCTGCCGGAAGGATTTTACAATCCGATTCGACAGTCCGTCAAACTTTTTACTGTCTGAGTCTAGACCATCAAATTTTCTATGGTCTGTATAAATGGGCATTCTCCAAAAATGAGACTTTCCAGATACTTCTGGAACTTGCGGAAAATTTTACGGTGAGAAAGGACGGGTCGTATAAACTTATACGGTATGTATAAATTACTGGGTTCCGTCAAGTTTAAAAACAAAATCGATGGTTCCTTTCGATGGTCCATAAAATATTTTACGGTCCGTATAAACTGGCATAAAACTGGGTCTGCAGAACTGAAACTGGTTTTCAACTTTAACTTCCCCGCATGTTTCCTAAACTCATGAATCATAAACATGACTTAGTTTAAAGGTACAAGGTGTTATAATATCTCATATTTGGGATCATTCGTCCTCGAATGATAGGTCATGGTTAAGAATGAGATTGGTCATTACATGAGTACATGAACGTGAGGGAACATGACATAGAGCATGGGGACTGAAATGACTCCATTACATGAAAACATAAACATGGAGCCATGAGACATGAGTAGTGACTACTTGGACATGAATCATGAGACATTTTCCTCGAATGGTGAATATTGGTTAAAATATGACTAACTCTGGAATTTTACAAAAATTTCGGCAGGGTTTCCTCTGTAAATAGGACTATCCCAACATTTTTCAAATACCTGCCAGCTAACCAAATCACAACACAAGCCTCACAGGTATCTTAATACGCATGACATGACATAATATGTTAACTGAAACATGGAGGTGAAGAGCATGACATGGGACATGAATACATGAAGACTGACTGAAATAGATACATGAGTGCTAAACTGACATGAGACATGAATGTGTGTAAGCATGGATTTTATAACATGATAATTGGTTGTCGAAAACCTGAGTGTTACAATATGAGATCTGAATGTTGAGCGGAGATGGGACCTGAACACTGAACTGACATGAGGTCTGAATACTTGAGGTAGTTACCCTAGACATTTTCTGCTTGTCCCTCAATAAGTGCGGATATTTGAGTGTCATGTCCTCTTTGGCTTCCCATATAGCCTCTTTCACATTTTTGCTTCCCTTACAGCACTTTCACTTGAGCGACCTTCTTATTTCTCAACTTGCGAACTTGACGATCTTTCATATGGTCCTGTAAGGTCTAATATATTTATGACTAGCTTCTCTTCCTTATCAAATCACATAAAACCTTTCATAGGTAAACCTTTCTTGAAACACCCAATTGTTAACATGAAACTCTAAATCTCTGCGCCGCATATTCGCATAGGGCTCTTGCGACTCTTAGCCATTTTCAAATGCTCATGAATTAATTTGACTTTTTCAACAACGTAATGGACCAAGTCTGGCCTTAGAAATTATGTTTGTCAACTTCATACCAACTAATATGTGATCTACACCCTCGCCCACACAAGGTTTCAATGGTATTATCTTAATACTGACATGCGCTCAACATATCTTCGAGTGTCTAAATAGTGTGATCTGTCTACCATCTAAATATATAACTTGACATTGTCTGCTGCTGAATCGGCTTTTGCTTGTTACCAATTTGGAAATTTTGCAACGAAATTGGCTATGTTATTCTTCATGTCATTCCACCAATAAATCGTCTCAAGGTCACGATACATTTTCGTGAAGCTTGGATAGATAGAATATATGAAATTGTGTGTCTCTACCATAATTCTCTTTTTGGGTCAATCTATATCTGAGACGTAAAATTTTCCTTGGTACCTTGGAGTACCATCATCTCCCATTTGTTTCAAAAGACATGAATTTATGTCAGCGAATCCCTTCTTTAGTTGCAGTAGATAGGGATTATGAAACTGTCTTCCTCTTTTACTTAACCACTAAGAAGGATTTGGCTCTGTCTTGTACAACAACTCGACCATATTTAGAGTCCAAAAGTTGAACTCATAGGTTAGCTAAACAATGAACTTCTTTCATCATGATTCTCTTGTCTGCCTCAACATGAGCTAAACTACCTTTACATGATATCTTCCTGAGGTACTTCCTGAAATACTCATACTGTTGTGCACTAAGTCTTTGACCAACACCCTGAAGAATTAAGTCTCGTGCAATGATATTACCTTTGTGACATATAATTGGGCATGATCTTATAGCTTTTTGGTGACCACTTAATTGATAATTACTGATCTTGATACAATCCAAACGACGATCATTCTACTCACTTCATGTTCCTTTTTGCATACGAGGTGCATTCCTTATAGAGATCATCGCATTATGTCCGCATTACTAAACTGAGACTTTTCATATATCATGCTAACCCTTTGGGTTTTCAAATATTCAACTGCACTCATAGACAATTTACACATCTCTCTCTCTCTTGGACCAAAGGTTACGATCTTATATTTGGAGATCCTTCTCTCTCGTTGGGATCCAACCAACTTTTCTTATCTTCTATCATTCTTTGGACTTTATATCACTGACGGCTTATCTTTCGACTCACTTCTAAATGATTTTCCTTAGTAGGAAAAACTGAATTACTTTACATGAACGACGAATTAATTACTTACATGGACTGAATTACTGACATATTTTGTCTTAATGACATAACTTCTCTCCTACTGCTAGTCTTAGGGGGAAACCCTATTTTTATAACTCTAAAAGATTGTGCTTCTGTAGTTTCTCCTCTTACTACCTAGCTGATTTCTTCTTCCACTTCCACCGTACTACATGTTTATCTTAAACTTTTTGGGTTCTAATACATATTCGGTGTATTCAAACTGCTACTCACTCACTAGTGTTAACTAAGGAAATCAAATTGTACCCCTACTAGCTCTACTGAAATTGCTAATTCATTGTTTCTACTCAAACTTACTTACTATTCTCTATTAAACACTTGCTAGAATCTTGTTCTCTAGTTCTGTCCTGAATGCTAAAGTGAAACGTAGATTATTTCTAACTTCCCTCATCATCCGACCCTATTATGCGGTCGTATACTATCTTCTCTGTACTATAGACATGGATTACACTTAAGGGAAATTTCATCAGTCTTAAATGAAAAATTGAAATACCTTACCCCGAACTTCCTATACACTTTAAAATGATATCATATTATACACAACCGGGGTAAACACTTACTCACATAATTTAAAGAAAACTGTCAAATTTTCCTATCTCATAGTAATATCTGCTTCTAGAAGGGGAGCCTTGGAGTATTGGTAAAGTTGTTGCCATGTGACCAGGAAGTCATGAGTTCAAGCCGTGGAAATAGCCTCTGGTAGAAATGCAAGGTAATGTTGCGTAAAACAGACCCTTATGGTCCAGCCCTTCCTCGGACCACACGCATAGCGGGAGCTTAGTGCACTGGGCTGCCCCCTTTATAGTAATATATGCTTCTTGTAGTAACTTACTAACGTCCAACTCTTTGGTTCTGATCTAAATAAACTGAAATGATTTAAAACTATTCTTAGGAATTGAATATCGTCTACTCATGTTTCTCATATCGTACACAACCTCTTGTTAGTCATGTGCATGAGTCATACGGCAAAATATATATCTTCAAAAAATTAAGACATTATAGAATCACAGGTGATTTGCTCTTAGGATATTTTTTGCTCAAAACAATCGTGGGCAGTTTATGTCTGATGAGGCTAACTTCATAACATGTTACCCTGTAGGGTCTCAAATCTAAACTATCATCCTCATACTTATAGCTCCATGGTCCAAAAATCCAATTAAACTTATTTTGTAAGGTATAGAACATACGTATACTATCATCCAGAAACTTTTCCTTAAAATGGTACTATCACCAGATAAACACATCATGCCCCATTTGGCTAGTCTTTGGTCATCACCCGGACTTGAAAATATGTGAAGGTTTCACTATAATCACTGTTACTTGCACTTCCTTCTAGCACTTATAGGCATCACTATATACTCACAAGAATCTCGATACACTGAAAATTTAAAAGGGTGGTAACCACATAACCAAATATTGGTGTACTGAATAACCATAATCTTGCTAACTGTAATATTGTATAACTGGTAACTGAGGTTAACTAATAACCATAAATCATGATAGCTGCTCTTCAACTTTTTGATAAGGGTTATGCTCTGGTCTATAGTAACTATGCATTTCGTCTCACTTTAAATATCATTTCTAGTTTCATATGTTACCAACATGTACATCATAATTTATACCCCAATGGGTAATCATCCTCACTTGGACCTTGAATTTCCTACTAGTCGCTTGCGTATCCGGTACGCTCGGAATTCGATGAAAAGAGAATGTTACTTACTGCTCTAGGCTTCATGGAACGAGTTAGAAGAATTCTTGAAAGTACTGTTGTAATTGCACAATCTATAGTATGAAAGAAATGAGACAATCCTAAACATGTTGGTGGTCAATTGTTTAAATGTGCGGCACACACACACATATAAAAATGACTCCACTGGACATGGTTTCATAGACTCCCTAAGACACTTGAACCTAGGCTCTAATACCAAGTTTTGTAACACCCCGAACCATGGATTTGGCAAAACACGACACTCGATGCTTAAATACTGTGACCGGGTGAACCACATGGCTTACTAGTCATCATGGGCATCAAAACATGCACTAGTAATAATTTTAAAATATGTAAAACATATAATGAAATATAGTATGAAAATATATGTTGGGGAAATACTTTGAAAAACATGATAAGTATTGAACATCTACATGACTGACATGACATGTTAAACTAGTCTATGAAACCTCTAGACATGAGTCTGACTGCAAAACTGTTTACCAGGATAGGACCCTGACATACATCTATTATAAAATATAATTATGAAAATAGACAAACTAACACCCCAGATGAAATAGGCTCATTAAATAACGGATACATGTGAAGTCCTAGTGTGTAGCTCCGTCGTCTTGAAACTCCGCACCTGCACCGTGAAGTGCAGGCTCCGTGCAAAGGGACTTTAGTATATTTGAATTGTACTGTATGTAAAGCAGCTGAAAGAATAAGCAGGCACATGAAATAATAGGAACATAAAACTTAATATGTAACATGAACATGACTTAGTTTAGAGGTACGAGATATTACAAAATCAAAGTCAACCAAAAACTCAAATTTGAACCCCGTGGTTAAAATCTGATATTGATTATATTTTCGAGTTACCCATAATCCTCATAATAGAAATCTATCAGTATGTAATTCGCAATTTTGAGTTCAATTCAATGTTCAAATCTCCATGTCATTTTCTTATCTTTCAAGTGAAATCCCCTATTTTCACCTCTTGATTCATTATTTCTAAGACAAAATAAATAATTAATTCATGATGAAATCATATATTTGAGTTAGTATTACTCACCCCAATGTTGTAGTTGAAAACCCCTTCAAAAATATCCTCAATACGAGTTCCCTAGCTCTCAAAATTGTTAAATAAATTTTAGGATCGAAATGGAATTACTTAAACATAGTCTGGAATTTCCGAAAGCTACAAGGGTTGACATTGTGCTTCATGTGACGGGCCAAGGGCCACCTCCCCCTTTAGTCCTATAGGGAAAGCTGGACGTGATGCGCAATAACTGTCATGCACATCTCATGCAACTGAGTTATTAGTTTCTCACTAAAAACCTATTTTGAACATCTTGAAACTCATCTGAGTCCCTCGAGACCCGTCCAAACCATCCCGATCAGTCCAAATAACCTATATTAACTTATCCAAATTCTCGAAAGATGAAATGAAGCAACAACTCAGATGTTGACCAAAGTCAAACTAAAGAATCCTAAAGTTCCAATTCTCATGCAATAGAGCCAAAACGCTCACAACCCCCTCATATCCTAATAAGAACATGCGTACAAGTAAAATAACATCATGTAAACTTACTATAGTCCATAAACTAAGAATCAAAGTAATATTACTAGACTCGAGGGGCCATTTAATCTTCCAAATGACAAGATAGTGTTCCAAAATCGTCTCGAATCCTTTGAGTCGCAATCAAAATTGCCAAAACAAATCCTCAGTGCTCGTTATGAATCGTACAATGTTGTAATCCATGATATTGATCATTTTAATGCTTATCTCTAAAAATATTCATCATGTTAAGGGGCTGGAGAATGGTGCACTAGATACGCTCCACTAACAACAAGACCTTGAACTTGTGCTTGGAAAGCATGTACACTTTCACCCATATGAATCTGCTCATCCAGTTGTCTAGTTTATGCTGCCTCAAGGGCCCAAGAAAGTTGGGTGACCTTTTTCTCCATAGCCATCACGGTCGTCCTATCATGTGCCTTATGTATCTAAGAAAGTCCATACACCCTACAATTCAGAATGTATGTGCTGCAAGGACTTTTGTGAGCCTATACTTTAAGATCTTCCCTTGTTTGGGCTGTCAACAATCTCCAACCAAATTCTTATAGTCTCATTATTTGAAGATTGGGTTAACTCGCCCTGATTACTGCTTTACTAATTCTGGATGTACTCCTCCAAATTATTTTTATACTGAATGTAACAACCTGTTAGGTCATTTTGGCTATTTTACATATTTTCCTGTAAATTCCATTTTCCCTAGTTTTATTTTGATTTTTTTATGTGCGGGGATGGATGGTTCAATTCCCGAGGCAATTAGATAAAAATAATGAAAGAAAATCTAACTTTCAAGTTTTGGAAGTTTAAAGTTTGACTTTTGGGAAGACATACTCATAATCAAATTTCGATGGTTCTGTTAGCTCCAAAACATGATTTTGACATAAGTGAATGGTTAAAATGAGTCCCAAGTGAATTGAGTGTGATTAAGATAAGTTTGTGAAATTTGAAAAGTCTTAAGTTAAGAAATGAGATTTAGTTGACTAAAGTCAACATCAAGGGCATTTGAGTCCTTTTTGAAGTTTTGTTGATTCTATTATGCCCGGAATGTCGTTTATGACTAGTTGAATCATTTGTCGGGTTTCCGAGGGACTCAGGTGTATTTTGGACTCTTGGTTTGGATTTTAGTAACTTAAGAGAATCGGAGTTGACTAGAGTAAACAGAAGGTAAGACAATTTCGTATGAGTATTTTGAGTGCCCGAGCAAGTTCGTTACATATTTTAGGGATGGTTTTCATATTTGGTTTGTGTCTGGGAGGTCTCAGATGAGTTTCGAGGGTTGATTCGAAGTTTGGATGAAATTGGAGTTCTACTGGTTTTTTGGTTTCTGATGTCCTCGCAATTGCGAGGTGTGCTGTTGCGAGAAAATGTGTTGCAATTTTGAGAATGAGAGGGCCAAGAGAAGTCTACATTTGTGATGTCATTTCCGCAATTGCGGTGTGGGTCGAGTCAGTTGTGAGCTCGCATTTGTGAGGCTCGCAATTGTGATGTAATGGTTCGCTTTTGCAAACATCGCTGGCAGTGAGGGATTTAATTCCCACATTCGACCTAGACATTTCATTTTTCATTTTTGGAGTTTGGGAGCTCAATATAAGGCGATTTTGAGGAGTTTTCAAAAATATTCATTTGGGTAAGCTTCTTATCATCCTATTATAATTATATCTTTGATTATTACTAGATTTCATGATAGAGATCATGATTTAGGATGTGAGTTTTATGGGTTTATGAACCATAAGATGGAAATAGAGTTTTTCTCTAATTAATCATGGATTTTTTGTTAGATTTGGATGATTCCTGGTATATAGATTCCATAGGGGTTGGGTATACTAATTTTAGAATGAATTTCCAATTTTGTCCTTTATGGCCCGAAATCCTATTTTTGAGTGACCTTTTGAGTCCGTAAGTTTTATATAGCAATATGGGTATCGATAGAATCTTGTGTTGACATATTATTCATATTTGAATCGATTGGCATCTTTCGGAGGCTCTACGAAAAGGCAAGGCATTGTTGTGATTCTCGAACTCCTAATATCAGATAAGTTGAGATCTTATACCTTACTTAAGCATCATGGTTGGTCTAAATTAACTAAACAACAGGCCATAAATGGGATATTAAGGGGATTCCGATACTTGTGAGGTGACGAGCACTCGTATCGGGTACTAGTGACATGATATGGGTACTTGCGCCTTTAAATTATGTAGTGAATGTCATGCCTTGGGCACTAGCTGATAAAATAGATAGATAATTTGGATCTGTGATTGGGGTATGAAGTCCATACTTTCCGCATATTTATTAAATGCACTGTGTGTCCCTATCATTCTTTTTTACTCATTTAAAAGTGGAAATGAAGCAAAATATTGAGTCTTTATTGTGTAAATGGCTAAAGGTCGTATCTTATTGCATAAAATGACTAAAGGTAGAATCTTTATTGCATATTATGGCTTCTTATTTTTGTGCATGTCATATTCATGCTTCATACGATATGAGAATGTGTGGCTAAAGCTGAGTATATGAGCCTGTAAGGTTAGAGACATGTATTGTGTAAGCCTGTGTGGTATATGGACCTTGCGAGTCCCCCATGGGTCATGATTCATTAATATTCGAATGTGTGTGTACCGGTAATAAGAAAGAAAGATCTTGCATTGCATTTTCATTTGCATCTCATATCATCTTATACGCTTCTTGTCTGATTGATGCCTAAACTGTACTTGAATTCATTTGACTTGATTATGTGATTACTTAACCCGATTTGTGGAGCTAGATGCTATAACCTAGGCTTGGACTCATAGTTTAAGTATGCTTGAAATTATGATTATTATGTTGAACTAATGGTGGTTAGTATGGTAGTAGTAATTGGAAGGCCAGCCCTCGTCTCCATTTAAGATAGAGTCGGTCGACGATGCTGCTGAGTACACATTATTTTTTGTACTCACGCTACACTTGCTGCACCTTTTTGTGCAGGTTCGGTTCCTAGCACTAGCGGGACGTGTGACTATCCAGCCCGTTGAGGAGCTACTTTGAAGGATATGGGGTGAGCTACCAGCTGATCCATAGCACCAGATTCTCCCTCTTACGTTACTTCCAGTCCTTTTATTTCAGACTCTATTTGGGTGTTTTACCCAGACTATGTAATAATCTTTAGTTAGTTTTTGTACCTGTGACACCAGGCTTGGGAAATGATTGTATTTTCATAATATTTATAGTAAGATACTCTTTTATGACTTAATTTGATTTGCTTAACTAATTCTGCACTTATTTCTCTTTCAATTTGAGTCAATGAGTTTGTGGTTGACTTACTGACCCTTTGGGAGTTAGTGCCATCATGAATCAGTAATTTTGGTCATGACATTGAGTCTATATATTTACAAAATAAATTAGTATATAAATATTATTATAAACACAAATCAAAAGTTTAAGAAAATCTCAATCACTTACATATGTAGTGTTACTCGACCCATCGATCCGGATCCTGCTTGTTCTTCTTCTTTATGTAGGTCTCCTTGAATATCTCATCGCGTGTCAGCTATACCAGGTAAATGTGGAGATGCAAAGTGGCAAATAAATGTGAAATAGTTGAGTGCAAGGAAGAATGCATATGTGGAGAGTAAAGATGGGAAGGACTTGAGTTATCATGTGATCAACCGTACTCTTCCCCTTACTAGATTTCCCTACCTCAACCATTATCACCTCGACCTCGATCATTACCACCTGATGACATCTACATGCAAATTTAAAATTAGTGTTAAAAATATAACAATGTAAAACACGAGTGCTTTAAAAGAACCAACTTGCTAGTCGTCCCCCTCGTCTAATTCTTCATCATCCGTCCATTCTTCCTCCTCAATTGTTTCATTTTCATCAATTGCTCGTTTGTCCTCATTTCTGAGAAAGTTATTTCCTCACAAACATTTTATTCTACTATATGCTGAGAATGCTTCATGTTATGTTTGATGCCCACTTAATGCGTCGTGCTTAAATGCAACATCTAACACATTATCGACTTCCACCCTACTATAGGATTAGGCTGTATAAGTAACCACCGATCATACTTATTCATACATAAAGGATATGAAACATAATATGCATGATTAACATTTTGTGCAATTATAAAAGGATCATCATAGTGGACATACTCCCCCGTGTACTTAACTTTAATTATGTTATATTGTTGTGACACCCTTGTACCTCTTGGTGTTCAATCAAACCACTTCCATTATGTTATTTCTCCAATATGGTATCTCCTAAAATACACTCTGTCTAGTCCAATTATGATCATCACCATATCTATTGGGTCTAGAAGGTGGAGTTTCTATGACCTTAGGCAAATAACAAACTTTTTCCTAAATTTCATCTCTGATAATATTGGTGGTGGTAAATTTTGTTCAATTGTATTCTTTCTAAATGAATTCTTCACATTCCTAAACTCATGATACATATACAAAAACTGACGGTGATAGTCAAATCATGAAATTTTACTGTAATGTTTTGAAGTGAATGTTTTACTATTTTTCATACATTACAGACAAGTTAACTTTCCGGCAGTCATCCACTTAGACAATATTTCATACGCTTATCAAAAGATGGTTGCTTTGATCGGTCACATCTTTTTTGGCACAAAAGTATCCTACTACTAGATAGATGTAGTGCCTTGAAAAAATCATAAATTTGCGCGAAAATATAAAGAAGAGATTTCTGCTATGCCGCGTCGGTTTTGTTGTCGGAAAAATATGAGTGTTCTGATTGCTTAAATGGTAAGCGCATTCCACTTTTAATCCGAAGGTTGCGAGTTCGAGCCACCAAGGGAGCAAAAGGGGAGGAGCTCCTGAGGGAGGGGATTAAAAAAAGTAAATTTGGGTTGGACTTTGTTATAGTTATTTGGGCTTGGAATTTTTTCCCATTCTGGCCCTTTTTTATTGGCTATTTTCCCAGCAAATAACCTGTTAATTACTTGGACCGTGGGCCTCTTTTATCAGATCATAAACAGGGGTTTAAGTCGGCTGCGGCCCATGAAGAGAGGTATATACCTTTGGCACAATGCGAAACCTCAGCTTATCATAGCGGCAGAATTGTAAGGTCTCACATTCCTCGCCGCCTACTTCTCTATACTCAGTAAGACCCTCTTGCCGCTCTCTTATTTCTACTACTATACTTTTTAGTATGATTTCTGTTTGATCTGTGTTGTTATTTGCTTTTCTATGGTATAATTACACTTTGTAATCAATATTTTTTTTATCTAGATCTAGTCCAGATCTGCTGTTTATTTGCAGTTATGTTCGTGAATAAATATATGTTTTTATTCATGTATTGAAATATTTTTAGTCGTAAGTCGAATTGGATGTATCTATGTTTTTTAGTTCATGTTATTACCCCGGAAGCTGTTTGTTTCATTTCTGATTATTAGGGAGAAAATATTTGCACCACGTAGCTCATGTTTTGGCCCAGTTTCTATAGGAAACAGCCTCTCTAACCCCCACAAAGTAGAGGTAAGTTCTGCCTACATCTTACCCTCCCCATACCCCACTGTGTGGGATTACACTTGGTATGTTGTTGTTGTAGCTCATGTTTTGAGTTTGTTATCCGGTTTAGCCCATATTTGTGTATAAACACCTTTTATACACTTATACAAGGTTGATATATTATGTGTAATTCTATCTCCCAGGTATAATGCTGTATAATATTGTATAAACTGAAAATATGGCTATTTGGCGTATTATTTATGTTGGGTTGTGTATTTATTGAAAATTTCCCGATCCGGATGTGTTTATGTGTGTTTGCATCTAATAGATGCCAATCTGCAAGCATAATGGACTAGTGGTTGTAATTGGTCTAAAATTTATATATCAGACTGTCTATTTCTGCTCTATGGGGTTCTGTATGCTTAAAACAAATATAACGCAGTTACGTTTGTTCTGTATGGATCTCTTTGATAAGTTATTCTGTGTTTCTTTGTAGAGTCTTTGACTTACATTGAATTTCACAGTTTTGTTATAATTGAACTTTGAATTTTAACCATGTCCTCCTGTTGTGTGTACTTATATAAAACATAGTAGGAGTAAAGTTTTTGTTATGTATGGATCTCTAGGATTATCTTGTTGTTTGTTAGTGGATTTACACTATAGGAGAATAAATTGTTTTGGTTGATGTTTAACATTTATCGTGGTTTCAAATGACAGGAACAAAAAGTAATTCTTAGTAGTTACATTAACAAGCATTCAAGATGGTGAAGTTTACAGCTGAAGAGCTTAGGAGGATTATGGACTTTAAGCATAACATTCGTAATATGTCTGTTATTGCTCATGTCGACCATGGTAAGCAACTAAACTAATATTCATGTTTTGGTAGTCTAAATTCTTTTTTGTGAAATAATTATCCATATCAAATGGGAAGGGAACTTTATTGTGATCACCTGGAATCAATCATGACACTGAAACAACCTTATATATTTTTGGGGTGGTACAGTTTTGCTATATATTGTTTCATTAGATTTCTTCGTAAATATTCTAGTTATTGGTAATAGGGTATTATCTATGGTCTTACTAATCAGATGATGAGTAGGAGTTTCTAACTCTGCGATATATTTAACCTGACAGGAAAATCTACCCTTACCGATTCTCTGGTTGCGGCTGCTGGTATCATTGCTCAGGAAGTTGCTGGTGATGTCAGAATGACAGATACACGTGCAGATGAGGCTGAACGTGGTATCACCATCAAGTCCACTGGTATTTCACTTTACTACGAGATGACCGATGCATCCTTGAAGAACTACAAGGGAGAGAGAATGGGGAACGAGTACCTCATCAACCTCATCGATTCACCTGGGCACGTTGACTTCTCATCTGAAGTGACTGCTGCTCTTCGTATTACTGATGGTGCCCTTGTTGTTGTTGATTGTGTGGAAGGTGTCTGTGTCCAGACAGAGACTGTGCTCCGTCAGGCCCTTGGTGAAAGGATTCGTCCTGTCTTGACAGTTAACAAGATGGACAGGTGTTTCCTTGAGCTTCAGGTTGATGGAGAGGAGGCTTATCAGACGTTCCAAAGAGTTATTGAGAATGCTAATGTTATTATGGCTACATACGAGGATCCCCTTCTCGGGGATGTCCAGGTCTATCCTGAGAAAGGTACTGTTGCTTTCTCTGCTGGGTTGCATGGGTGGGCTTTCACTCTCACCAATTTTGCCAATATGTATGCTTCCAAATTCGGAGTTGACGAGTCTAAGATGATGGAAAGGCTGTGGGGCGAGAACTTTTTTGACCCTGCCACCAAAAAGTGGACCACCAAGAACAGTGGGTCACCTTCATGCAAGCGTGGGTTTGTTCAGTTTTGCTATGAGCCAATCAAGCAGATTATTAACACTTGCATGAATGATCAGAAAGATAAGCTCTGGCCAATGTTGACCAAGCTTGGTGTTACCATGAAATCTGATGAGAAAGATTTGATGGGTAAGGCACTGATGAAGCGTGTGATGCAGACCTGGCTTCCTGCAAGTACTGCTCTATTGGAAATGATGATATACCATCTTCCATCTCCTTCCACAGCTCAAAGATACCGTGTGGAAAACCTGTACGAGGGGCCCCTTGATGATCAATATGCCAATGCCATCAGGAACTGTGACCCAGAAGGGCCTCTTATGCTTTATGTATCCAAGATGATTCCAGCATCTGACAAGGGTAGATTCTTTGCTTTTGGTCGTGTATTTGCCGGTAAGGTTTGTACTGGTCAGAAGGTTAGAATCATGGGTCCTAACTATGTTCCTGGTGAAAAGAAGGATTTATATGTTAAGAATATCCAGAGAACTGTTATTTGGATGGGTAAGAGGCAAGAAACCGTTGAGGATGTTCCCTGTGGTAACACTGTTGCCATGGTCGGGTTGGATCAATTTATTACCAAGAATGCAACATTGACCAATGAAAAGGAGGTGGATGCTCACCCAATCAAAGCAATGAAGTTTTCTGTCTCACCGGTCGTACGTGTTGCTGTTCAGTGCAAGGTTGCATCTGACCTTCCCAAGCTTGTTGAAGGGTTGAAACGTCTGGCAAAGTCTGATCCTATGGTTGTTTGTTCTATTGAAGAGTCTGGAGAGCATATCATTGCTGGTGCTGGAGAACTCCACCTTGAGATCTGCCTCAAGGACTTGCAGGATGACTTCATGGGCGGTGCTGAAATTATCAAATCAGATCCTGTTGTCTCCTTCCGTGAGACGGTCCTCGAGAAGTCTGTTAGGACTGTGATGAGCAAGTCTCCTAACAAGCACAACCGTTTGTACATGGAAGCTAGACCAATGGAGGAAGGGCTTGCTGAGGCTATTGATGACGGACGCATTGGCCCTAGGGATGATCCCAAAGTTCGTTCCAAGATCTTGGCTGAGGAGTTTGGTTGGGACAAAGATCTTGCAAAGAAAATTTGGTGCTTTGGTCCAGAGACAACCGGTCCTAACATGGTGGTGGATATGTGTAAGGGAGTTCAGTACCTGAATGAAATTAAGGATTCTGTTGTTGCTGGTTTCCAGTGGGCTTCAAAGGAAGGTGCATTGGCTGAAGAGAACATGAGAGGTATTTGCTTTGAAGTCTGTGATGTTGTTCTTCATGCTGACGCTATTCACAGGGGTGGTGGCCAAGTTATTCCCACTGCTAGGAGGGTTATCTATGCTTCTCAGATTACCGCCAAGCCCCGCCTATTGGAACCCGTTTACCTGGTCGAGATTCAAGCTCCAGAGCAAGCCCTTGGTGGCATCTATAGTGTTCTGAACCAGAAGCGTGGGCATGTGTTTGAGGAGATGCAGAGGCTGGGAACCCCTCTCTACAACATCAAGGCATACCTTCCTGTCATTGAGTCCTTTGGATTTTCAGGTACCTTGAGAGCTGCTACTTCAGGTCAAGCTTTCCCACAATGTGTGTTCGACCATTGGGACATGATGTCATCCGACCCATTGGAAGTTGGCTCACAATCTAATCAACTCGTCCTTGATATCCGTAAGAGGAAGGGTTTGAAGGAGCAGATGACCCCTCTATCTGAATTTGAGGACAAACTGTAAGCTTGTGGGATGGTTCAACTTGGCTGAGGTTTTTGATGGTACTTGCTTAATTGGTTACTCAAGTTTTGTTTTACATTTATGTGTTTTGGCCGTACTTTTTACCAATTTCTATGTAGGAGATTGAACCTCTGAGCTATTGCGTTACTTGTGTCATTTACAAGAACGGGAATCTTGATGTTGTGTTTATAAGTGTTTTAGTTCTTTTTGTTCATTGCTTTGTGGCTTGCCCCCTCTCCCCCCTGCTCTAATGTTTCCAACTTTCCAGGTGTCGTTTCTTAGAATGTTTGTCTACAAGTATTTGTTTCCCCTGAATTAACCCCAAGACATTGTATCCCCTATACTCTGAATGCGCAGTTAGCATGATATAGCAATGGACATTGAGCTCACTTCAAATTCAAACAGACCTCTGGAACACTAGACAACGTTCTGGAGGTTAAACTTGTTGTCAGAGTCGCAAAGACATCCATCCCTGAACATTTTTTCAGAACCTGTGACTATGTCAATGGTGCAGTGGCGTTATTTTAGGATGAAGCAGCAAACCTTGGTGGAGAGACTTTTTTGCTCAATTATGGGCGTCATGTTTCTCCATGATATGACAAGAGAGACTTGTTGCTCGACAGTTTGTTACTGCCAGATTAAATGTATGTAAGACAGTTTGTTAAGGTCTCTACTGACTGACTTGAGTTCAAATTTTGGTACTGATGTTAACCAACTTACTACACCTTAGTTATAAGCACTAACAAGATTGGTTGAAATAACGCTTTAGTCTCTGTAGCATTCCTAGAGGGTAAGAAATTCTAGTATCTAAGCTGACGAAGGTTACGGGTTTTCTCAAGTAATTGGAGGGAAGAGCTTAGATAAATGTAAGTAGAAGGTTATTTGATGAATTTTATTGGTTGAGCCTATAGTATAGTTGCCAAAAAGAGATCAAAGGGTGGGGTAGATAGCTGTCTTCATGAATTCTGTGTGGGAACAGCCAAAGAAGAGAATTCTTAGATTCTTCATTTAATTCTGAAGATTTTGAAGTTGAGCTCTTTTTAATCCTAAGACTTACTATGAAGAACGGCCTCGAAAAGGAGTCAATTTGTTATGTCAAAGCTTTCCCAAATTGTCATTTTGATGTCACATTTATTAATATAAAATTTGTAACTTGTCAAAAGTGTTTTTAAGACTTGGGTGCATCAATGTAGGAAATGATTTGCCCAATGAGATGGTGATGTTGGTTCATCTAAATTACTTATCCCTTACTGGTGCAGTTCATCATCCATACACAACCTCAGATACTTGGATACTTGGTGAAAGGAACAAGAGTAATATTTTAAATTTGGTGTCAATATCTTTTTCTTTTGTAAACTTTCCTCACCTCGTATAGAACAAATAGTTTCAAACACTATTCTTTACCGCTATTGGTAATTACAAGTAACAATAATTTTTGTCCTCTTTCGTATTTTGTCTTTCAATTTCCCAACGCTGCAGCCGTTATATCCCCTCCTGCAAGAAAAGACACATCTATGCCACTTCAGCAACAACCAAGTGCCAATATACATGTATATTGTGTGTATATTGGGCTCTCGGAATTAGTGTACTAATCGTATCATAGCGAACGATCTTCGAATGCTGAGACTGTCCTAAAATCTTCAAAAAGGATCGAGGGAAGACCCTTTGTAAATATGTCTGCAATCTGATATCTTGATGGGACATGACAGACGCGTACCTGACCTCGAGCAACCTTTTCGCGGACAAAGTGAATGTCCATCTCGATATGCTTAGTGCGTTGGTGCTGAACCGGATTAACAGAAAGGTAGATGACACTAATATTATCGCAATAAACCAAGGTTGCCTTCTGAATGGGACAATGAAGCTCCAAAAGCAAATTACGTAACCAACATGATTCCGATACCACATTAGCTACCCCTCGATATTCAGCCTCGGCACTTGAGCGGGATAGAGTCGACTGGCGCTTCACAGACCAGGAGACCAAGTTGTTGCCAAGGAACATACAATAGCCAGACGTAGACCGTCTGGTGTCTGGACAGCCACCCCAATCAGCATCCGTATACGAGACAAGCGTGGATGTCGAGGAAGGATATAAATGCAAACCATAGTCCAGTGTACCTTGAATATACCGAATGATGCATTTGAGTGCATTCATGTGCTCAATTCTGGGATCATGCATGAACAAACACACCTGCTGGACAACATATGTAATATCTTGTCTCGTAAAAGTAAGTTACTGAAGGGCCCCTACAAGATTGCGATAGCGGGTCGGGTCCTCGTAGGGTTGAAACTGCCGCTGGGAGGCAAATTTGCTGGGCCCAAACTGCGGTTGTGGAGCCCACTGCTACTGCATAGGGGCCCACTGTGGGCCCCATAACTGCTGCTGCTGCTGACCACCGCGAGGACCCCCACCGCCACCACCATTCTGCCGGTTGCCGCCGTTTTTGCCGTTGCGGTTCTTGTCATTATTTTTCTTATTTCCACCCTTTTTGATGCCACCGTTGTTGCGGTTTTGGCCCGAGTTGTTAGAACCGGTAGGATACACCGTGGACTCGGTCATCATGACTATCGGACCAGTACCCGTAGCCGCTCGTTTTGTCATGTCTGCTTCTTCTAGTGTAAGCATAGAACGAGCCTGATAAAATTGCGGAAGCGGATTGCTTTGTCGAAGAAGCATTCCAACACCACTATAGGCCTCGGAGAGGCCGGAAACCATTTGGAGGATCAACGATCGTTCGAAACCGGCGTGCCAACGTTGCGAAGTTGGTCCGCCAATTCCTTTAATCTTTTTCAATAAACCGAAACATTAGGGAAATCTTCCATATTGACGTGGGAGAAATCCTACTCAAGGGTAACGACTCTAGAATTTTGATTATCTTGGAATATATCACGCAGTCTATCCCAATTATATTGATACCATGAAAGAAATAATCCCTTGATTATTTTCATTAATTGAAAGAATATTTATACAAGTTACATATTCCATAATAGGAGAATCCTATTTCTATTCTACTCCTAAAACCTTATTCTACTTGGATACTAAATATACAATTATGGTAATACAAATATTATGGTAAGTGTACATTACTAATTACACTACAATATTACCTAAACTAGGAGACTACAATATTCCCTAAATATCTACACCATATACGGTTGCTACACTAAATCCGAGAGCCCAATATACACACAATATACATGTACATTGTGTGTATTTAACAAATTTAAACAAGTTCTTGGACTTCACTCCACCATTTCCTTAAAAGGGTAAAAATCCACTGGATGTTCCATAAAGGAAAAAAAGAAATGCCAATCTCTCTATATCTCCTACTTTCTTTACCTTTATTCGTCATGGCTTTGCTCTTCTTCCTCTACCTTTACGTAGTTTCAAGAGCAACCAGTAGGGACCACCCTTCTGGGGTGGTGAGATCCGTGCGAAAGCAAGGACTCTCCAACGTGCAGCTCGAGAAACTCCCTAAAATCACTGGAAAAGATTTGAGTCTGGGCAGTGATTGCGCAATTTGCTTGGATGTGATTGGAGATGAGGAACCTGCAAGGTTGGTTCCTGGTTGCAACCATGGATTCCACCTAGAATGTATCTATCTTTGGCTGTCCAAGCAGCCATTTTGTCCTGTTTGTAGACACAAGCTTGAGCCTGAGTTGTTCAACCAAGATGAAAGCAATCCATATTAAGTTTTGGTAGGTAGAGTTATCCGAAATATAATACCCACTATAAAAAATATAATACCCACTATAATAGTTGAGGTATTCACAAGCTGAGGCGTATGCCGTTATGAAAAAGAGAGCTCCTATTTTGAAAACTTCTATTTGTTGCAAAATGCAATTTCTTTTACATGTGATTTTCTGATCTTTCTTTCGCAACATGGATGATTAAGGTTATGCGAGTTTTGGCAAAGCTATCATTTGATTCACTACTTCATGCTTTTTAAAATTTGTCTTTTAATTATTCAATCAAAATCTAGTCTTTAATTAACATTTTATCTAGACATTCTTTTCCAAAAGATGATATTATCCTTTTTGATTTTGTCAAACAAAACTAGATTCATAACCGATACAAAGGTCACTACTAAAAAAAGATATTTTTTCCACCGACATTCGGTGGAAAATTTATGCTATAAAACAAAATTTTTTCACATCATTCCCACTGAACCAACTGACTGGAAAAATGCATGGTGGAAAATAGGTGAGAAAATAGAGATTTTTTAGTAGTGGAAGTTTGACCAGACGATCAATGGAGGGACAATAGAGGAAAGGTACAAGAAAGGACAAGGATTGGAGGAAGGAAGAAAGAAACATATATGCACATGGTGTGTGGATCAAACTTATTTAATTTGAATACATCTTTTATTTGATACAGACATTACGTACATTTACATAGACGGTAGACAATACAGTATGAAAGGAGGAAAAAGAGAAATGATTTTCATATTCCCTTGTTTTGTATGTATTAATTGAAACAAAAAGGGGACAGACTTTTCACTATTAAAAAAGCTGCTTTTACCTACCTCAATTATCGACATCAAATGAGGTTGTAGTTTGATCATTTTAAACTTTTTTTGGGTGGAATTTACTGACCTCACAAGGTCGGTAAATAATAATAAATTTATGGAAAACAAATTACCGAGCTCATGAGGTAAATAATAATAAATTTATGGAAAACAAATTACCGACCTCATGAGCTCAATACATATTTAAAAAATATTTTAAAATAAATTAATTTTATTAAGTCAAAATGTAATTAAAAAATAGCGGATAGTTTAGAGCTCGGTACGATATGGTCACATCTTGGATTTTGAACTCATTATCGAGGGAAATAACGGATAGTTTAGAGCATGTCACTAATTCTGTGGAATTGTAGAAGGAGTTGCATGATAAATACAATCAAACTAATGGAGCAAAGTTATATCAAATTCAAAAGAAAATAAACGATTTAAATCAAGGAACTCTAGATATCATAGGATACTATACAAGGATGAAAAAGTTGTTGGAAGAATTCAGTAATTTGTCTGCAAGACATGTTTGCAATTGTCAATGTGTGTGTGGAGCTAAGGAACTCATGCAGAAGGAAGAAGGTGATCGAAGACTAATTCAGTTTTTGATGGGGCTAAATGAGGTGTACAGAATCATTAGCGATAGTATATTAATGATGAATCACTTGCCATCAATTGGACAAGCTTTTGCACTGCTTGTACATGAGGAAAAACAAAGAGAAATGAGGCCACGCAATCAATTATTCATTGAGTCTACAACATTGGTAGCAAGTACCTCAGGCATCAAAAGCTCTAGAACATATTACAGTGGTGGAAACTATGTTGATCTTGAATTACTAATTGCAAGTTCTTCAGGAACTAAGAATTTCAGAACAAATTACCCATCATCAAACTCCAATGCTGGTAACAATAGGCCTAGACCATTCTGTGAACACTGTAAGAGACCAGGACATACTAAAGATAAATGCTACAAGATGAATGGATATTCCAATCAAAACAACCAGAGTTACAACAACAATGGATTCAGACCCCAGGGAAACTCTCAGTTCATAATGGATCAAGCTCAAGTGGTTCACACAATGGGTACAACAACTATAACAATAGATTCAATAATAAAGGAAAAAGAGTTGTGGCAAATGCACATGGAATGACCACAGATGACACTTATTTCAACAATGAGAATCAATAAGGAGGAGCTTCTGATACACAGAACAATAATTTGTCCAAGGAGCAATATGAACAACTAGTGAACTTACTCCAGCAATTCAACATCAGCAGTTCAGGGGAGCAGTCAACAAATAATCATCAGACTTGTGGAGCAGCCAACTTTGCAGGTACAATTGCTTGCACTTCCTCTATAGATTTTGACAAACTCTCATGTGGATGGTTCAAGGATAAAGCTGACTTGTGAATTCTAGACTCATGAGCCTCTCACCATATGACATTTAATAAGAGCAGCTTATCCAACATCTTGACACTACCTTACCCTTTACTAATGAAACTGCCAAATGGCTATAAAGTAAAAGTAACAGAAGTAGGAGATGTAATGCTAACACCTAAGATCATTCTATATGAGGTCTTGTCTGTTCCTTTCTTCAAGTGTAACTTGGTTTCTATAAGTTCTTTAACATTGTACCTTAAGTGTATTATTTCTTTCACTGAAACTATTTGTCTATTGCAGGCCCCTTCACTGAAGAGGCCTCTAAAGATTGGTAGTGCACTTGATGGACTCTATCTCATTTGTTCAGGCTGCCTGAAGAAAGACAACAATGACACAAACTCAAAGACACTCAGTCCTAGTTTTTCCTGCAATTCTAGTCATGTAAATAGTATGCACTGTGCTTGTCATTCCTATTCCTATCACTCCCCGATTGTAAATAATTCCATGATCAATGATAATAAAACCAGTGCTTATTTTCCAAACAATGATGCATCTCATAGTAACAATTTAGATTTATTGTGGCATTTTAAGACTTGGGCATGTACCCTTTGCTAAGATGAAAGGTATCCATCTTTCAGTAAAACATTTTCCTAAACAACCCTTTGTATGCACCATATGTCCTATGGCTAGACAAAATAGGCTATCCTTCCCAGATAGAACAACTACTACTTCAAATATGTTTGACCTTGTCCATGTGGACTTGTGGAGATCATATCACATGGACACACATGATAATTACAGATATTTCATCACTCTAGTAGATGATCACAGTAGAGCCACTTGGACCCATTCGATAAGTTGAAAAAGCAATGCCTTGCAACTATTGAATGCATTTCTACTGATGGTCCAAAATCAGTTCAATACATCTATCAGGTTGATTAGAACAGACAATGACTTAAAATTTATCAGTCAAGAAGCAACATCAATTTTCCAATCCAAAGGGATCTTACACCAGAAAACTTGCCCATACACACCACAACAAAATGGTGTAGTAGAAAGAAAATATAAATATCTCCTAGAAATAAAAGAGCCTTACTATATCAATCCAAACTTCCATTGAAATACTGGGAGGAATGTGTACTTACAACAACATACATCATAAACATATTGCCTTCCACCTTACTTCATAATAAGTGCCCCTTTGAACTACAATATAAACAGAAACCTAAATATGCTCATATGAAAAGATTTGGATGTTTTTGTTTTCCCACTACACCTAAGTCCCAAAGAACCAAATTTGATCCCAGAACAACACCTCATGTCTTTGTTGGTTACCCTTTTGGAGTGAAGGGTTACAAGGTTCTTAGTCTGACTACAAGAAAGCTGAGTGTTTCTAGAGATGTCATTTTCCATGAAACTATTTTTCCATTTTCTAGTAAGCCTACATCATCTTCTCATCCTTATTTAATTCACGATGTTATATCATTCATGGATGATCTTAATGTTCTTAGTAATGTACAAAATAATCATAGGGGTGTTGGTAGTACAAGTTCTACCATGTCATCTAATACTTTAGAGTCATGTCAATAGTATCAAAGTAATTCACTCTCAAGTACCACTGCAAATACTTCAAGTTCAACATCACCACCTTCACAAGACCAGAACACTTACCAAGTACCTTTATAAAATAGAACATCCTCTAGGATACCCAAGATGCATTCATACTTACAATACTATGTGCACAAGTTGCCTCAACTGAAGCCTAATGAATCATCTTCTGTAACTTTCTCATCACTAGTACATGCTACCTTTTTCTTACATAATCACATAGCTTCTAATGCACCAGTCTATGATAGTCAACATCTTGTGAGAAACATCTGTCAAGATTGTGAGCCATCTTCCTATGATTGGGATATTTTTCAACTTGATGTGAATAATGCATTTCTGTATGGTGATCTATATGAGAAAGTATACATGAAAGTTCCTCAAGGTTTGGACACTAGGGTCAAAGGGCTTGTATGTAAGTTAAACAAGTCCCATTATGGGTTGAAACAAGCTAGCAGACAGTGGTATGAGAAGCTTACTGAGGCACTGAGCTCAAGAGGATACACACACTTCATGTATGATTACTCTTTGTTCTACAAGAAATCTGAAAATTCATCTATTTTTATTGCCATATATGTGTATGAAGTCTTAATCACTGGTACTGATAAAACTAAGCTAACTGGTTTTAAACAATTTCTTCATGATACCTTCAAGATTAAAGATTTGGGAAAACTATATTACTTTTTAGGCCTAGAGGTTTTGTACAAGGAGGACAGAGTGATTATCTCCCAAAGAAAGTTTTCCTTGATTTGCTCAAAGAGTTTGACTGCCGTCAGTATAGCAGTCTTAGTTCTCCACTTGATCCTAATATGAAGCTGAAAGCTAAAAAATGTGCTCTTTTAACTAATCCAACTCTGTATAGGAAGTTGATTGGTAAACACAACTTTCTTACAAATACAAGGTTGGACATTGTATTTGGAGTGCAACACCTCAGTCAGTTTATGCAAGAACCTAGAGAGCCTCACTTCCAAGCTGCAATGCACATGCTCAGGTATTTGAAGAAGGATCCTACTCTAGGGGTCTTCCTATCCAACAGTCTACTTACAACATCTGAGCTTATTGTGATTCATACTGGGCAGCATGCCCTGACACAAGGAGGTCTGTATCAGGTTATATAGTCTTGCTTGGTGATAGTCCTATTAGTTGGAAATTTAAGAAGTAAGAGACCATATCCTTCTCCTCGGCTGGGGCAGAATATAAGGCCTAGAGAAAGGTGATTGAAGAACTTGTCTGGTTGAGCATGCTGTTTGGTGAATTTGATATCTCTTTCCCTTGCCGCATTTCTGTTTACCGTGATAACTAATCAACCCCTCACATTGCTAGAAACCTTGTGCTCCATGAAAGAACCAAACATATAGAAGTTGATTGCCACTTTGTTAGATATAAACTACAAGAAGGATTGATTTCTCTTCACCACATTGGGACTGATCAACAACTAGCTGACATACTCACAAAAGCACTTACTGAAATTAAGCATTCAACTGCTCTTGGCAAGCTAGTTGTGCTCCTCTCACTTTCATCTTGGTTGGGGGGGGGGGGGAGTATTGAGATATTAGTTAGAATTAGTTAGTATTAGACATTAGATATTTATTATAATGATGAGTCAGCACACAATTAGTTAGGTGTTAGATAGTTTGTTAGCTTAGGTGTCAAAGTCGGTTAGTTAGTGTAATTAGTTGTCATTTAGATATTTTTATATCTGTATATATGTTGTCGATCAGTGAATGAAGAAGTAAACTTTCATTCTCCAATTTCGTTTCCTTTTCTTCTAGATTGTTCTCTCAACTTTCTCCTTCTCTTCTCTCGGTTGGAACTGTGTTTCACCATTGAAGGTGAGCTCAGTTTGTTAAAAGTATTATTTTAATTTTTGTAAAAAAATATTTAATATTATCGACCTCGTGAGATCAATAAATAAATTTAAAATCTTAATTAAGAATAAAATAATGATGGAAAAAGGACATATGAGGAACTTTGTACAAAGGTAGCGAGAAAGAAAAACATTCAGTGTGAAATGTTCGTTATTGCATTACCAGTATAACCAACTATAAATATTCAAAGAAGGGAAAACTTTATCATAGGCTCCTCGATCTCTTTCTTTAGTTGTTTGAACACATGCCAATTTTAAGTTGGATCAGGCTAGAAGTAATTAATGCATACTCTCGCCATCAAGGGCATGTAGTGTTGGCTAAGTCATCACGTCAAGCCTCGATTAGAGGTTTTTTGTGTCAAGATCAAGGACATAGTTAATGTCAATGCCATTAATAAAAGTTCTCTGAAGTGTCAAGTCGATCTACCGCACATTCGTGACTTACAAAAAATAAGAATTCGTCCCACAACATCAACATACATCATAGGTTTGGGTGCAGTATGTGAGGGGAATACATTTGACCTTTCCACTATCATTAAGTAAATGCTGCCTCATCCCTCTCAGTTGACTACCTAAGTTAAATTTTGACAGTTAAATTATAAATCTGTAAATTCCATCCCTCTCAATTGACTAACCTAAATTGATTTTAACCGTGAAATCATTAAATCTATAAATCCTACCCCTTCCTCTCAGTTGAGTATCCTAAATTGAATTAAATATGTAAATGTTACTCCCTCCTTCTTAGTTGACTAACCTAAATTGAATTTGGCAGTTAAATCATTAAATTTGTAATGCTACCCGACCTCCCTCTCAGTTGACTATCCTAAGTTGAATTTGGCAGTCAAATCATTATATATGTAAATCCCTCTCAGTCAAATCATTAAATGTGTAAAGATACCCCCTTCCCTCTCAGTTGACTATCTACGTTGAATTTGACAGTCAAATCATTAAATCTGTAAATCTCTCTTAGTTGACTATTCTAACTTCATCTGTAAATCTCTCTTAGTTGACTATTCTAACTTGAAGTTGGCAGTCAAATCATTAAACATGTAAATGTTCCTCTCAATTGACTATCCTAAGTTGAATTTGACAGTCAAATCATTATATTAGTAAATGTTACTCTCTCCCTCTTAGTTGACTATCCTAAGTTGAATGACAATCAAATCGTTAAATCTGTCCTCTCAATGGTAAGGTTCAAATCGCGAGATTTATCAATTAACTTATTCTTGATATAACTGGTCTTTAGGTGCTTCAGAAATATAATGATTTCATTGTATTTCTAGCATTTTATAACAATGTTTATCATATATTCTTTACTTTAAAGAGAGGACATATATAGGGGTGGCAAATCAAACCCAACTTGCCCAACCCGTTCAGTGTTTCTACGGGTTGGGTCATGACCCGTTTGTTGAGTTGACCCAACAGGTTGAATCCAAAATGACCTATCAATCAATCGGGTCAAAACGGATCGAAATGGGTTAAAGTAGTATAACCCGCCGAATCAAAATGTACCCAATCTAAACAAGTAAGAATATTTAAAAAAACTATACATTTGAAATCCAATAGAAAAATATTGATATTAATATTATTACAATACTAGATTGGGCCAACCCATTTTGACCCAAACAAATATTATTAAATGTTTAAAGAGGGAAAAGGTTGAGTTATGTTGGACGGGTTGGATTATGACCCATCTTGACCTAACCCATTTGACCAAAGCAAATTTTGGACAAATTGGATCTTGACCCAATAATTAATGTGACCCGTTTTAATTCGCCCGAATTTAATCTAACCCGTTTTAATTCACACGAATTTAATCTAACCCGTCTATTTGCCACCCTTACATATATCACTTCAAAACTAGTCAAATGACCAACGAGTGCCTAGAGTAGGAGTAAAATACTGAGGCAACTTAACTGAATCATTAATGTTACGGAAAAAAGATTTTCATTTTAGATGTTCAGTTAGACATTGTCCTACAAATACCTCTCTAGGTTTTAAGAGAATACATTTTGAGTGTGTTTGGTATGAAAAAAATATTTTTAAATTTTTAAATTTTGGTTGATGAAAATGTTTTGAATAATATTTCTCTAAGAAAACAAGTTTCTTAAATTGACTTCCTAATAAAAGTAGAAACAACAAATTTCATAAATAATGTTTCCACCCCTCAACACCCCTCAATACCCCAATCCCTAACCCTTATAAAATTTATCCCAAATTTAGTATTGGATAATCCATCTTATCCCATCAAGCTTCGTATTATTTTATTCCATCTCTACAACAACATACCCAGTGAAATACCACAATGCAGGGTCTGGGGAGGGTAGAGTGTACGCATACCTTACCTCTACCTTGGTAGGTAGAGCGACTGTTTCCGAGAAACCTCCGGCTCAAAACAAAGCCCAAGCCCAAGCAAAGTAAAAATTCCCCACCAAACAAGTGGGATAAATTAGTCCAGGAATTATAATCTCAGAACTATAATTCCGAGATAACATAGTCCGCCTACCAAACAACCCCGTTACAATGCCCCACCCCCATAGTGTTAGCTTAGTTATATATAAATACTATTGAAATAATATTTTCTGATTAATTATCAATTCTGAAAAAACCAAATAAGAAAATCAATTATTTTCTGTGAAAAAAATTTCACTTTCCACCAAACACTTTTATTTTAACCCTTTATCTTCAGAAAGTGAGAACATCTAACTATTGTACAGGTGAGGCAATGCAGTAGAAATATTTGGAAGGACTTATCCCTACTAAATATTTTATCAAATCTACTCGTAGAGTAAGAAGTGCAGATGGGAGCAAAATGGATGTCTCCTACAAGTTACCTAGTGCCCATGTTTGCCATGACAAAATGTGTATGGAACATTCTTTTGTCTTAGTAAAAAATTTGGCTCTTGATATTATTTTAGGCATACCTTTTATTAATGGACTCATGCCTATTACTCATATTGATGATAAAGTTTTTACATGTACCTTTGAAAATAATTCTATTACTTTTCCCTGGGTTCCTGCTTCAAATAATGTTAACCTTATTAGTCTTGTGCAGAACAAAAGACATCACCTTAATTATCTGCAACAAGAACTAATGTCTTGTAATATCATAGACCAATTGCAAAATCCTAAATTACAGGATAAAATAAAAGGAATAGAGCATGAATTTTCTATTTCTATCTGCAATGATTTACCTACTTCTTTTTGGAACAGGAAAAAGCATATAGTTAGTCTTCCATATGAAGAAGAGTTTCATGAACAAAATATTCCAACAAAGGCTAGGCCTCACCAGATGATTATGGAATATCTTGAAATTTGCAAAAAAGAGATCGCTACTCTAATAGAGAAAAAGTTGATACGATCCTCAAACTCCCCATGGAGTTGCACATCGTTCTATGTTAATAAGCATGTTGAAAAGGAACGAGGAGTTCCCAGATTAGTTATTAATTATAAACCTTTGAATAAGGTTTTGAAATTGATTAGATATCCAATTCCTAATAAAAAAAGATTTACTTGACAGGTTATACCAGTCTAATATATTTTCAAAATTTGATTTAAAATCAGGTTTTTGGCAGATACAGGTTGATGAATCTGACAGATATAAAACTGCCTTAACAGTTCCATTCGGACATTACGAATTGAATGTTATGCCTTTTGGACTGAAAAATGCTCCATCAGAATTTCAGCATGTCTAAATGATATTTTTACTTCATATAGTGAATTTATCATTGTTTACATAGACATATATTAGTTTTTTCAAAAAATTTACAAGATCATATTAGACATCTTGAAATATTTAAGAAAATTATTATTTCAAATGGTTTGGTCATATCAAAACCTAAAATGAATATTTTTCAAACAAAAATTCAATTTCTTGGTCTTAATATTGAACAAGGGAAAATCGTTCCTATTACTAGAAGTATAGAATTTGCTTCTAAATTTCCTGATAAAATTCTTGATAAAACCCAATTACAAAGGTTTCTAGGGAGTCTAAATTATATTTCTCCTTATAATAAAAATTTATCTGTTGATGCAGCCATCTTATATGATATGTTGAAAAAAACTACCACTCCGTGGACAAACGCCCACACAGAAACGATACAAAAAATTAAGAAGAATGTTCAAGCTTTGCCATGTCTTATGCTTGCCAACCCAAATTGGGGAAAGATTATTGAGACTGATGCATCAGATATCGGTTATGGTGGGATACTTAAACAAGTTAACCCCAAACCAAACAAGCATATCTTGTTCGGTATCATTCAGGAAAATGGATTAATAGTCAAAAGAATTATGCTACTATAGCCAAAGAAATTCTTGCTATAGTTAAGTGCATCCTGAAATTCCAGGATGATCTTTATAATACAAAGTTCTTAATAAGAACATACTGCAATGCAGCCAAATTCATGTTTCAAAAAGATTTTAAACATGATGTTTCCAAACAAATGTTTGCAAGTTGGCAGACACATTTAGCCCCATTTGATTTTGAAATTCATTATCTTAAAGGTGAAGACAATTCACTCCTTGACTTTCTCACTCGTGAATATTTACAAGGATAAGATGCGTCCAGAATGGACACCACCTACTCCTAATAGGGGTAGAGGCAGAAGCTCTGTCAGATCTATTACTACTGGAAATAATATTTCCAATATTCCAAGAGTAATACTCGTGGACAAAGCAGGCTCTTCTAGTAGCCAACAGCAAGGCTCATATGCCGAAAAGCTCCAACAGTCGTAGAAAGAAAACAGAGACCAATATTTGGTCAAGGGTCATGAAGAGACAATTTTCTACCTACATCATGAAGATCAAAATTATCTGAATGATCATTGGACTCTGATGAATCGCTATGTAGAAAATTTCTACAATCATTTCCCAGAAGGAAAAAATAGGATGTATTATGAATATATCCTTATTGCAACCAGCACTGCTGACATCATATCATTCCCGGATAATAAGCCTAGAGCAGAAAGGAATTTTTTCAAATTTTATCTTAAAGATTATATCTCCTTATGAGTGGGGAATTAGTCCATTCAGATCAAAAGAATTTATAATTCCTCGAACGACCATTAAAATGGCATTTAATTACTATGATTATATCAATGCTTTTACTCAGGTTTTCTACTATGAAAATCGAAAAAATGGTCATTCCTGGTGGATTAAAATTAATTCTGATTTTTTTAAGAACAACCAGAATGGTTTATTACTCCAGGATGGATATTCCCATGGTGGAGCGTCATCGGACCTGAAATTCAGGTTTTACAGGAGCCTTATATGACTTTCTATAAAGAATGAGTCCAAGTAACACCATGTGTTACCCCGGAAAATCCTTCTGATTATATCGAAAGATCTCCTTCATTATTTTTCTTTATGCAGGCAGGAATCCCTTGGATATGGAAATGAATTCCAGAAGCAGGTAGAAACCAGCAAGGCATTATATGTCTCAAAAGGAAATTCCTTTGTAAATTCTGGTCCAAATTATTGGATAAAGATCCAAAAGACAAAACTCGCCATTATGGATGGAAGTTAGAAGGCGATATCTCTTCGCTAGTCAAAAGTCTTAAACGTATCCATCATATGGAGAAGAAGACTAAGGAAGATGAATCATCTTTCTTTTCCAAATTGAAAAGAACTATTAAAGTTCGAAATCCCCATGCATTGGACGAAGATCTCATGTCTGCATACCTTGATAAGGTAAATGAGGATTTCATACAGAATTTTAAAAAAAAGGTAGATGATAATCCCTATTCCGAGACATCTACCGCATCCATGAAGGATGTCCCCAATGACAACCAATATGCTTGTCTGGAAGATTCATAGCCGTTGGAGGATTACTCCTACCATCCATCAACAGAAGATCTGTTTGACAGCGTAATAGAGGCAATCCAACAAAAGCACAGATCGAAGAAAGAGGACACCAGCTCAAAAGGAAAAGGAAAAATGTCAGAATGAAGTGACATTGATGGGGCCACGCAGAATCAATGATGGCCGGACAAGACAAACGTCCTTTTCAACTTTAATAAAGTTTTTAACTTTTTATAAAAGTTTTTTCTTTTAAGATAAGATTCCCTGACACATGTGGCTTTCTTATCTTACTTTATGTAAAGTTTTTACTTTCCGCAAAGTAGTTTGTTTTATGTAATTATTAGATTCATTTACTATTCATTTTGTAAATTGTAATATGTTTTGAAGTCCGCATTCGTCTATAAAATGGGACTCTCATTCATTTGTAAACCCAAACCTTGGAACAACAACACCAAGCACTGTACAAATTCTCTGATAATAATATTTTCAGTTTTCATTGTAAACATTCTCTCTTGGACACAACTTAGGTACTATTCTCCCCCCTCTTCTCTTTTGTTATTTTTATTTTGTATGATAGGCTAATAAGCCTATACTGTCTGAGATGCTCTGCGATGGTATGGTTTAATTAAAAAAAATAGAATGAAATAGAATTCTTCAGTAAAATTCCAGTAAGAATATTGGTACATATCACCATAGGTTCTGAAGTATTCTGGAAATTATGCTCTTATCGTACGGAGTGCCCTTTCAGCCGTCGCCGTGGTTAGGCATAAGGCGTTTTCATGGGCCATTTTTCGTATTGAGCTATGTATAACTGTCGTAATATGGATCGGATTAAAATCCCTATTTATGAATAGTACTGTAGATCCATCCTGGTTGAAAATTTCTTTTGTTTTGTTCTATTCTTTATTATTTTCGTAAATAAAGTTCCTTTCAGACCTAGACAAAGGTCTTCACATGGTATCAGAACCATATTCTCAAAGAGTATTCGCAGACAGTAGTTTCATTATCATGAATATTTTCAAAAGCTATAAGCATAGCATTAAAAATGCTAGAACGGAAGAACATGAACTTCCACAACACTTAGATGTTTTAAACAAATGGACTATTCCATTTGTTTCTACTAAAGAAATTTATAATTTCGGTATCTTTGAAAACTTGCGAAATCGCTATGTTATTAAGACTATTGAAGAGTCTGTCCAAATGGGCAATCAAGAAAAAACTATACAGTTATTTTCTGATTCGGATAATGAAAGATATCAAAAATTGCATTACAAATTTTTGCATATTGGATTAGTGCAAATTGCATTTAAACCTTTAACTTTAAAATGTTCACCTGAAAGTTTTATGATTGTTCTAAGAGATGCTAGAAATTGAAATTGGAAGCAATCTCTTGTGGGTGCTATGCAATCCAGTCTGGCCTATGAACCAATTTATTTTGATGTCAGACCAAATCTTACTATGTCTTTGTCTGATCCAAATATTTTGCATGCTTTAACTTTATATGTCAAAGCTTATGGCTATAATTATATGCCTGAAACAGAAGTTATGTGCATCTGTTATCGTATATATTTCTGTGTGTTAGACACCATGAATCCTAATTGTAAGATTATGGATGATAAGGGAAATAGGCAAACGGTTCTTATAGAAACCAACCTAGCCAAAAGGTCTAAGATAACTACTAGAACATCTATCAGTTGGGATGAAATTAATTAGCCAGGTGACTGGCTAATTGAGAGCGCTATCCCTGTCCAACCTAGGATAGATACTCGTATCGCTCAGGTTGTTCAGACCACTGATGGAAATATCCATCTCCAATTCGCTACCCAACCGTCTAAATCGGGTAGATGAATGTCATCTCATTATTACCTCTCAGGATAACGATGACCTTTATAAGGTAACCACTCCTTCAGAGATCTCTCAAGATGAGAAGACTGAGAAAATAAAAATAGGAGACAACCAAATTCCTGTAGGAATAAATACTGACCCTACTCCCGGTGAAATGCGATTCACTGATTATTTTAAGGATGAATAGCGATAATATTCGTGCTTCACCTCTGGATTATAGTCCAGGTTCAGGTCTGAGAAAGATTATTTCGAAGACTTTCTGAGTGAGGATTATCGTCTTTTCAGAAGATGGTTCTTCTCATTTTTTACTGATAAGGAAGCATGTTCCATTAGGGACCAATTTTATGATGAGTTACAGACCAAACATGATTATAAGCCTTTTGTTAAATGGTTTGTCGAAGACTATGCTCTTCCCAGTATCAATGTTATTGAAAGACAATGGCATTTGGATTCTAGAAAAGTCCTTAAGAGTATATACCCTTCAGATGCGCCATTCTCATTAAAGAAGGACAATAGTAACGATGATTTACAAGCTCAGCCCTTTATGAAGCTTATTCGTCAGACCATTCATAATGGTCCTACTATAGATCATGTCAACACCCTGTTCAAACAACATAACCATACCAATATTCATCTTAAGGTTATTAGTGAGCAGATGAACTTATTACATAACAAAGTTGACAAACTCAGATCCCTTATAGAGAATCAACGAGCCAAGATTGATGCTGCTCCTAACCAGCCTCCAAAATCTCTGAAAATTCCAGCGAACATTCAACCTCCTCCTTCAATGGAAGGAATCTCCATGGCAAAACAGACCAAAGAACCATTAGTAAAGAATCTTGAAGATTTACTTTCTCAATTTCATAATAAATTGAAGATTTCTTCGAAAGATGGTTCTACATCTACTGTTACGATGATTAGTACGGATAAATAATCTGCATCTGACAATGAAACACATATTGCTGCCATGCGGAAGGGTAAATGGAAACCCAAATTCAATTCGGAAAATTACTATTATCCAAGACCTACACCCATGGATGTTCTAAAGAAGAACAAGCTTATAAGAATGAGCCTACCGCTTATACCGATACAAAAATTGTTGAATGGAACATAGATGGTGGCGCTGATAGTCAAATTTTCAGGACGTGCCACAAAATCATTATGTATGATGCATCAGCTAAAGGTAATCACCAAACCAATGCTCACATCGTAAAGATGATAACTGCAGGATTTACAGGTCAGCTTAAAGCTTGGTGGGATAATTATCTCACAGAGGACCAAAAACATTCTATTATGAATGTTGTAAAGCAAGAGGGTAATGAATCACAACCTTATGCGGTTTTTACTCTCGTTCTATCCATTTTAGATCACTTTACAGGGAATTATTCTACCAATTATGATAATATCAGAACTCTTCTGCAAAATCATAGGTGCCCCACCTTTACTTCATTAAGGTGGTATAAGGATGTCTTCCTTAGCAGAGTGTTAAACCTCCAGAAGCCAATAGTAGTTTCTGGAAAGCCAGATTTATTGATGGCCTTCCATCTCTCTTCGCCGAGAAGGTTAAGAGATCCCTAAGAAATGATTCAGGTGATTCTCAGATCCAATGGGATTTTTATTCTTACGGACAACTAATAGGCAAATGCATGGAAGAAGGATTAGCTCTATGCAATGATCTAAAATTACATAAATAGCTTAAAAAGCAGAAAGGAACAAAAAAGACCCAATTAGGAGAATTTTGTCAACAATTCACATTCGATGAACCGGCCTCTCACCAGAATGGGGAAAAGAGGAAAAACCCGGTTAAACCCCATAAAAGAGAGTATTATGAAAAGTACAAATCTGACTCTTATAAGAAATATGCTACAAAGAAAAGAGCCAGAAATGCAAAAAAGGGTTATATCCCTAAAAGAGAAAAGAAGTCGCCTACGTGCTATGCATGTAGTGAAAAGGGGCATTACGCCAGTAAGTGTAAAAAGAAAAAGATCGATAAGATCAAGAGTCTCACTGTAGATGAAAGCATTAAAGATGCTTTAATGAAGATTATCATCTCATCAGACGAGTCTAATGACTCAGATGAGACTATGAGTTCAAATTATGAAGATCCTTACTCCTCATCTACGAAAGATAAAACTCCTTGCACTTGCATTACAAAAGATAAATGTCAGGTTATCAAGGATAATGAGACAAATGATGAGTTTTATAAACTTCAAGAACAATTCTCCAGCTACAATATAAATGTCATTAATGGAGAAGAAGTCAGTGACCTACTGGATAATATTCAGGACAAAGCATAGAAAGCACAGGTCATCGAAGCTTTGTTTAAAGCTCAGGGAAAGGACAAAGTTCCTCTCAAAATCAGATCGAGAATTGATCCGCCTTATAACTTTTCAGAAGTTCTTCAGGAATTACAGAAAAAGCGAAGTCCTAATAGTTCTCTTACAGTCCAGGAATTGAATATTGAGATTTATGATCTCAAAGAAGAGCTAACTCTACTTCGTCACCATTACACTACGCTAGATGATAGAGTTACTTCCCTAGAAACATGACAGACTAGTCATACTTCTCTTCCTGATATAGAGTTGGGTTATACTCCTATACTCGACCAGCCAGCTACCTCTGATAATCCTAAAGAGGCAAACTTAATGGGAGCCATTAATTTATATTCCCAACAAAGATGGATTACCCATGTTAATTTATTAATTGAAAGAAGTTCCATCTACAGACATGTCCCTACATTAATTGATTCAGGGGAAGACCTTAATTGCATTAGGGAAGGACTTATCCCTACCAAAATATTTTATCAAATCTACTCATAGAGTAAGAAGTGCATATGGGAGCAAAATGGATGTCTCCTACAAGTTACCTAGTTCCCATGTTTGCCATGACAGAACTTCTTACTCTACGAGTAGATTTGATAAAATATTTGGTAGGGATAATTCCTTCCCTAATGCAACTAAGGTCTGCCCCTGAATCAATTAATGTAAGGACATGTCTATAGATGGAACTTCTGTCAATTAACAAATTAACATGGGTAATCCATCTTTGGCGGGAATATAAATTATGAGGAACTTTGTACAAAGGTAGCGAGAAAGAAAAGCATTCAATGTGAAATGTTCGTTATTGCATTACCAGTATAACCAACTATAAATATTCAAAGAAGGGAAAACTTTATCATAGGTTCCTAGATCTCTTTCTTTAGTTGTTTGAACACATGCCAATTTTAAGTTGGATCAGGCTAGAAGTAATTAACGCATACTCTCGCCATCAAGGGCATGTAGTGTTGGCTAAGTCATCACGTCAATCCTCGATTAGAGGTTTTTTAGTGTCAAGATCAAGGACATAGTTAATGTCAATGCCATTAATAAAAGTTCTCTGAAGTGTCAAGTCGATCTACCGCACATTCGTGACTTACAAAAAATAAGTATTCGTCCCACAACATCAACATGCATCATAGGTTTGGGTGTAGTATGTGAGGGGGAATGCATTTGACCTTTCCACTATCATTAAGTAAATGCTGCCTCATCCCTCTCAGTTGACTACCTAAGTTAAATTTTGACAGTTAAATTATAAATCTGTAAATTCCCTCCCTCTCAATTGACTAACCTAAATTGATTTTAACTGTGAAATTATTAAATCTATAAATCCTATCCCTTCCTCTCAGTTGAGTATCCTAAATTGAATTAAATTTGTAAATGCTACTCCCTCCTTCTTAGTTGACTAACCTAAATTGAATTTGGCAGTCAAATCATTAAATTTTATAATGCTACCCGATCTCCCTCTCAGTTGTCTATCCTAAGTTGAATTTGGCAGTCAAATCATTAAATTTGTAAATCCTTCTCAGTGAAATCATTAAATGTGTAAAGATACGCCCTTCCCTCTCAGTTGACTATCTACGTTGAATTTGACAGTCAAATTAATAAATTTGTAAATCTCTCTTAGTTGACTATTCTAAATTGAAGTTAGCAGTCAAATCATTAAACATGTAAATGTTCCTCTCAATTGACTATCCTAAGTTGAATTTAATGTTACTCTCTCCCTCTTAGTTCGCTATCCTAAGTTGAATGACAATCAAATCGTTAAATATGTCCTCTCAATGGTAAGATTCAAATCGCGAGATTTATCTATTAACTTGCTCTTGATATAACTGGTCTTTAGGTTCTTCAAAAATATAATGATTTCATTGTATTTCTCGCATTTTATAACAATGTTTATCATATATTCTTTACTTTAAAGAGAGGACATATATAGGGGTGGCAAATCAAACCCAACTTGCCCAACCCGTCCAGTGTTTCTACGGGTTGGGTCATGACCCGTTTGTTGAGTTGACCCAACAGGTTGAATCCAAAATGACCTATCAATCAATCGGGTCAAAACAGATCAAAATGGGTTAAAGTAGTATAACCCGCCGAATCAAAATGTACCCAATCTAAACAAGTAAGAATATTTAAAAAAACTATACATTTGAAATCTAATAGAAAAATATTGATATTAATATTATTACAATACTAAATTGGGCCAACTCATTTTGACCCAAACAAATATTATTAAATGTTTAAAGAGGGAAGAGGTTGAGTTATGTTGAGCGGGTTAGATTATGTCCCATCTTGACCCAACCCATTTGACCAAAGCAAATTTTGGACAGATTGGATCTTGACCCAATAATTAACTTGACCCATTTTAATTCGCCCGAATTTAATCTAACCCGTCTATTTGCCACCCTTACATATATCACTTCAAAACTAGTCAAATGACTAACGAGCGCCTAGAGTAGGAGTAAAATACTGAGGCAACTTAACTGAATCATTAATGTTACAGAAAAAGGTTTTCATTTTAGATGTTCAGTTAGACATTGTCCTACAAATACCTCTCTAGGTTTTAAGAGCATACATTTTGAGTGTGTTTGATATGAAGGAAAATATTTTTAAAATTTTTAATTTTGGTTGATCAAAATATTTTGAATAATATTTCTCTAAGAAAATAAATTTCTTAAATTGACTTTCTAATAAAAGTAGAAAAACAAATTTCATAAATAATGTTTCCACCCCTCAACACCCCTCAATCCCCCCAATCCCTAACCCTTATAAAATTTATCCCAAATTTAATCTTGGATAATCCATCTTATCCCATCAAGCTTCATATTATTTTATTCCATCTCTACAACAACAACATACCCAGTGAAATCCCATAATACAGGATCTGGGGAGGGTAGAGTGTACGCACACCTTACCTCTACCTTGGTAGGTAAAGCGACTGTTTCCGAGAAACCTTCGGCTCAAAACAAAGCCCAAGCCCAAGTAAAGTAAAAATGCCCCACCAAACAAGTGGGATAAATTAGTCCAGAAATTATTATCTCAAAACTATAATCCCGAGATAACTTAGTCCACCTACCAAACAATCCCGTTACAATGCCCCCCCACCCCCATAGTGTTAGCTTAGTTATATATAAATACTATTGAAATAATATTTTCTGATTAATTATCAATTCTGAAAAAACAAAATAAGAAAATCAATTATTTTCTGTGAAAAACATTTCACTTTCCACCAAACACTTTTATTTTAACACTTTATCTTCAGAAAGTGAGAACATCTAACTATTGTACAGGTGAGGCAATGCAGTAGAAACATTCTTAAAGTTATGTTCATTACATGGTTTAAGCTTGGCACACAAAATGCTGGATAGTGCCAAAGACTGGGTTGTTATCTAGGATATTATGGGGGATTATGATACACATAAAAAAAGCAGCCTGGTGCACAAAACATCCTGCATTAGCAAGGTCTGGAGAAGAGTTGCACCCCAAGGAGTCATACCCTAATGAAAGCATTAGTGGCTGCTTCCATGGCTCGAACCCGTGACCTTAAGTAAGAAGAAGCACAATATTTAACAATGTCCTGTATAATAGGACTAGCCAGTGCCGAATACAATACTTTTACATCAGGAACTACATTGCACTGGTTAGAAGGAAAATGGAGGAAGAGAGATGACAAGTAAAGTGATGTGTTTAAGTAAATTATATGTAGGTCTGTAAAATATACCCTATGTGGTCCAACCCTCTCCAGACCTCTCACGCATAGCGAAAACTTTGTGCACGCGTTCTTACCCCCTAGGTAATCAAGATCAAAGCTTTTATACAGAATTATGTGAGTTGTTGTCCCCATTTGTGGGTGTATCTATGCAGCTGATATGGATTTTGATTTCTGCCTGGGAGGAACGCGAAGGCACGCCTTCATTGTGTCGTATGCTGTGAAACCAATTGCTACTGAGGGAACAATCTGCCAACAAAACCAGGCAGTTTTAACGAGTTACTCAAAGAAATCTAGCAACATAAAATATGGTACATCTCTAACTAATACTAGACAGTAAATCTAATCCATCTAGGAATGATAGTTTGCACTATGTTCTTTGCCAAATCCTCCTTTGCAAAATAGTAAAGCACTTATAGATCCTACAAGAAAAAATCCAAACTTAAACATGGTAGGAATTATGGTCCGTGTTAGGAAGTGCAGAAGTGTGACTTCTCTCCAGAAACATACTTGAGGCAGAAAATAGCTTCTCCTGAACACTCTCTTGTGACGTAAAAGGAGATTGACATTCAATCATGTCAATGGTCACAGAAATATCCTTATTTCTATACTGTATTGTGTATAAAGGAACAAACAGATATCACAGTTAGCTAACAATAATTGGGGATTTCACACATTTATTCAGAAGCTTATTTAGTTTCTAAACCCCACTGAAGTGACATGAAAGGGAACACCTTTATGTTTTTTCCTACAAACAGTAGGGTAATTTGCATTGTGCCCTAATTCAATCAACAAAGATAATAAAGCTAAAAACAGTTGGCAAAGTAAGAGACAAATATACTAATTTGTCAATTCTTCCCCATTAGAAATGTCACTTCTCTTATTAACTTTATGATCCTTTCAACGAAAAAACACTGTAGCTGGACAAATTTGGTGCTTTAACCACAGGATTATTGCTTTTGCTATGTTGGCCATTCACATTTTGTTTTGCTTCTGCAGTTAATCAACATTCAAAGTATTCCCGCTAATATTTAACCTAACTCACAAATGAAGTGTGCCAAAATGTGTATTATGGGCAATATATATAGCATTCAAAATAGGGTCAACTAGAAATTCTTTAAAGAACAAGTTAAAAATTGCAGTAGTAGTGAGAAAGGCTACTATTAAGCCGAACTTTTTACCTTCATATAATTAACACTGAGCCCTGCAAACAATTGTCTCCAACCTTGATTACGAACAATTGAAGAAAGGCCATCAAATGTGTTCGTATATCTGGCTCTGTCTTGCAATGAAGGTTGCAGATGCTCTACCTGAATAAAAGATATTTTCATAGTTTATTAATTGATATACACAAGCGACATGATCAAAATGGGTGACAAACTTAACTACATTTATCTGTAGCAGTGCTAGTGCACAATATTGACTACTTCCTCCGTTCCAATTTACTTGACATACTTCCTTTTTTAGTTAAAAAAGAGTGCACCTCATATATATTTTTTCTTTTGATGACAATGGAACCCGAAGCCGCTACCCTTCGGGTGCGCACAGGGTAAACCCCACTCTTGTGTAATAGCCCACAAACCACACAGGAGAGATAACCCGTACGAGGCAAGCCCTGTGCGACGAGTTCAACCCAGAAGGAATTTCGAACCTGAGACCTCCATCATGAAAGCCTCATGCTCAACCAACTGAGCCACCCTTGCGGGTGCACCTTATTATATTTGGAAACAATTTAACTTAAACTTTCTCATTTTACCCTTATTGGGTGATACCTGCATCTGCTTCCTAACCACATCCAATGGATATGTAAATGTCTGACCCAATAAGCCCGCTATAGCTCCACACGAGAGATGCATCAAAATGGACGATTGTTGCTCTTCCGGAACATGCCTCTTTAACTCCTCATAAACGTAAAACTTCAATCCAGCATAAGGAAGAATACCAGCAAGGGTGGGCCCTGCTCCCAATAAAAAATTGAGCATTTGTGCATCATCGATATTCATAAAGAATTAAAACCATAAACCATTTATGCCAAGACCTAGGCAGTGCATATACAACCACGGACATCAAGACACAAATTGTAAGAGTTAGGGAGGCACAACAGATTTTAGAAATGAGAGACATTAATCTAAACCTTCACAAAAAAGAACAATTAAATTTACTTTTTTATTCATATTGTCCTTTTTGTTTCTTGGATGTTCTCAAAATTTTCCATTTTCCTAATTTAAAACATTTTTGCCTCATTTTTTCCTTTTTGAATTTTCATACTAATTTAAAGATACCTAGGACCCTTTTGTAGTGTCATAAAATCCAAAATTTATCTAAATATAATCTTTACCTCTGATTTTGAGTCCACCTGTTTCGAGCTATTATAAAATTTCAACTTATACCGAATCAAATTAAAATATGGCATTGGAGGACCAAACAAGTGACATGAAAAACACGGTCCATCAGTTTCAGAGATTTTTCAGCATCACAATACAGATTAAAAAAATACAAAGTACTTGAAACAACATGAAACTCAAGATTAATTGTCTAAATTTAGTATGAAAGTTTCCTCATCCTTTTTGATTGAGGACGTAATTTCAAGGGATTTCGACATTATGATATTTCACAAATTTCATTTATAGAAAAATAATTCAAACATTCCGTTAATTTGCATTCCGGAAGGAAAAGAACTGCATATAAAAAGGAAATTAGGAGGCAGAGTTCAGTTGGTGTTTTCTGGATTACAGAAGTACCAAGAATGTTTCATGAGTTGATGACATCAATGCAACAACTTACTTCATAAAAAAAAAAAAGAATGGTCATGAGTTCCCCAAAATAAAATAATCAAAGAACAAAAAATAACAAGAACAAAAGAGTGACCAGTGCTGGGATCAAACTCAAGTTCATCTTCAATTGCAATCTAAAATTTGGTGCCTATGTTATTTGTATTCAAGTCGATGAACTTCACTTTTAATTATCTACAGTATTGCACAACATGCTTCATAAAGTTAGGTCCTTCACGTTTTTAAAGTTTTATGACCCAATTAATTGCAGATGAGTCAATTGGGCAGTGAAAGTTCTTTATTCAATATGAACCAATAAATACTTACCTACACCTCGATAAAGTGCACGTAGTCCTCCTTCCTTGTAGACAGCCTGTAGGACATTTTTTGTGCCACTATATTGAGGATGAACATGAGTTGGTCTATTGCCACTCCCCAAATTTCCTCGTGTGTCCTTGACCTAAAAAAAAGAAGAAAAAAAACATGAGACGATTGACATCAAAACAGTTCAATGCCGTGAAAATAGATCGAGTATGTCAACATTCAAATGGTAAAAGTATATCTGTTTGATCTAGAGAACCTACATGAGACTGGGAGTAAGAGAATATAGAACCATTTGCAAAGATCCTTAGTGCAAAGTAATATTTTTGGAGGTCACTCTGGCATATACAAGATACAAAACACAATAGCCAAAGTTGGAGCACACAAGCAGTGTAAATTCTTTTTACCCTAATTCTTGAATCAGTCAAAATGATAATTTCTCAATGTGCTCTTTATCTGAAAGACAGGCTTGGGCAGAAAATTGATACCAGGATGCAACTTCTATTGATTGATGTAGCAGGATGCAGTTCCACAAAGGATCTGACACGTCAAATTAACCAGGAAAGAAACCAGTTTTTTTCTCATTAGTTGTGGAGTAATTCGAGAGAAATGAAGGGATAACTATCATAGGGCAGCTTACCTATGATAGTTTACACATCTTAATGAATAACAAAGTGTATTGCCATTTTGATGAAGTCAAAAATCAGATACAGCTATTCATCCTACTAAAGCAAGGCAGGTTGTGAGTGCTGCTAATCAAATCATTTCCAACTTTGCCAGTGCGTGTCAATGAAGAAAATTCAATAGACAAAGCACAAAATAAGCACAAACTTAGCTACTGCAAAATAGTAAAACTGCCAAATGCAATCAGATATCAACAACATAATTACCCAGTATAATCCCACAAATGCAATCAGACATGTAAAGGAAAAAGAACGAAGGATAAGTGTATTTTAACAAATTACGCACCTGATAAGCCAATTTGGTGCGAGCCAAATCAAGGGGATAAGTACATAAAACTGCAGTTCCTCCAGATGCTGAGCCAGCCAAAAGATCTACAACAGGTCCTGTTCCTAAGGCAGAGTAATTATTCAATATCCACCCTCGATACCGCTCATAGGTCATATAATGAAGTGCTGCATATGGGACTATTCTGAGAACACTTGCTCCATTTCCTCTGCAATACATTCGCATCATGAATAACAAATACTTCCACAACAAACTCTAGTTTTTGAACAGTCAAATCTAAACTTACTTGTAAAATCCGATAACGCCTTCATGCTTCAGAAGCTTCTTTAGAGATTGATAAACTCCAAGGGAATGAAATCCTTCAGTTCTTGTCTATAGAATTAAGGAGAAGAGCAAACAGGAGGAAGTTAGGAATGTTATAATGAAATAAAACTGAATCAAAGGCATCAAATTACTGGATTAAGTAGTCATGTGCTGTAAAAAAAAAACACAACGAGCATCTGGCAGATGCATTAAAGAGGAAACACAAGAAGCCAGCAGAGGATAGAAAACAACTGGAGAAGTTGATGATACATAGGGTGTGTTTGGTATGGAGGAAAATATTTCACAAAAAATGTTTTTCAATTTTCTCATGTTTGGTTGGTCAAATATTTTGAAAAACATTTTCTTTAGGTAAACAAGTTTTAAAAATGAGGAAAATCACTTCCCTAATAGAAGTAGGGAAAACAAATTCCATAAGTGGCATTCCAAGTTTATTGTCCCCTCCCACCCCGCCGCCCCCGAACCCCCGTCCCACCCTATATTGTTTTGCTAGATTACATATAAATGCTCTTGGGAAAATATTTTTTTGCTTACCAAACGCTAGAAATTAAGAAAACCCCCACTTATTCTCCAAGAGAACATTTTCCATGGAAAACATTTCCTTTCATACCAAACACACCCTTAATCTAGACAAACTTAATGACTTAGAGAAACTGCAACTAAAAACTTTCCTCAGAACAGTCATGGAACTAGAGTGGTGCAACTACTTTTCATTCATCCAATTCGATAAAGACTAATTTCTCTCAGAATTAAATGTATACAGTCTAGAAAATGCCTAAGCATAATATACAACTAAAAACAATCATTCAGTTTGTCTAGACCAGTATAACTAAATAATCAGATTAAAACATGGAAAGCTAGATAGAACAGTCTCTTTATCTTTTCCTTCACCTGCAAAAGTATTTTAACACGCTCCAACGGGGCAACTGCAGTTTTGGCAAATGCACCAGCAGCTCCACCAGCAATAAGTTCCTTCACATATATTGGCAAACCATCAAAAACTGAAACCTCTCTATGACCAGAAGATCCATCAACAAACCCTGCCAAATTTGTGGCTTGTGAAGAAGAATCCATCCTTCAAAAGTTACTATTTTTATCGCCTTTCAAGATTTTACAAATCAAACTATCCACCCTGTAGATTATAAAACTCTTTGTCCCACCTATCTCTTGGGATACAAAAAGGTAAAACCTTTTGCTCAAACAATGGACTGAGAACAACCCAATTTGAACACCCTATGTTGTTCACAAGCCTACCACCTTCTTCTTCACCAATTACAAGTATCATGTAAAACAAAACTAAACAAAAGAATACTTCTTTCAATATCAAAATTCAATCTTGCCCATATGAGATAACAAATTCAAGAATACCCAGATCGAAAAATCTAAAGACAAATCAATGCACAAATGGATCTATTGGATGATACAATCAAGAAGTTGGGTTTCCCAAGAATCTTTTATTTTTCTTGATTCTTGATAGTAACGTTTTTCTATTGACTTGTCCCCCCAGATTTGTTTTCCTCCCTAGTTCTAGGAAGGATGCTTTCTAATGGGGAATTTGGGGACTCGTCAAATTGGGCGACGGTCAGCTCATGCAAATGTATATTACTATAAAGGTGTTTTGAGTTGGGCCCATGATACCTATGACTTCTCACAAAAGGTAGCGCTATACTGGTGCAATTATTAGTTTTTTCAAAAACAAATAAATTTAAGGCTCATTTGGCAGAGGGATAAGTATAATTAATTTGAAATATAAAATTAGAGTATTAAGATTATTTATTCTGAAATTGTAGTGTTATTTTTATTCTTATTGGATGGTGAAATGAATAATTTCAGAATAAGTAATCTCGGAATAACTAATTATGTGATAACTCGTTCCCAACCAAACGACCCCTTAATACACTAGCATGTACTACTGTAGTAAAAACCACCACAGAGGAGGATGTGGTGCAGTAGATGAGACTGCTACTCCGGATTCGAACCTTGGATCTAAAAAAATCTTTGGTAGGAAATCATTTTCCTAGAAATGGGCTTTATCCGGTGGAAATTCGAATATAGTCGGGCTCTAATACGGGATCCGAACACCCGAATTGGAAATAAAAAAATAACTATAGTAAAAAATAAATAAAAGGATGGCAATCTGTTGTACAAAGTATCCCGTGTTAGCAACGTTCGAGGAAGAACCACATCCAAAGAGTGTGATGTAGTAATTTTTTATAATATTAATGTATTTTAACGCATTAGGTATGATTTATTATAATTGAGCATATGTACCTTTTCTTACATAAGTATTTAAAATTTTATTCTTCTACATTAATAATAATGAATTTATTTTACTAACTTTAAGAATGATATGATAAAACAAATCAAATTCAATTATACATTGACATACGATATTACTTATTGTAACTTTAAAAAACGTCTCAAGTTTAAGTTGAGGGCCAGTATAATAATTTTGAAAGAAAATAATAGAGTAAATATTGAAAAAGTAATGTTGGTGACTTAAACTTTATATAAAATTTAAAATTTATGTTATATAAAAATTATAATTTAAAATAGTTAAAGTAATCTCATAATCTCCAATATAAGTTTTGCTTAACTCTTTGCAAGAACACTTATTTCGAACTTTAAATGGATGATAAATTAAAATTGTCATATTTCGAATAGCTGAAGGGAAAAACTGGTCTCTTTTTTCTTATTTTGGAGAAATCGTCGGTAGGAAGGATATTTTTGAGTTATTTGGCTAATTGGAGGATATTTATTAGTCAAATACATAATGACAAGAGTATTTTGAAGCAAAAAATATAACGAAGGATAAAATTAACATATTTTAAATAGTCCAATGGTATTTTCGACCCTTTTCAGCCGGTCTTGTGATTTTTTGTACATTGAGTTCAAATTAATTTCTTATATAATTTTGATTATTCTCTGATCGATTCTAGATAGTATGCACAAAGTGGAGTACTTTACAGAAGATTCTAAGATGTCTAGGTGGATCCAAGCGTCATTTCAACAAGAGCTTTCAAGAATTGCAAATTGCTTAAGGAGTTGCATGATCTATAAGATTGGTTAGAAGGTATTTGGGAAGCTATTTTGGTAATTTATGTAAAAAAAAATACCATGTTTGGAAGCTTGAAGATTTTTTGGAACAAGTCAACAAGTTAGTAATCAAGAGTTAGAAATTGAATATGCGCAAGTTCTATGTTACATCTCCGAACTCGATGTAAGGTGAATGTGCGTTTTCGAAGTAATTACACACATCTATGTCGTAGCTCAAAACGTCAATACAAATCTATGCTACAACACAATATAATTTTAAAGAAAAGATAAATGTTGATAATGTGAGGATAAAATAAACATTTAGAAAAGTCAAATCAGATAAGGGGGAGATTGTATATCGTTAAAAGTTGAGGGGAGTTTTGATTTTTAAAGTAAAGTTTAAAGATATAAATGATTTCCACCCTAAAAACAATACAAATTGACTCAACATAATATAAAAGGATTTCTTAAATAGTGTTATGATCCTCACGCGTAACAACCCTACTATTAATTATACACGTAGCTACTGTCTTGACCGATCTAAATTGTCACAACTGACTTTTAGGAATACCAAAAATAGAAAATGGAAATTTGTCATCTTTATGTTTCTTTAACCAAATTTAATAGTGTCAAAACTTTTATATCTTCAAGTCAGGTAACAAATCAAAGTAGAAAATCACAAGAATTTTAGTATTCAAAATGGGATTAGAAATCACGAAGATTTTAGTTTCCCAAAAACAGAAAGTAAGATGAGTACAAAAATTATTAACGTAAACTAAAAAATTTAATTCTGAGCCCACAAAATTTATCGTATGTCCTTAAAGAATTTAAATTCTTAACTATTGTTCAAGATTTCAGATTAATTTCTCCCATGATAGATTGTAATACTATTATGTAATAGCGACAATTCAAATTAGAGAGCTTCGACAAAGTAAAAAAATGAAGCAAATCACATAACTCTATTATATTTTTATTTTGAAAACAAATACAGAGAACAATTTAAAGGGGAGAAAGAATTTGAAAAATTGATATCTTAAATTTGAGGAGCAACCTCTCAATTTATAGCCAATGAAAGAGAAATGTGAAAATGTGTATATTCAAAAATAAAAAGATGCAAATCAAGAGTTGCAACCTTTTGGGGTAAGCTTTTAGAAAAACACTTTATTTATCATTCACATCATACATAAGTAACTAAACTGAGCCTGAACACTTTAATCAGATATGCAAAGGGGCTATTCTGAAGAAGAACGCAACCCAACGATAATTAAAAGAAAGAAAAACTCAAGAACAAATTTTTCATCCTCCATTGTTACACTTTACACAAATTAATTGGATTATTTGTTTTGTATTGCCTTTTTGCAGAAAGGATTTGCATTTTTAACTTGATTCCTGAGTTCGGTACTATCCATGACTTCGAATACTATGCCGTTAGTAAGTCTTCTTCTTTTACCTGCTTTCAAGATCATAGACCATTCTTTTCTTCAAGAGAAAAGTTTTTTTTTTTTTGGAATTATCTGTAAATAAAATAGATAAATATGATTTTGTCAGTATAATGTCAAAATATGGCTTGCCAGATAGTGGACCGTAATCATCGTCGTAAATAATTTTTGATGAAGAACTAGCCATCGAGCTCTTTCTTTTTGTTCCGTTCGCACTCTGTGTCAATACCATGTTAACTTTACAACATAGCAGTAATTGTGGATATAAAGATTCCTGGTTGTGGTGCATTAAATATTTATTTATATCTCTGAATTTAATATAAAAAAGAGGTAGGAGTAGTTGAAATATTCTAAATGCACTGTTTGCTAAACTGTCATGTCCAATGCACTATTTGGTAGATTGTGATGGAGATTCAGAACTACAACTCAATGGAAAAACTACATATGAAATAAATATTGTAAAAAAGTGATTCCTACTTTCATACCATGGAAAGGTGGAACATAAGTGGAGAAAAAGATGCTAGTAGCAAGAGAAGAAGTAGAACATGAGATCCCGTGGGAAATCAAAGGAGGGAATCTCAAATATGTGGTATGAAAGCTGGGCAAAATTGGAAGCTTTGCATTATGTGGTACCTATTGAGTATCCACTCAATGAAGAGCTAGAGGAGTCCCTCGGGCATAGCTCGATAACGAAAACTTAAAATCCAGCTGAATGCCTGCAACGTGGGTTCGAACCCTAATGGGAGCAATTTGCTCTCCTCTGAAGTAAGATCTTGTAGGTGATATTAATTGCTCTGTTCCCAAACCCGGTCATTCAGGCACATCCCGTGATTTAATGGTAATAGTGTTGAGGGACCGAAACTACTATCTCCAAGAATAATCTAGCGTAAGTCGGGAAAACTAGATATAAAAAAAATGAAGAGCTAGAGGATGTGGCAGATCTAATTGAGAAAGGGTGTTGGGAAGAACAATTGTTACATCAATCTTTTCCAACAAACATTGAGGAGCACATTAAATATGAAATTCATATAAGACAACTACGAGGTAATTGAGACACACCTTGGTGGATGCCCACAACAGAAAAGTTCACTATTAGTAGTCCTTGGAATATTCTGAGATACAGGGAGCAAGAACATAAAGATTTAAATATAAATGAATATGTTCTTATACATCAATAATATATAATATATATAGTAGTACAAGAATATTTAAATTAAATAACTAATCAACTTAATTACAATAAAAAATATAATTCTACCTAAAATACCAGACATAATTACAATAGGAATACAATTTTACATAAAATAAGAGATATACAATTAATTAAAAAATATTCAGGAAATATTTATTACACCCCGCAGTCGAAGCGAGAGGTTCACGAACACTGAGACTGACTCAAAAATCATCAAATAATATGCGCGGAAGTCCTTTGGTGAAGATGTCGACAATCTGATAACTGGAAGGACCATGAAAGACATGAACTTGATCACGAGTCACTTTTTTGCGAACGAAATGAATGTCCATCTTAATGTGATTAGTGCACTGATGTTGGACGGGATTGTCGGAAAGATATATCGCACTAATATTATCGCAATAAATCAGTATTGCCTTTAAATAAGGCAGTGAAGCTCAAGTAGAACGTTACAGATCCAACAAGACTCAAAGATGACGTTGGCGACACCTCTGTACTCTACTTCGGCACTGGATCGGGATAGTGTAGGTTGCCTTTTGAAAGACCAAGACAATAGGTTATCTCCGAGGAAAACGCAGTAACCAGACGTGGAGCGTCAGGTGTCAGGACATCCACCCCAGACAGCATCAGAATAAGCAGTGAGACCAGTGAGCGAGGACCTGTATAGATGTAATTCGAAGTGAAGTGTACCTTGGACGTATAGTAAAATATGTTTGAAGGCATGCATGCATGCAGGTCTCATGAATGTGAGGTACTGTAGGGCCCTAACCAGGCTACGATAGTGAGTCGGGTCAGAATATGGGGGCCAAAATCAACGCTGAGCTTGGAATTGGTGTCTACTGGCATGTGGGATGGTTTGCAAGATGTCATGCCTGCACGGTCAAGGATCTCTTCGGCGTACTTCTTCTGACACAGAAATAGGCCGCCAGAATGTCGAGTGACAGAGATGCCCAAGAAATAACTCAGGGGGCCCATATCCTTCATAGCAAACTCAGAGAAAATGAGAGACATAATGGACTGGCAGAGAGCATCAGATGATGTCATCAACATATAATAATAGGTAAGCCATGTATGTACCCTTGTTGTAGATGAACAAGGAATGATTGGATCTGTTGTGTGAAAAAACGATAGAGGAGACATAATCGGCGAACCGCTGGTACTATGCTCGAGGAGCCTGTTTCAATCCATAGAGCGATTTCTGCAATAGACACACATAATCCGGATGAATAGGATCCCGGAAACCCATAGTATGATACATCTATACCATTTCATGAAGATCCCTATGTAAGAAGGCATTCTTGACATCAAGCTAATGAATGAGCCAAGACTTGGATAGAGCAATACTGAGGACGGTCCGAATGGTTGCGGGCTTTACGACCGGGCTGAATGTTTCATCACAGTTCACTCCCACCTATTGAGACCTGCCATCATTTACAAGACGAGCCTTGTACCACTCAAAAGAACCATCAAATTTATTTTTGTCTAAAAATCCACATAGAACGAATAATGTTAGCATCAGATGGATGAGGTACTAGGTCCCACGTCTTATTATCAATAAGTGCATTATATTCGCCAATCATTGCGGCTTTCCAATTAGGGTCAGACACGACATTCTTCGGATTTCGAGGGACAAAGGAAGGGGCAACTGAAACAGATATGTTAAACAGTCATTTAGGTTTATGGATTCCGTGCATGGTACGGGTTTTTATGATCTGAGAGCATGTATCGAGACACGGTATGGGGGTGTGTGTGCCCGCGGGACTGCCGGGAAGAGGAGGAAGGGGAGGGGTGGCAGGATTGGCTAGCTAATGCTCGATTTGCTGAGAGGTGACTGCGGAATCACCCTGATGCGGGAAGTTCCGGGCCACCGTCGGTAGAATCGGGTTGGCAGTGTGTCCCGGACTGTCCGAGGTGGGGGCGGGTGCTGGGGTCTGGGACGGCGAACAATGTAAATAATGAATTAGAAGATGGTTCAGGCCTTCATCTAGGAAGTCGTAGGAATGTCGAGGTGGCGAGTTTAGGGAGGCAAAGGAGAATTGAGACTCATCAAATAGGACATGGTGTGAAATAATCATTTTACGTCTTGGAAAGTCATAGCACGAGTAACCACGATAATTGGCGGGGTAACCCAGAAACACACACGGGGAAGACCCGGGTTGGAGTTTTAAGTGGTCGGATGGAAAGGATAACAGAGACATCCAAAGATACACAAGTGTTGGTAGGAGGGGTTCCTACAAAACAGAACTTGAGTGAGCGACCGTTGAGCTAGAGACTTGTTTGAGATTATGTTTAGGAGATAAGTGGTCATGGAGAGTGCATAATGCCATAATTGATGGGAACTGAGGCGTGAGCAAGTAGGGCACGAATTAGGTTGTTTATGGTTTGGATTTTCCGTTCGGCCTTACCATTTTGGGAGGAGGTGTGAGGGCAGGAAAAATGAAAGGTAAGACCGTTATTGGAGCAAAACTATTTGAATTGATTATTATTAAATTTCCTGCCATTGTCACATTGAAACATTTAATGCTCTTTTTAAATTGTGTTTTTACGAGAGCACTAAATGAGGAAAAATGGGGTCGACCTGGGATTTATTTCCAATTTAAAAAGTCCATAGAAAGTTGGAATAATCGTCCAAAAATAATACATAATATCGATGGTCAGCCGTACTTAAAATAGAGGACGTCCACAAATCACTATGTATGATATCGAAAGGTAGTAAAATACAATTTGTGGATGAAGAAAATGGCAATTTAACATGTTTCCCAAAAACGCAGGATTCACATATAGGAGTCCTAGAAATGCGGTTGCAATTAATAAAATTATTTTTCCTAAGGGAGCGTAGAACAGAATCTCCCAGATGTCCTAATCTAGAGAGCCATAAGGAAGACGAAAGAGCAACAAAGGTTGATGGAACTGAGGCTGAATTGTTGACAGTGTTTGAAATAGGGTAGAGATCTATGATGTTGTCACATCTCATTATTCGTCTCCCTGTCGTAAAATCCTTCACAGAAAAACCAAAAGGATCTAAGTCAAGGAAAACATTATTATCAGTTGTGAAACGTCACACATAGATTAGATTCTTAATGAGTTTAGGGGCATGAAGGACATTTTTTAAGATTAGCGGTGGATGTGGTGGGGATAAAGATGAATGACCAAAACCGCAAATGGGAATGCCTTGTCCACTACCAATAATAATATTCTGATTTAAATTACTCAAATTGGAATAAGACGAGAGAGTATTTTGTGATGCCGTCATGTGAGATGTGGCGCTTGTGTCCATATACCAATTTTTGTCCGGGGCATTGAGTGACATTGTGTTCATAGCTGCCTCAATGTCAGTCGGTGCATAAGTTAAGAGTGAGGGGTCTGTGCTGTGTAGGCATGCTGGGGACGTGGGCTGAGTATGCTAGGGTGGGCATGTCAGTTCTGAGGTGGAGTCCATAAAGATGTCGGATATGGAATAGGAGGAGAGGCCCATGATAGTGGGGCCATGCAACCGACGATGGGTGGGCAAGCCACGGCGGAGGCTGTTGTTGGCTATTTTTTGCCAGTGAGGACTGCCCCTTCCAGCTGTTGTTGTTGCTAGAATTCCGTATGCCATGAACCTTGCCGGACTGCCTGCTCCAGCGGTTGTTGCGGGTGGATGCGAGCTGCTACCGGTCCTCGGGTCGGCGGTTTTGGTTGACAGAGTTGGAGGCCCTGTCGTCGGTGGAGGGCCCGACGGTGGTGGTGAAGGCGGCGTCAGCAATGCTGGATTGAGTGGTGTTGCGCTTGATTTTCCGAGTTTCCTCAAGAATAAACTTCGAACGGGCCTCATAAAACAGAGGTAACGACGTGCATTGCTGAAGGATGGTAGCAACGCCGTCATAGGTTTCGATCAAGCCTGTAACAAGTTGCATGACCAATCGCTGATTAGTGACTGGTGCGCCGACGTTGGTATGTTGGTCGACAAACATCTTGAGTTCTTGATAATATGTAGACACGTTTGGGAAATCGTCCTGATGAACGTTCTTGAATTAATTTTTAAGGTATAACGCTCGTTGAGTTTTGTTGTCGTGGAAAATACCTTTCCAAACGTTCCCACGTTTGAGGGCAGTGGCATCGGTCTTAATGATGGTGTGCAACAGATCATTAGAGATTGTGCCGTATATCCACTAGAGGACGGCTACGTTCAAACAAGACCAGAGTGTATCACCAGAAGTCGAAGCCGAGGGTAGGTCTTTGGACTTCGGTGTAGGAGGAATGATGTGGTCGATAACATCGTAAACACGATAATGGATCTTAAAAAGCTCCGCCCATGAGGAGTATTGACTCTTTTCTATCTCAAGGGTGATAGGGATGAAGTTTTTGATGTTGTTTATTGCAAGTGCAGGATATAATTTGATTTTGTCATCCATGGAAGATGAAATTTAGGAGGAGAAGGGAAAAAAAACTAGGGTTCCGTGGGGTGGCGGCCGAGAGCTATGGTCGGCGGCGGCGGAGGTATTTTTAGGCTACTGATACCATAAAAGAATATGTTCTTTAATTGTATACATCAATAATGTACAATATATATAGTAGTACACGAATATTTAACTAGGTAACTAATCAACCTAATTACAATAGGAATACAATTCCATAAAAAATAAGAGATATATACAATTAATGAAAGAATATTCGGAAAATATTCTATTAAAATAAATATGGATTAAAGCGTGACTTTTAAGATATCCTTCTTTCTATGGAGATTGTGAAAATAAAAATGGCTACAAGTTTGCATTAGAAGTTTGGAAAGTGTTCAAGAATGCAATGGGTATTACAAATAAATCATTTCCAGATTCGTCAAGTTATTACAACTTGGTGGAAGATTGATTGTGCTGATAAATTTAAGCCTATCCTACAAGTAGTCCAGATATGAACATTTGGGAGTTGTGCAAAGGAAGAAATACTATTAAGCATGGAAGAAATGTGAGCTTGAAAAGAGTAATACATGAGTTTAAGACCTATATTACTTAGCAAAGTGGAGATAGCCATGGGTTAAAAACATTCCCTTTCTATGACCTGATCTGATTGCATTTTTAGAAGATTATAAGCCTATACTAGTCACCAAGATTGTATACTGACTGCCTTATGATAGGTGGTATAAATGCAATAAAGATGGGGGGATCTAGAGACAACCTTGAGCTAGCTCTTATAATTTCTGTGTGAGAGACTGCCATGGAGATTTGATATATGCAGAGTGCAAGGAGTTGGGACAAAATACTAATGTGGTGGCTGAGGCAATAGCAATTATGGAGGGACTATTGTATTTTGTGGAACATGACCTACATCCATTAATCTTGGAAACCTACTCTCTGATGATGAAGAATATTGTGGATGGAATGTGGGAGGTTCCATAGTGTATTATCACAGAAGTGGAAAGAATCAGATAGATGAAGGAACATTTCAATGAGATAATACAGCATGCATATAGGGAAGAAATACTCTGACATATTTTTTAATTAGCGTAACTTTTGATTTTGTAGGTACATCATAATATATTTCATTTTCTGAACTGCTTAGTGCAGAGAGGAAAATACTAAATCTGTACAAACATCAAGTTTTCAATCTTGTTAATCAGAAATATTAAGAATACATGAGATAATGATGTACATGCATGTTTGTAACTCAAATATTGACAAGACTTCCGGTGGCGGTATTAGCCTTGACTCATTCTAAGTTGTTCAGAGCAATTGGCATGGAAGTCTAGGGTATCTAAGGTACTTGACCCTTTAAACAACTGGAGTATGTGTCTCATTGAATAAGTTTATATTGGTACTCTATTGTACTTTATAAAGCAGTACGAGAAGTAAATAACTATTACAAGTGTTCGAAAGGATAAATAAATGGTCAATCTTCAAAACTGCCGCAAGCGTGTTGTGTCTTGAATCTTGATAACCTTGCAAAGCCAATGTTGAGAACTGTCGCAAGCTTGTTGTGTCTTGAATCTTGATATCCTGAAATCAAGAAACAACTAAATCTGGATGGTTACAACGTTGTGTGTTGAGTCGAGTGATTGCACTCTGTCCTTAAGACAAGATTGCCCCGTATATATGCTTTTACGTTAGCGGGCAATAGTCTCCCAAGATAAAACAACACTTTAATCTCAACACTACAAAGCCAATAGGTTGAGCCTGCCGAATAAAACAAATATGACTCGGCTTGCTGAAGATATGGAATAGGAAGGAAGAGTTTCTCAATACTCTCCTCTTTTGTCTCTGTGTATATAGTGTGTCTCTGTAGTGTATATCTTGTGTATATGTGGGTGTTTGGTCATTATTTTTCAGCCACTGTTTTGCTGAATTTCAGTCATTGTTTCGTGCTGAAAACTGTGTTTTTTTCCATGCTATTTGCTGTCTGTTTTTCGTCTGTTTCCAGCCTGTTTTCATTCTGTTTTTTTTTGCCTGTTTTCAGTCTGTTTTTTGCCTCCGAATTGAGCCAAAAGAGGCTCACTATATAGCATGGAGGAGGGGCTGATCAACTGCCCAAATATGGCTGTTAATGGCCATTAGGAGGGTTGTAAATAGCATGTTTAATGCCATTAGTGAGGCTGATTTAAGGTCTTGAAGGAGGCTGCTCAATTGCCCAAGTAATGGGCTGTTAATAGAGAGTTAATCAGCCAAGTAATGGCTGGTTAATGCTCCAAAACGCAGTCCGACAGTTTTCTGCCTACCGTTACCCCAAAATCAACTTTCTCTGGGGACCAAACTGTAAAATATTAAACCTTCAGGGACTAAACTGTACATAAGAAACTTCAGGGATCAAACTGTACATCTGGTCCAAAAAAGATAATATCAGAAAGTCCCCACAACCCACAGCCCACAGCCCGTGACCCGAGACGGGACGGGCGGGCGGCGGCGGCGCGCGTGTGGGCTTAGCCTTGAACCCAAGCACATCTAAGTTCTCCCTCCTTTAAACACATGGGATACCCCTTGGGGTCCCAAACCCTTTACCACATTAGAGACTTATATAGAGAGCAATTCTTCCTACTCCCACCGATGTGGTAGATTTGTCCCACACCATATTTCCATGCCTCAAACACCTTACTTCGTGGACCAATATCTCTTTCATTTCTCAACGAAATTTGACGATTCTTGGCCCTACGGTCATCTACTCACTTCGTAGATCATGCATGTGCGAAGAGACAAAGTCTCCAACATGCGAAACACTAGTGTTTAATTCATCAAAGATGGGTGGACGCATCTCCCCGCCAAAGGCAAATTTCCAACAGTTTATCTATTAATATGAAGGTTGTTAACCATTTTGGGGTAAACTAGAGGATTACATATGATAACTGTTAAATACAAACATAATCTAGTTTCTTTGAGGGTTAAGCAAATTGATTTATCAATTGTTTTGAGTTGGTAAGATCAGTCCCTTAGTAGTAGATTTCAAACAATCAGATATAGTGGCTAATACGTAAATTCAACACAGCCACCACAAATCACAGAGACATCACAGTGGGTATTCAATCACGAACCCAACACCCTAAATGAACATGCAAAGAATATATCAATTTGGGGTCAATTGAAAAACAAATGTTCGGTTCCTCTTCAGGTTTTGATCAGTCTCTCTCCTCCACATACTCTATTGATTTCAAAAAATCAGACTATGTTCTCCATTTTACTCTAACAACCCCACATTTTGTCATTATACGAATGTATACACCAACTGGAAAGGCGAAAGGAGAAAGGAGAAAGGAAATTAGGTAGGGCTTATAAAAAGGGGGAATATCTTAAAGGTCTCAAAACAGGGGTTGGTATAGAGGAAGTCAGTGATACGAAAACTCCTCAAGAAAATGAGTTGGATAACACCGATAGCTCATCTCAAAGAGATGCATATGGATCAATACAAAGTAGGAGCTATGGAGACATAAGGGCTCATAGAGAAGTATGGAAGGTTGAAACAGAGAAGAATCCTTTATCTTCTAAGACAGAAGAGTAGTCCGAATCTTGGTCCTCATGGGAAAAATCAGTGAAAAGGATGGTGGATCTTCTTGGGGTAATATCTGGAGATCTATCTAAGAGAAGGGGCTAATTGAGAAGTTGATTACAGGAAAATAGACGCTGAAGATATATCATCCCCTTTGACCACAACTAATCTACTCATCTCAACTTAAATTTCCAGGATATTAGATCTAGGGTGTAACCTCCACATTTGTCAAATTCACCAGTATAGTGACTAGGTTCTCCCTAATTTTATCCATGTATGGTTTCTAGAGTCTAGTTCCAAGTTTATCGAATTGATCTATTGTATATGGCTGTAATCAGGGATTTAGGTTGTACTGATTGAAGTTAATAAAATAACTATTGCATCTTTCACAAATCAGTGCCTTATTTGTGTGATACGAATGTTTCTTTCTAACTGACTGACTGATTCTTGTTTCGCGTATATGTGATAGCCCTGTGGCCATGAGTTCAATATCTATCATTAATTACTAACTACAATTTGAGTTAACTTTTTAATGATGACAAAATGGGAGAGATTGATCATGGTGCTTACTTGCTTTATGACTTTTGTGCTAACATGGTTCAATCTCAGTTCAAACCAAGCCTTGAGTGTATGGAATATGTCGTCTATGATGTGAAGAACATGAGGTTTGTCTTCATCAACCAAAGTCTACGGCAAGGAATATGAAGGTGTCTATAGTAGATTGCCCTTTCTTTTCCATTCCTGGGCTAGGTAACCGTTAATGAAATATGAGAGGCGACATCGACTCATCCCAATCTTTAAGGAAGAGATCGACGATCCCAAGTTCTTTTACCCCATTCAGAAAGTCGGATTGGATGTTCCCAGTTAAGCCAATTTGGCTTAAAGCGGGAATCGTATGTCCGAACAGGCCTGAAAAAAAGGTAAGGTCTCTCTTTCCTTTGCCACTCAAGGAAAACTCTTGGCTTGTTTAAAAAAAACCTAGATTATGGATAGCTCGGAATTTAGGGAAGACGAACAACCAAAGTCTTCTGATGGCAATAACCCCCTTTCCCGTGAAAAGTAAAGCGATGTTCTCTCTACGCAGAAATGCGCTAGTAAACTGTAGCGAAATCACTGGAAATGAGAGAGATGTGAGTGTCAATCATTCTGTCAGCATGCTCAAAGAGTGCTTTCCAGAAGATGAGAATTTGTTGGCATTAACGCATCTAAATTGTGTCAAGGAGTTTTGACGATTGACAAAGTAAACATGAAAGATGCTTAAACCAAAATAAACTATGTGATAAGTGAACTAAGCTAGAACAAAAAGAGCAAGAACGCACAGGGTAAATAGAACAAGTCCAAAGATATTTTCTATCTCAAGAAAGGGTTGCAGGACCCAGTTTGGTAAAATGCAAAACCAGTGACAAACTAAATGAATCAGGTTCATAGATTTAATCTATCGTGAGAAGTTCACAGAGGAATGAGAGGTAAATTAGTCAAGTAAAAGTAGAAGAAGAATTGCAAACTAGCAGCGGAGACAGATGAAGACACATGAACACAGATTGCAAATATATGTATCAATACAAAACCAGGTCATCAGGTATAGGGAATGTATGACTCAAGAGTGAAAAGGTGGAGTGGTTAGATGAACTGGGCCTATGGACTTGTTCCATCACAACAACAAATGTAAACGAGTTCGAAGGAGGTAGAGATGACTCAACAATAGAGCAGATCAATGATGAATAGAACATGTATGAAAAATGTTCTATTTCATGGAGTCACTACAAGGTAGTGCATGAATGGATCATATACGATAAATGGATGATCAGAAATTAAGAGGTCATTAGGAGAAGCAGTAAAGAGAGTAGTTGAAGAGTTGCAGACCAAGCACATAAAACAGGTTAAATAAAGAGGTCGTCAGGAGAAGAAGTGAAAAGAGCAGTTGAAGAGTTGCAGACCAAGCACATGAAATAAGTATGTCAATATGTTCCATCTAACATCTCATAAGGAGGTTAGAGTTAGATGTTGCGTGTACGAGAAGAGATCTATGGAACATATATGTGAATATTTTCTAGCTCAAAAGATTTAGAGGCTGGAGTACCAGGTGGTTGAACCAGGTCCAACAACATTTTCCAAATAAATCCTGCAGCGACTAGGATTTGTGTCTTTATGGAAAAACTTGATGTCTAAAGAGACAGGATTCTATGCAATATTAATCAGGATCTCGCATCATACTTACCAAGATATTTCAGAGTCCTACAAGGAAACTAATTATGTGAGGAGGTATAAGAATCCCAATCAACCTCAAACCCTACTATACCTTGATGGGTTGTATCAAGTAGGGTTTAGGTTGCCACATATAAAAAGTCCTAAGGCTATAAATACCAAGTCATACCGTGAGAATCTTGATGCACACAATGAGAGAAATCAGAATATATTGAGAGAAAACTTTCTATTGCTACAAATATGATTCTGGAAATGCCGCCCTAATACATCAAATCAAGATTGAAGAAGCTGTGTTACAGAGTTTATGTTTACAGTTCTTGAGTCTAGATTTGTGTATTAGGTTTGTCTACGAGTTGTATATTTATCCTCTTTATTAGAAGCATACATTTAGATATAAGACATTGTATATTCAACTTCAAGTTAGAGTTTAACTTGAAGGTTGCTCCCTAGTCAGATGGTGATTAATGAGATAGGAATTAGAGGTTAGTTCCTAAGTTACAAAGTTTATAACTTGAATTTGTAGAGGCTCACCATTTTAGTGGAGTTGGGGATAAATCTTACAGAGGTGTGGGTCATGGTTTTCACTGCCTTTGTGAACCAGGTAGTTTCCACATAAAAATACTGCAAAATATTATGTTCTTTAGTTTACTGTTCTTTATTATTCCGCAGACGATATTCGTGGAAAAAGTAGAGTAACGTATTCTATCCTTAGGTAAAAATAGGGTACTGCTTAGGATAGACATTAGGTCATGAAAACTATCAAGCCGTCATTAAGCACCCATTAAGAAGAGAGAAATATCAAGTCATGATGACTCGCATAAATGGAGGTCATATCTCACCCTTTCCAAAAAGAGACTTTTCAAGTCCCCTATTCACACAACTTTAACCCCTTATCTTCCTATGCTCTATCTACTTAAACCAACACACCGCTATCTCTCTCATGCAAAATCATTTTCTCTCTTTCCCAGATCATAAAAATAGAACCGAAAATGTTTGATTAATCTTTTGATTTCGATCAATCCTTCTCTTTTTCACATTCCCTCAACTCCTCCAACCATACGCTCCACTTCACTCTCATTAACCATCAATTTCCTCCCATACGAATCTACACACCTTTTAAAGGGGGGAAAGGGAAAGAAATCTGGTTGGGGCTCATCGAAAGGGGGAATCCTCTAAAGACCCCAATATAGGGGTTAGTTTAAGGGAAAACATAGTCACAACAACCTTTTAAGAAAATGAGTTATTGGACATTGCTAGCTCGAATGCATATGGTGTGATGGAGATAAAGAAAATGAGCGATGAAAATCTAACGGTTTTTGGAGAAATAAGAAAGAATGATAAGGAAAGGAACCCACCAAAGACTGGCATTAAAATGCAATCAAGGTCAGCGTCATCATGGGGAAAAACCCTCGTCAATATAAGAATGAGGGTTTGTGGTCTGCCTGGAGAGAAAATGCCAAAGAAGCTGACAGTAATCCTCATCAACCTTGAAAGGGAAAATTGAAAGGATCTTGGTCCTCATAGGCAAAATCGGTGGAAAAATACGGTGGGTCTTCTTGTGGGCAATATGTTGATAAAGAGAATGGCTCTCCATATGAGCAAAAGGTTGGTCCAGATGGTGACTTGAGGAAGAAAACAAAGAAAGATATATACTTCCCTCATAGTCAAGCTTCAATTCCTCCTAATTAGGAATTCCTAGAAATTAGCCTTAGGTTTACCTTCTACCCTGGTCACAGTCCCTAGCAAAGTGACCATGTTCTCCCTAGTTTTATTCAAGCCTCGATCCTTAGAAGCTTCTAAATGTTGTAAGAATGATCTGTTCTATTTTGTTATAACCAAGGTACTGGAATTGTACTTTATGAAGTTAATGAAAAATATAATGCAGTTCTTACAAAATTTGTGCCTTGTCCATTTGATTTGAATAATTTCTATGGACTTGCTTGAGTGACTGATTCCATTAAGTGTATACGTGATAGCCCTAGTGGCCATGAGTTCTATATTGTCTACTTGATTAATCTGGCATGACTTTTTAATGATGCCAAAAGGGGAAAGATGATCACTATGACTACTTGCTTTATGACTATTGTGCTAACATGTTTTATGTCAAACTCGAAGATGTGAGTTATGTGGAATAGGTTACACATGACATGAAGAACACGAGGTTTGTCATCATAGAAAAGGGGGAGTTTGTTGGCATTAACACGCCTGAGTTTTAATGATTGGCAAAGTAAACAAAGTGAACATACAATGTGAATAAACCAGGTCTAGATACATGCGATAATTGAACAAAGCTAGATACCTGGTTGAGATTAAAATAGAGATTCCAAACAGAGTGAAATGTCTGAAAGAGCAAGAACGCACAGGGTGAATAGAACTGGTCCAAAGACATATTCTATCGCAAGGAGGTTGCAGGAAATTCAAAGCATGAATTAGGTACATAGAGTTGTTCTATCACAGAGACAGATGCAGATAAGTATAACTGAAGAAAGAGCAGTTCAATGTAGAATAGAACAAACATGCAAACATGTTCCATCTCAAAGGGTCAGCAGGTGCAATGGATGAATGAACCAGGAGTGAAGAGATTGTGAAGAGATCAGGTGAAGAGAAACAGACACAGAGCAAATGAATGGAATAAGTCTGTCAACATGTTACATCCAACATCTCAGAAGCAGGTCAAAGCCATATGTAGAATGTATGAGAGGTGATTGATGGAACAAGTATATGAACATGTTTCAGCTCAAATAGTCAGAAGATTCAGAGGCTGGAGTACCAGGTGTTAAACAAGGTCCAAGAACATGTTCCAAACAAATCCTACAACAACTATGATTTACAGATTTATGGTAAAGATTTGGCATACAAGGTAGCAAGATTTTGTACCATGCTTATCGAGATATTTTAGAGTCCTACAAGGAAACAAAATATGCGTGAAGATGTAAAGATCCTAATCCAATACATACCATATTCTACCTTGATGGGTCGTATCATGTAGGGTTTAGGTCAGTCGCATTGATAAAGACAAAATCTATATATATAGTCTTGTAGTGAAGAAAATTAAGCACTCATAAAGAGATCAATTAGAATATTGAGAGAATACAATCAATGTTATATCGAGCGTTCTGATTCAAGAAGTGTCGCCTAATACAACAAGAAGAAGATTGAAGAATCTGTGGAATAGAGTTTATGTTTTACAGTTCTTGAGTCTAGATTTATGTATTAGAATTATTTATAGAGTTGTACCTTAATCCGATTTCATAGAAGCATGTTGTTTAGGTAGAAACAATTAGTGAAATTCAACTTCAAGTTGGAGTTCAACTTGAAGGTTGCTTACTATTCTGGGTAGATTAGTGAGATAGGAATTAAAGTTTATAGTTCCTAGGCTATAGAGTGTGTAACTTGAATTTGTCGAGGCTCACTCTGTAGTGGAGTTGGGGATAAATCCTATATAGGTATAGGTCGTAATTTTTCTGCCCTTATGAGTTGGGTGGTTTCTACCTAAAAGTGATATGTCCTTACTTTACTTTTCGTTATTATTATTCCGCAAAGCGCTAGCTTAGAACAGGTAGACTAACATGTTCTATCCTACATGCGAAAATTATGTACCACTTAGGATAGATATCAAGGTGTGAAAAATATCAATTGATATCAGAGCATGCTCTCTTAAATAAGGTTAACACCTTAAGAGTAGATTCTAATGAACGTTACACCACTTAAAGGGTTTAGTGAAGGAAAATCAATTATCTACATGAACCATCAACAGATATCTGCATGAACCATTAGAATTATAGGAACAGATATTTGTATGCTCTCTTCAACCCATATTCATTCGTACATTCTCAGTACTTCACCAAGTATCTACATGAACCATTAGTATTGTTGCCATCAACAGAATATTATCAAATCAACTTGCAACTCCAATAAGGTTCAATAAACCTGTCATAACCCTATCGTGAACTGTTAACCAATCGAATCTGATTAAAAATGGGATACTAGGATAACCATAAATCTTCTTAAATCTCAATCCATAAGCTACCAGTCATTAAATGAGTAAACTTGACCCGATGTAAAGTACACGTTTTCCAAATATCACCAATAGTCACCCAAACTGATTTTATATCCTTACAAAGTAAATAATAGGCCTTTCATGAGTCTGTGGTGACATGTTCTATCATTTTCTCATGAATATTCAACCTCATACTATCATTTTCGACACAAAAAGTTGAATTCCACCCAACTCATCAACTTAGTACTGAGAAACTATACCTCATAATTTAAATCTTCATATTTCTCAATTCACACCCGTCATGCAAATCTGGTAAAACTTCATGAAATCTAAATACTTTGAATTCTCCTTCTTGTGCTTTCTCTTAGTTCGTTCATCACTCTGAATACTTTGACGCAATGTCCGTCACCTCATACTCTACCTTTCACAACCATAAAATCTCCAAGTGGGATACCTTATTATGCCTTTAAACAAATCCAAAAGTATCAAATCTTGCAATTGACGTGTCTTTCCAAGTTTAGGTTCTCTGAAGTCTTTCATATTTCAAATATTCAACCAGTCTATCTAGACATTAGCACTTTGACATAATCTTCTACCACAACCGTCATCTCACCTCAAAAATATATCTTTACTTTCAAATCGTAGGATTTTCTCTTATCAATTAACTCTAATCTATTTTTCCAATGGATGCTATGAAAGATCACATCTTGACACGCCGTAATTCACCATTCCATCTGTCTTGTCACGCTAGTCATCAAAATATCAATCTTCCTTGTTACTATTTGCAAAAACCCATATGACACTTGTTATAACACTTAGTCAAATTACTAGTCGACTTCATTTTCCATGCATCTCAACAATTTACACTCTAACTGAATGATGCAAAATAATATCACCATAACCAATACATGATTCAAGCAATCACACTTCTTTGAATTCAGGTGTTATGAACCTTAATCCTCCAAAATCGATAGTAAGATGCCTCTATCATGATTCTTCAATTTTAATACTCCAATTGCAATCACTTTTACCATTATCAACCAAAAATCATCAAAACACACTCATAGGGTGTAACAAAATATCATCAGTCTTGAAAAATTTCTCAACTAATCATGGAAGTAGTAGTGAACCATCCCTTGAGCGTTGGAAAAGTTTCATCACCTCCTTTAACCCTTAGAATCGAATATCCTTCCATGTCAAACGTATCATAAGTGAAATCCTTCACGAAGTCTGTCCACCAAAGTATCGATCAACCCTGATCACCCCAACAAGCTAATCATCATTACTGATATAATATCTTGAACAATGACTGCCTTGACTTAAACTAACTAGAGTAGTTCCCAACTACCGCACACACATTCTTACTAGCATTCTCATCCAGCTTCATACAAGTATCATTGTCACAATCATTTAACTGAAGAACCATTCTTCTATCTTGTTTAAGATGATATTACAAATTCTCAATTAACCTTCTAAAATGCACTTCATATTTGAAATAGTTAACACCTACCATTCAGTTATGCAATTACCGTTCTCGATTTCTCTACTCTGTAGAGTCAACTTTATATCAATTGTAGACATTTACAAACATCTTAAGCAACAAATTTAGTGTCCACATCCATTCTCAAATTTGGATGAAACATCTGGTAACTTTCCCAAGTAATAAACTTAAACGCTTGCTAACTGCTAGACACATCCTCTTTAATCAATAACTTTACTCCCATAATCTATGGTGTAGTTAAACATTCCAACCAACTCGTGTTTTCTCAACACTCATCTCATAAACAAGAGTACATTTCTATCATGAAAACCATTTAAATTCTTCTTTGTTAGACACCTCAACCATCGAGGAAATCATAATAAGTTATCTCTACATTCCTTCCATAGTAAGCAACCATAACACATTGCATATCAAACAAGCTCATGGCCCAGTAAGACCCTTTTTACCACTGTCCTTGAATCCTCAAGCGATCTATGAACACTCCCTTCTCTGAAGAGTTACGACCATTTAACCTCATAAGATTCCATCAATTATGGTAATTCCCCCACTTGGACTTAAGACAATAAAACTATCAATAGAGAACTCGCCACAACTTATCCTTGTTAAATACTGCGTCATCCCACTGACACTCCACCCATACTTCCACAAACTTAGTCGATAATAAACTTCACACATCTAGTAAATTTCATCTGACGAGCACATCTACCACTTGTGCTTGTTGTTACACCCATAATTTCACGTTTTGTCGTGTCTTCAATGGATACCGAAGCCTCGAAAAGAGGGACAACCTTACTGAAGGATAATAAAGGTGTACAACTTATTTATGGAAGTACCAGAGTGTTTGGGAGTTAAACGAATCGAATAAAGTATCTTTCGACAAAAACAGGAAACTGGACAACTTGACGGTAAGGTCAACGGACCATTAAATGTTTGATGGGAAGGTTGATGGACCGTCAAATTTCCAACCCTGAGCCGTCAATTTTCATGGAAGTTTGATGGAAATATTGATGGACCATCAAGCTTTTGACGGTTCATCAAGTGAACCGTCAATCTTCGGCAGTGGAAAATTTCTATCGGGTTTATAATGGGTCATGTGATTTAAACCCTTATTTTCTCCATGAACAGGTTCCAAAATCCTCCCCCAATCCTCTATAAAGTTCTATAACATCCCGAGATCATATCCAAGTCTAATTACGCAAGATTTATATGATAATCCCCGTGATAATCCTATAAATCATCTCCTCTGAAGAGCATCGATTTTGGAAATCCTTGGGCAGGAAATAATGTTAAACAGAGCAATATACATGTGATATACACTGAATATACAGCAGTGTATATCACATATATATCACTGGATTTAATGAAGCAGTGGGCTGTCCGCCAGATTACAGAATTGGGCCTCTCGGCCAGATTGTACATATCCAAGTGATATTAGGATAATGTATATATGGTATATATATTTGTAGTATATTGTAATAAAAAGGATACCTTAATTAGTGTTATACACCTACCATAATTGTATAGTTAGAATTATGGTAGAATAAGGATTTAGAAGTAGAATAGGAAAAGGATTTGTAGTATTATGGAAAGATGTAACTTGTATATATATCTATTCAATCAATGAAAATAATCAAGGGGATTATTTCTTTCATGGTATCAAGAGACTAGGTCTACACAAAAGTTTTCTCTCAACTTTTGCCTTGTGGCCGAGAACCCCTCGGGTTTTCTCTCCAAAATTTTGTCTTCCGCTCTCAAAAACCTCTCTTAAATTTAACCTCCTTCCTTGTTCTTTCAAATATGTCTAAGAACAATTTTCACCCTGCCCTCACGGTTTCCAATATCAAGCTTAGTGTCCCTATTGTCCTTTAGATGGAAAACGTTCAATATGCAACATGGGCGGAGTTGTTTAAAATTCACGCTATATCTTATCAAGTTCTTCCTCACATCATTCCTCCCGCTAGACCCCTTCATGCGGAGGATCCTGAGTTATGGATTACACTTGATGCTACCGTTCTTCGGTGGATATACGCCACTATTTCAGTGGACCTTCTACAGACGATTATAGAGCCCGATACCACGGCTATGGCTGCATGGAATAGATTGCATGACATATTCCAAGACAACCAACATTCCCGTGTCGTCACACTCGAGCAGGAATTCTCTCTCGTTCGAATGGACGTATTTCCGAACGTTTCTGCATATTGCAAGAAACTAAAGGAATTGGCGGATCAACTCCGTAATGTTGGCGCACCAGTAACAAATAATAGTCTAGTTCTACAGTTGGTTGCCGGTCTTTCGGAGGCCTATAATGGTGTTGGAACTCTCCTTCGCCAAAGCAACCCTCTTCCCGACTTTCATCAAGCCCGTTCCATGCTGACGTTGGAAGAAGCCGGTTTGGCTAAAAAGGCGGCTACCGGAGCAAGCCCAGTTGTCATGGTGGCATCCTCTCCTAGTTCTTCGGTTTTTGTTAATAATTCGGGCCAAAACCATAATAATGGTGGCGGCAAGAATAATCGCAAAAATAACAAAAACCGTGGGGGCAAACGATGCGGTTCTGGTGGCGGTTCCGGTGATCAACAAGCAGGCGGTGGGTCCCATCCAGGGTACAGTGGGCCACCACCACCGTGGGCCCAGCAGTGGGGCCATTGGCAGTAGAACCCGCAGCCTCCAAAGATTTCAGCCGGCGATGGGCTGGCCAACAGCTTCACGGCGATGGGGCCGCCAACAGTCAAGCTCAACGCCCGGCGGTGGCGGCCCATTGGCGATGGCCCAACAAAGAAGACCTCCAAAGACATACGGCCCATCAGCATCACGAAATGGAGTCCTTGGGCCCCGTCCTCCGCAAGCCCATCATGCAGCAGGCCCCACTCAGACCGATATCGAGGCCGCGATGCACACGTTGGGATTGTCCCAACCGGACCCAAATTGGTACATGGACACCGGGGCCACTACTCACATGACTTCCGAATCAGGTACTCTCTCATCTTATTCCAATTTGAGCACCCCTGGGGATAATTGTTGGTAATGGCGCTCTATTCCAATTCTAGGGTATGGTCGAGAAAACATTATCGCCTCCTAATCCACCACTCCTCTTGAAAATACTTTACATGCTCCTAAATTGATTAAAAATTTAGTGTCTGTCCGAAAATTCACAAATGACAATTGCTTTCATTGAATTTGATCCTTTCGGTTTCTCTGTGAAGGATTTCAAGACGGGGAGTCATCTCATGAGGTGTGATAGTAGGGGGGATCTGTATCCTATCATGCCCGGTTTCAGTCCATCGAGTCCAGCCTTGCCATCAGCTTTTGCAGCCATCTCTCCTTCCATGTGGCATGCTCGTCTGGGTCATCCGGGATCTTCTATTTTATCAGCTTTAGATAAAAATAGCTTTATTTCTTGTAAGGGTACAAGTCGTACTCCAATTTGTCAGTCTTGTTCATTAGGAAAAATTGTTAAGTTGCCATTTGTAGACTCCAATTCTCATACTTCTATGCCATTTGACATTATTCATAGCGACTTATGGACATCTCCTGTTCTTAGTTCAATGAGTCATCGATATTATGTTCTCTTTTTAGATGATTATTCTAGATTTTTGTGGACGTTTCCAATTGCGAATAAATCACAAGTGTTTTCCGTCTTCATATAATTTAGAGCGTTCATTCGTACTCAATTCGAAAGAGAAATAAAAAATATTCAATGTGATAATGGGAAAGAGTATGACAATAGGGAGTTTCGAGATTTTTGTGCTACTCATGGGATAAATTTTCGTTTTTCATGTCCTCATACATCTTCACAAAATGGGAAAGCCGAACGCAAAATTCGTTCCATAAATAACATTGTCCGAACTCTCCTAATATATGCCTCCATACCTCCATATTTTTGGTATCATGCTCTACAAATGGCCACTTACCTTCTGAACATAATTCCGTCTAAAGGTCTGACATACTCTTCCCCCCTCAAAATCCTATTTAATAAGAACCCTTCTTATTCTCACCTTCGGATTTTTGGGTGCTTGTGTTATCCGTTATTCCCATCCACCACAATTAACAAACTTCAGGCTCGGTCTACCCCGTGTGTGTTTTTGGGTTATCCGTCTAATCATCGTGGTTATAAGTGTTTTGATTTATCCTCCAAGAAAATCATAATCAATCGCCATGTCATTTTTTATGAAACTCAATTCCCATTTACAAAAGTTCATACTCCCGAACCTAAGTCGTATAATTTTTTGGATGACCAAATATCCCCGTATATTATTCGGAATTTTTCGAACATCTCCCGTACCCAAAATCCTCCAGCGGGCCCATCGCCTGGCCCCCACAAGAACGCCAGATCCAAAGAAGCCGCCATCGAATAGCTCCAAAGAATTGGGCCTGCCCAAATTTACCTCGAACTGGTCCAAACCGAGCCCAAAGATTTACCGATTTGGGCCAAGAGCCCACCGCCCATCGCCACCCGTCCCGAGCCCAGAAAATTCCCAAAATTCCCTCAATTCTTCATCGAGTCATAGACCGGTCACTCGGAGTCAGCGGGGTATTTTTACACCTAAACGACATTTTAATTTATATTCTGATGTCCCTAAATCTCCCTTGCCCCGCAATCCTGTGTCCGCATTAAATGACCCTAATTGGAAAATTGCTATGACTGATGAATATAATGCTCTTATTGATAATAAGACGTGGGAGTTGGTGCCCCGTCCATATGGTATTAATATTATCAGGTCTATGTGGATTTTTGCTCATAAGGAGAATTCAGATGGGTCCTTTGCTAGACATAAGGCACGACTTGTTGGTGATGGTAAGACTCAGCAGGTTGGAATTGATTGTGGTGAGACGTTTAATCTAGTGGTCAAACCGGCTACCATTCGCACTGTGCTTAGCTTGGCTCTTTCAAAGACTTGGTCAATTCATCAGTTGGATGTCAAGAATGCTTTTCTACATGGTGATCTCAAGGAAACAGTCTATATGCATCAGCCGTTGGGTTTCAGGGATCCCAACCGCCCTCATCATGTCTGTTTGTTGAAGAAATCACTATATGGGCTTAAGCAGTCTCTACGGGCCTGGTATACACGATTTGCTGATTTTGCTTCGACTATTGGGTTCACTCACAGTAGGTCAGATAATTCCTTGTTCATCTACCGCCGTGGTTCGTCATTAGCCTATATTCTGTTGTATGTGGATGATATCATCTTGACTGCCTCCTCCGATGCTTTGCGCCAGTCCATCATGGCCATGCTCAGTTCTAAATTTGCTATGAAGGACTTAGGGCCGTTGAGTTATTTTTTGGGGATTGCCGTCAAGCGTCATTCAGGTGGGTTGTTTCTGTATCAACAGAAGTATGCTACTGAGATCATCGAGAGGGCTAGGATGTCATCCTGTAAGTCCACTTCCACACCGGTTGATGCAAACCCAAAGCTGAGTGCCGCAGCAGGTGCACCATACGAGGACCCGACCCGCTATCGCAGTCTTGCAGGGGCCCTCCAGTATCTTACCTTTACCAGACCGGATATTACATATGCGGTTCAGCAGGTGTGTTTATTCATGCATGATCCCAGGGTTGAGCACATGAATGCAATCAAACGCATCATTCGGTATATTCAGGGGACACTGGACTATGGGTTGCACTTGTATCCTTCATCTACATCCACACTTGTCTCTTACACGGATGCTGATTGGGGTGGTTGTCCCGACACCAGACGGTCGACTTCTGGCTACTGTATGTTCCTTGGCAACAACTTGGTCTCATGGTCGGCAAAACGTCAAGCAACTCTGTCACGCTCCAGTGCAGAGGCAGAATATCGAGGGGTCGCGAATGTGGTCTCCGAGTCATGTTGGCTACGTAATTTGCTTTTGGAGCTTCATTGTCCAATTCAGAAGGCAACCTTGGTATATTGCGATAACATTAGTGCCATCTACCTCTCAGGTAACCCCGTTCAACACCACCGTACCAAACATATCAAAATGGACATTCACTTTGTCCGGGAAAAGGTTTCAAAGGGTCAAGTTCGCGTATGCCATGTCCCGTCTCGTTATCAAATTGCAGACATCTTTACAAAGGGTCTACCAACGGTTCTCTTTGAAGATTTTAGGGACAGTCTCAGCGTTCGAAAACCGCCCGCTATGACTGCGGGGGTGTGTTAAACAGAGCAATATACATGTGATATACACTGAATATACAGCAGTGTATATCACATATATATCACTGGATTTAATGAAGCAGTGGGCTGTCCGCCAGATTACAGAATTGGGCCTCTCGGCCAGATTGTACATATCCAAGTGATATTAGGATAGTGTATATATGGTATATATATTTGTAGTATATTATAATAAAAAGGATACCTTAATTAGTTTTATACACCTACCATAATTGTATAGTTAGAATTATGGTAGAATAAGGATTTAGAAGTAGAATAGGAAAAAGATTTGTAGTATTATGGAAAGATGTAACTTGTATATATATCTATTCAATCAATGAAAATAATCAAGGGGATTATTTCTTTCAAATACTATGTAGTTTTGATGAATATTTTGGTGTCTCAAGGTAATATTTAACCTCTTTTACTTATTTTTATGATTACTTGTTCACTTGGAGAAAGTTATGAAAGGATTTTCATAGTCAAAACTTCATAAACTTATGAAATCTTCGTAATAGAAATTGTTGGGCCGTTTCTCCCTACGTATGAATGGAATTGGATAATTGGGTTGATTGTGTACATTATAGATTGAGGAGAACGTGGTTTGAAGGATGGTGAAATTGAATCACGTAAAAATTTTCGTGTACGAAAAACATAAAAAATCATTTATGCTTAAAGTTGTCAAAGGACACCTAAATGAGTTTTTTTTATAGAAATTGTGTTTTGGAAAAACCGTGGGATTTAAGTGTATAAGAACCCCTTGTAAAGAAATCTAAGAACCTGAGAAGGTCAAGATTGTCGATAAGATGCCTAAGTGAAGTTTCTATGGAATTTGAATTTGATATTAATGTCAACTTATTATGTGATATAGATAATCACCCGTAAGAGGATTGAGGGCTTGTAGAATAATTGTGGTGACCAGGACCAGGTATGCTAAGGCATACTCTTTTATTCTTTTGGCATGATCGATGAATAAGTATAACCATAATGACTTCCCTTCAAAAAGAAAGTCTACTCTTAAATTTAAAGCTTGCGATTACTTTCGTATCATATTTTTATAGTTTACAACTCTTGTTATTCTTCTTCAAAGGCATTTTATAGACTTGATAGTCTCTTGAACCTTATGTTTTCTTTTGATCTTAGATGACTCTCGGTTAGTGATACAGACACAGTTACATAATGATAATCGGAGGATAACGACCTTAAGTCACTCCGATTGGTTTCATAAGGCCCTTTAAAGTCCGTCTTGCATTGAAATTACATATGTGTAGCTATTTTCTTACCAAGTCATGCTATAGTTGGAGGGGTACAACACGTAGATATGCACCCAACTATAATTGGTTTTGATATTACTGAGTCCCATATTTTGGCTGGGTACGACCGAGTCCTTATCGAGGCTGGTACGATATATATATATATATATATATATATATATATATATATATATATATATATATATATATATTATGACATGATTTTCCCCATAGAGAGGCTAGATATTATTTTATATGGCCCCACTGAGTGGATTTATATTTACAAGCATGCATATATTTTCATAGTTGTGTCAGGTAGGCCCACAGAGGCTTGTTATGAGTTTCAAGTTGACTTATGTACATTTATCTCTTATGATATATCTTCTTTCTATATTGGTTATATGCCTTACATATTCAATACATCTATCATACTAATGTCCCTTTTCGGGGATACTGCGTTTCATGCCTGCAACTATGGATAGAGATTCAGATGATTTCATCACAATAAGACTCGACTCAGCCGGAGGTTATCACCCTCCATTCTTCTGGAGTTGTATAGTAAGTTGATAGGTATGATGGTTATGCACATGTATACAGCTGGGTATGGCGGGGCCATGTCCCGACCAGTTGTTGTTAGTATACTCTTTAGAGGCTTGTAGGAAATCATGTTGTATATGATGGTCATGTGTGGCCTTGTCGGCCTCTCCAGTAGAATTGTTATGCTTATGTCGGCATTGTTATAAGATATGTATAGTTTGGGCCTTTTCTTAGTACATGTGGCTATATCTTTATTTAGTTGAGTATGTATTAGCGGCCTCGTTGGCCTATGAGTTATTGTATATCTCTCAGGTATCGAGATCGGTACGCTCGGACCTTAGGGCATTGGGTGCCCCCCTCCCAAAGGTTGGAGTGTGACAGAGTGGTATCAGAGTAGGTCAATCATAGGGGTGTCTACAAGTTGTGTCTAGTAGAATCTTGCTTATAGGTGTGTTGCGCGCCACACTTATAAACAAGAGGCTACATGGAATTTAAGATGTTACCTATCTTGAACATCTATATTGTGCGATAGAAGCAAAGTCATAAGTTACTAAATCTATATTTTTCATCTTAATCTTCCTTTTCAGTAATAATGTCAAGATCCAAGAGAAGTACTAATAGGAGGAATTGGGTCAGAAATATGGGAGAAAGTACTAGCCGACCGCCACCCGTTGACATGGATCCGAGAAATATAAGGTCACCAGAAAGAAATATGAGCTATACAATAGAAGAAGACCCGTTCATGGACGAAGATCTATCTATGGAGGGAGATCCGTCCGAGGATTCATCTATAGAAAAAGACCCATCTAAGGCCCCAGAGGAATCACCCTTTCGAGTGCCATCGATTCCACTAGTAGTGCCAGATTATAGGAAGGTCCACACATACAGAGACCATCAGCATATCAGTCATTTTCGTTTGGGTTAAGTGTGAGTGGTTATGTTTATGCAACAACACCCTAGTTATTTTCCCAGAGTAGGGTCATGTTCAAATACCCCTACAGGATAGACCATTAGTGAGACTGAGAAGCCTATTATCATGGAAGTCAGTTAACCAAGGTTTGCCCTTAACGAGTAGAAGTGAGGAAAAAGTAACTAGTAAACAAACTGGAAGGTTTGAGATGCATGTAGGTGCTAAAGAATTGATATTAAGAGAGGCATCATATTGAAGCTCCCGGGTAACAATTAGGCAAGCGCTAGAAGATGTTGGAAGTAGTAAACTACGCTGTCAGTAATGTGGAGAGAGGCATGATGGAGCATGCTTATCCGATATCAAGCTATGTACTGGATGTGGAGCTTTGGGTCATATGGCCAGAGAATGTCCCAAGAGATTTCAGGAGTTGTGCCATTAGTGTGGACATGTGCATTACGGGCCATGCCCAGATGATCTTGAAGGATGTTATTTGTGTGGGAGCAGGAGCCATAGAGTGTATAGATGCCCGAGGTTAAGTCAGGGAGAATAGCCGGTTTTAATGTTACTTAAAATCATGCAATTAATCAGGTATATTGATAAATTTATTAAGAATGATTGTGCTTATAATCATGATCGTTCAGTTAATTTTGATATAGAAAGTATGTCATACAAGGCGTATATAGATCGTAAATCGATGATAGGAATGGAAGATGGCAAGTGAAATTACAGTTATGTTCAAGGCTCTAAGCAAGGTGATTTGGGAACTAATCCTTTATTGATTATATAATATATGTATCCAGTGCCCTTAGATTCTATAGCTTGAGAAGTACTGGAACATAGAAATCAAATGAATATGTAACCTGAAAAAGGATATTCACGAGTCTAAGTAATTTAGAGGAACCCCAGAGGAGCAGTAATGAGAATGGATTTCCAGGAATAAGTTTCCTGAAGCTTCGTTCAGAAGATAGTTGAAGGAAGAAAAGAATGCGAAAAGGTATATATAAACTAGTAACCTCAATCCTTACATAAGGGTTAAACTATTTAGGAAACTCGTGGAACGAGATGAGTTTTGTCAATTAAAGGCAAGTGATATGCCATTTTCATCGTGAAAGACGATACGATTCTCAACATTTAGTGGAGATAAATTGCGATAAAGGTATGATTAACATAGAAGCGGCAACAAATGATAAAATGGTGTCTGGTAAACAGAAGTAAAAGCGTTATGACAACTCAACAAAGTCAGAAATTATATCTCATACAAATAAATCGTTGGAAAGCCGGTAATAGTAAGAATACCGAGGAAGTAATTAGAGTGAGATCTCCAAAAACAAGAGTACCAATAAAAGATAAAGGCATAAGTAAAGAAGTGATTCACGTTTCCCGAACTGAAAATGTAAATTATGACGTCCATGGATGACGGTACTGGAAGTATGCTAAGATGAGGAATCTTTGAAGAAATTCAAATCGATAATCGCCAAGCTGAGTGATGAAATGGCAGATAGAAAAGAATTATAATACCAATTTAGGGGAGAAAGCCGAAGTTAGCAACAAGGATGAAATCCAGCTATGACTCAAATTTAAATATGTTAAGACTTAGGTGTGCCGTGAATATTAATAAGACGATTAAAGATATATGAGTGGGAGTAAGCACGAGTGAAACTTGATGTGGGTGTATAATGGAGCAACAAAAAGAGGATTTAAAGTAAACGATAAGGAAAAGAGCTAAACAACAAGAGTAAAGGAACACGATATGAGCAAGCAAGTGATAGTAAATTTGGACGACCGAGTAAACTAGGAAACTTACAAAAAAGTTAATGTAATGGTCATAATGATAAGAACATCAGTTACAAATGAGACTAAAATCGAGAAATAAAGATAGCAAGATGGACTCAAGTGCGGTAACCACGAAGGGAGAAAGAAAGAGCAACGCCTTATAAAAGTAATTCCTTCAATGAAAAAGGAGGTAGGAAAACCCCTAGCATGAGCAATATTGGAAAAAAAACTAACCAGAGGATGTCAAAGATTTGCTTCGAGGAAACAGGTGTACAAGAAATACCTAACAAATGAACAGTCGAATGTGAAATATAAGGGATTTTTAAAGTTACAAAGGACAAGTACACGCTCTTATTATGAAAGAAATATCATTTTTAGAAGATCATGAGCCTAGTGAGTATAGTAGATGATCTAGCAATAAGGTCAACAAAAGAAGAAATAATGTCAAAAAGAGAAAATACCTTGTTTTCAATATTTGATGAACGATATAAATCGAGAAAGGATCTTGAGAAAATATGGGGTATAACTAGGGAAATGATGAGTTTATCTCAAAATATATAGCATCGCCAAATAAGTATACAAACTCGAGACATTGTAAGAAGCAAAAGGATCAGATGTAAAGAGCAGGAAGGTAATGGACCATAGGGTCGTATACCATTGAACAATGAAAGTCACTAAGGAAGTCAAAGAAAGGGACCGCCTCAAAGAAGTAACAGGTGGCCAATCGTAATAGAAACCAGGTAATACCCCCTTGGAGCTACAAATAAATGAATTCTTTCTTATATTGGGAATTGAGGAGAGTTAAGACAAAGCATACCATCTAAAGCCCTGTTAAAAAGAATTGTGAGATGAAGTAAAGATAATAACGGGAACCTTACCAAGGTCCAAGGGTTAAGAGTATCAAGTAGCAGCATTCGAGGAAGAATTACTTTTGAAGTTGAGATATTACGTATGGATTATTGAGTGAGCCGGGGATATTTAAGGACCATTACATAATTGGAATATTAATGCCAATGTGACTTATCAGTCTGCATGGTAATGATTAAGCCTGGCTATACAATCAAAGTTTGATCGAAAAGCTATTTTGAAAACTGTCTCAAGACATTGCATGATCACCCAATAAGATAACTAGCTAATCAAAGAACCATTTTAAAAAAAGCTTCGAGTGTTCAGAATTTCCATTGTACCGTCCTAAGATAACCAATGAAGATTTTAGGTCAGACTACCGGACCCAGACCGAGGTTGAATGTATAGAGTTTGGATAAAGTTTAAAATAAGGATTGATGACTAGTAAGAGAGATATTACCAGATTGATGAATAAATAATTGTACAGAGTAAAGGAATGGAACTCTTCTTAAGTCACAGAACGGGAAGGGACCCAAAAGACGACATCAGATTTAAAGAAACAAGTTATGAGAGAATACTTAGATCAATGAGGAAACGAATGAAGAGATTTGGTGTTGGAGGAAAGATTCAACTTGATAAGGGAAAAGATTTTGTTTAAGAGTATTCAAGGTAATAATACCGAACCCAGTTGAAAAAGACAGTAACCAGCAAGCAAAGCATAGTCCCAATCAGAGACGCTTATTCAGAATCTACTCTAAGTAAAAGTAAAAAGAAGAATTATTAATGATAGAAATTTTGAAACCAGTAAGCTACTTAACGTATGTATCGTATAACGATACTATAGAGAAATGGAGAAGAAGAGTAGTGAAGAAGTACATTCGAATAACTCTACTATTTTTCACATCCTCGACTTTGGCGATAATCATGCCACAATATTTCATCATCATCTTACGCTTCGTGCCTATGAACTTTGATATCTAAGCTCCATCATAAGATGAACATTACAACATAGAAACGAAGGATATATCCCAGAGGTCAAAATACAATGGCTAAGACAAGATACAACCATTTGGCAATTGTGTAAAAGAGAAGTACAGCTGCATGAAGGTTAAGAATAGAATATACCAATAATGAATATCAATGTAATCTAATCAATGATAGGATGAGATAGTCCTTAGTCCATAATAACGCTATCAAGAAAGGTCACAAAACATAAGAATCGCTCTACTAGAATGATTTAGATCCTAACTTCATGTTAGTATTCGTGCGATATGATTCCTCTATTTTATTCAATTTATCAAGTTGGACCATGTACCCTATGTAACTATTTTTTTTGAAGCAAATGAAACGAGTGTAGCTTGGATGTCAACAAGAAGATGTTAAAGTAAGTTATGGATGAACCCTCTTTAATTTCTGCAAGTATAAGCGGTCGTGTGAGGCCGATTGATGTTATTTTGATATTGGGTTTCCTGTGTGGCATTGGATACATGTTTGTGCTGCTTGATAGGTTCTGGATATACCTATTTATAAAGAAAACTTTGCCAAAATTTTTGGAAAACTTGAGAGTTAGAATATTTCCAACATTCACGAACGACTGTTTCTAAAAGGGAAAGGATGTTACACCCCGTAATTTCGCATTTCATCATGTTGTCAAAGGATATTGAATCCCTAAGAAGATGAACGACCTTACATAAGGATAGTAAAGGTGTACAACTTATTTATGGAAGTACCAGAGTTTTTGAGAGTTAAATAGATCAAAGAAAGTATGCTTTGACGAAAATAGGAAACTGGGCAACCTGACGGGAAGGTTGACAGACTGTCAAATGTTTGACAGACCGTCAAATTTCCCACCCTGAGCCATCAATTTTCCAAGCAATTTTATGGGAAGATTGACGGACCATTTCCAGTGGTGGAAACTTTCTGTCGGGTTTATAACAGGTCATGCAATTTAAACCATTATTTTCTCCATGAACAGGTTCCAAAACCCTTCCCCAATCCTCTCTAAATTTCTATAACATCCCAAGATCATATCCAAGTATAATTACGCAAGATTTACGTGATAATCCTATAAATCATCTTCTCCGAAGAGCATCGATTTTGGAAATCCTTGGGAAGGAAATACTCTGCAGTTGTGATAAATATTTTGGTGTATCAAGGTAAGATTTAACCTCTTTTAATTATGCTTATGATTACTTGTTCACTTGGAGAAAATTCTGAAAGGATTTTCATAGTCAAAACTTCGTAAACTTATGAAATCTTCGTAATAGGAATTGTTGTGTTGTTTCGCTCTAAGTATGAATGGAATTGGATAATTGGGTTGATTGTGTGCATTATCGATTGAGGATAACTTTGTTTGAAGGATGGTGAAATTGAATCACGTCAAATTTCCCGTGTAAGAAAAGCTTAAAGACTCATGTATGCTTAAAGTTGTCAAAGGACACCTAAATGAGTTTTTTTTATAGAAATTGTGTTTGGAAAAACCGTGGGATTTAAGTGTATAAGAACCCCTTGTAAAGAAGTCTAAGAACCTGAGAAGGTCAAGATTGTCGATAAGATGGCTAAGTGAAGTTTATATGGAATTTGAATTTGATATTAATGTCAACTTATTATGTGATATAGATAATCACCCGTAAGAGGATTAAGGGCTTGTAGAATAATTATGGTGACCAGGACCAGGTATGTTAAGGCATACTCTTTTATTCTTTTGGCATGATCGATGAATAAGTATAACCATAATGACTTCCCTTCAAAAAGAAAGTCTACTCTTAAATTTAAAGCTTGCGATTACTTTCGTAACATATTTTTATAGTTTACAACTCTTGTTGTTCTTCTTCGAAGGCATTTTATCGACTTGATAGTCTCTTGAACCTTATGTTTTCTTTTGATCATAGATGACTCTCGGTTAGTGATACAGACACAGTTACATAATGATAATCGGAGGATAACGACCTTAAGTCACTCCGATTGGTTTCATAATGCGCTTCAGAGTTAGTCTTGCATTGCACTTATATATCTATAGCTATTTTCTTATCGAGTCTTGCTATAATCAGTCGGGTATGACACGTAGATGTGTACGCAACTGCAGTTGGTTTTGATATTATCGAGTCCCATATTTAAGTCGGGTATGAATGAGTCATCATCGAGCCGGGTACGATGTATATGTATTATGACATAGTTGCCCTATAGTGAGGCTGGATATTACTTTATATGGCCCCACTGAGCAGCTTGATTTTTACAAATATGCATATATTTTCATGGTTGTGGCAAGTAGGCCCGCAGAGGCTTATTATGAGTTTCAGGTTAACTTATGTACCCTTATCTCTTATGATATGTCTTCTGTCTATATTGGTTATCTGCCTTATATATTCAGTACATCTTTCGTACTGATGTCTCTTTTCGGGGACACTGCGTTTCATACCCGCAAGTACGGATAGAGATGTAGATGATTTCATCACAAAAGGACTCGACTTAGCTAGAGATCGTTACACTCCATTCTTCCAGAGTTGTATAGTAAGTTGATACGTATGATGGTTATGCACATGTATATAGTTGGGTATGGCTGGACCCTGTCCTGACCAGTTGTTGTTAGTATAATCTTTAGAGGCTTGTAGACAATCATGTTATATATGATAGACATGTGTGGCCTTGTCAGCCTCTCCAGTAGATTTGTTATACTTATCTCAGCCATGTTGTAAGATATGTATGGTTTGGGCCTTTTCTGAGTGCAGATGGTTATATCCTTATTCAGTTAAGTATGTGTCAGCAGCCTCGTTGGTCTATAAGTTGTTTTATATCTCTCAAGTATCAGGATCAGTACGCTAGGGCCTTAGGGCGCCGGATACCGACTATACCCCCCCTAAGGTTGGGGTGTGAAAAAGTGGTATCAGACTAGGCTCGATCTATTCAAATTCTCTTCATTATGTCCTCGTTCCATAAGATAATGATAGACTCTTCACATTCTTCCTATAAGAAGTCTCACTTCCTCATACCTTATCACCAAGGATCACCTCTCATATCTTTGTCCTTGCTCAACTCTTCCTCACTACCATACCATGGCTGCTATCATCTTATCTTGATCAATTGAGTTCCCCTAAACTTATACTTGCCTTAGAAATATTAGTATATATACCATCCTATTACTAAATTATTAACTTGCCATTGATATATTCATGTCATAAGATTGTCGTACTAAATCTGGACGATACTGAACCATTTCCACTCCAATCACACCTCGAGTAAACCATCCTTGTTATGTCGAATCCCTCTCAAGTGTAGTTTTCAAAGACATAACGCTTATTACTCGATTATTTGCTAGCCAAATCAATTCAAATCATCAACTATCTTCCTATCACTTACTATACCATAAATGCACTTTCGAGAAACTAACTGTTGAAGACATGGAGATCATGAAGTTTTTCATATCATCACTCCCATTCCCTATGGATATCATTGAACTAAAGAGTCTAAATCACAACCGTACTCAATTTAGTCTTTAAGTCATAACTGTAATACGAACTTTATCCCGCTTTCTTATCAGGATGACACATCTCATACCGTACTGCGGTACATAACAAACAACCGCTCGTATTCGAACCCGAGAATGTGTCCTCACCATCAGTGATGACGGAAAAACGAAACAAAAAAGTTTAGATCTCAAGTAGAACCCAGATACGTACTATAAGGAATCAAATAATAGAATTTTTCTACCTATCCTATAACCTCTCGATGATAGGTATGGATGACTATGTATCGATCCGTAAAACTTTACTAGCATTGCTCTTGTACTCATGAGACCGGTGAACCTAATGCTCTAATACCATTTTTTCACGACCTAAATTCCAAGACCTTGAAGGCACCTACCCCCACTTGGTAGGCAATCCATCCGCAATCGATTAAGCCAATTTTAACATGTATATTATGCGAAAAGAAATAAATAAAGCCATTTCAAAATCATAAGTCTCATAATCATAAACAAACGGGAAAAGGACTACAACCCAAAATCTAGTGTCACACGTACAAGAACTACTAGAATAAATAGTACAAGTCTGAATGATCATTCTGAATACACTATCTAAGAATGAAAATGATAGAAATAAAGTAAAGGAAAGGAAATTCAGTGTCGCAGATCAACCAGCAACTCACCTCGATTCCTTTAAACTATCACCCCTACCATCGATGAATCCTTATGCTCCACTTGTACTAAGGACAGACTTTGCACTAAAAGGGTGTAGCAAGTGTAGAGTGAGTATGAGAAAATAACATGTACTCAATAGTATCGTTGACCGACCCTAAACTAAAACAGTGACGAGGGTTGGTATTCCGAATGCTTACACCCACACTTAATGATTATTAGTTCAAAGCATGAATATGACCTAGACACGAAAGAATCAACAAGGCTATAAAGTAAAGGCTCAACTTATCTCCTTTTTATTCTTAAATTAGTATTTTAGAGTAATGAGAACACATAATCAACAAGTAAGACGTGCATATATCATAAAAGCATCAAGTAGGAGAATAATATCTCACATTATGATTCACATCAATCAATTTAAGTTATCCGCTAATGCCCACATGCTTTGGATTTTTACAAGCAAAGTAAACAAATTAATATTACACAACTTCCCAAATTATGGCACAGATACCCATTACGAGTGCTCGTCACCTCATAAATACGGGATCCCCTTATTATCCAGTTTCCTTATGATTTATTAAATTACCAACCACACGCTTTAAATAGAGTCAAGTATGGTCTCAACTTGCCTTAAATTTGTAGTTTGAAGCTCAAGCGATCACCACACAGTATTGCCCTTCATTAAAGCCTCTGAGTAATCCCAAACTGTTCAAATATGTAATCTACATAAATATTTGAGTCCGTAGACACTCATATTGTTGTGGTTTTAATTCGGGTCCAAAAAGTCACCCGAAAAGCCAATTTCTAGCCCTAAAGGTCAAAACTGTAATTTTGTCAAAAAATGGGTCACCATAACCCATAGGTTCTAAATTCATAAATAAATTTCATACATGAATTGACCCTCAAATCAAATATTTACCATTTCCCAACTTTAGGACTCAAAATCCCAATTACTACAACCAAACACGGATAAGAATGGTAACCGATGGAAATAATCATGTGAAACCATCAAAATAAAGGTTATACACTTACCCCTTTCTAAAATGAGAAGAACTCCGTGAAGATAGCCCAAATTAGAGCTCCCTACCTCTCAAAATTTTCAAAATACCAAAAATCATGAATCTGCATTTTTAAACAGTCCAACGATTTTTTCCTTATCGCAATCGTGAATGCCAAACGTTTTTTACACCAGAAACCAGCAACACTTATTTGAATAGAGCATGAACAAGGAATACACTTGTCCACATATTTTACTCTCTTCATAGTATCATCTACTCAAAAGAATTATAAATCAAACAACAAAATACACGAGGAAATAAAGCAGCATTAAGCGCTAATTTCACATTCTACTATTTTGTACTTAATAAGTAGTAAATTATACATCACCAGATTGTGATGAACCGTTTGTTCGTTTGTTGTATTTTAATCTTTTATTCCCAAAACATCCTTCTCGTATCTTCATTTCAGTTTTTATTAGGGGTGAGCGGGTCCGGGTACCCTAACATTTTTTAACTACCCGGACCCTACCCGGTAAAAGATCGGTTCCTAAATTTACTACCCGGAACCTACCCGTAGCAATCATTACCCGGAACCTACCCGGACTGCGGGTCCGGGTAGGTTCCCGGGTACCCTGTAAATAAAAAACACAAATTAAGCAACAATTTTTAAGCCTATGAGAATAAAAAAGAGTTCTAAAATAATTTCATCAAGTAGTTTTTTAGCCTGCAATCGGAGTTTTTAGTACCCTTATAAGAAGTTTTAGAAAACTTATTCATTGTAGAAAAACTAATTCTGTTACCAAAACCTAAAATTGCAAGCCAAATTTGACACTCAATTAATTGAACGTGTTGATTTCAAAATAAATTTGAAAATGTCTGAATTAAACTTATTTTCGTGTTCATAAGCTCATCGATACAAAAGAAAAGCTTTATTATACTAGTAAATTCCTAAATTTTATTTTCACAACTATAAAAATATACACAAATTTTAAAAATAGATTTACATTTCAAATAAAAAAGTAATACAAATTGAAGATGAGTATACGCTGAAATAGAAACAAGCATAAAAGGGTGAAAAAGATAAAATATTTACGTCTTGGGGTGGGGAAAATCAATGTGCAGGCGTGCAACAAATAATTTTGGAAAAAGTTAAAAGGGGTCCAAATGTTTCTAAAAAAAAATTAAAATATGTAATATTTTATAGGTTAGGAGTATCGGTTAGAATTAGGGTACCTGTCTCTATTTTCCTGAATCGAACCGGACCCGACATTGATCGGTTCTTAATTTTACTACCCGGACCCTACCCGCTATTATAATATATCTACCCGGAACCTACCCGTTAGTGTCGGTTCCGGTCGGGTATCTGGGTACCCTGTACCCGTGCTCACCCCTAGTTTTTATGACATGCTGCGTTGGGTGGCACAATTTTCGAGGAATTGGATGGAAATGAGGGAGAATAATCTAAGTCTGGAGTTTTTAAAGTTCTAATTTTGAAAAGTTTGATTAAAGTTGTATTTTGGGTGAATGTGTCCATAATTGAATTTTGACAGTCCCATTAGGCCGCAACGTGTTTTATGATTTAGTTGACTGGTTGGTACGTATCCCGAGGAGATCGAGAAGGTTTTGGAGGTGTGAATTCTATGTTTTGGATTTTGAAGAAGTTAGAGTATTTTCGTGGGAAAATGTGCTTTAACAATGTCGGATTAGTGTTTTGAGTGCAAGTAATTCAGTAACATCGTTTACACTTAGGTAGCATGTCCGGTTTATGTTTGTGGTCCGAATGAATTTTGGGTGTTGGATTGAATATTTTTAAGACTTAGAAAAATCTAGTTTTGGCATACCGCACCTGCGTGTGGTGGGCCGCAAGTGCGAGGCTTGGTTGAGTGGCAGGTTTCTGCATCTGCGAGATTTTAGACCGCAGTGCGACATCGCACCTGCAAGACTTGGACTCTTAAGTAGATCCCGCACTTGCAATGGTTTTTCCACAGACGCATGGTATAGGCTGCACATGTGAGGATCGCTGGACAGAAACTCATTTATTTCTTAAAACGAACCTAGACATCATTATTTCATAACTTTGGTTTGAGAGCTCCATTTTGGACGATTCCAAGGGCAACCTTCAAAACATTTATCGGGGAAAAGAATATAAGGTATATTTTACGATACTCCCTCATTTAGTTTTGTTATTTAGAATTATTTTCATAGTTGGGTTGGTAAAAATGGAGGTTAAGCCCTAGGTTGGACCTTGGTGAAACATTGAATTTTGAGGACCAAGATAGAGGCTTTTAAAGTTGACTTTCTGGATTTAGACTTTGGGGGTTGTGGGTGTTCTAGTTTTAAAATAAAATTCTAATTTTATCGACGTGGGTGTGAGTTACTTTTTGGGGTGATTTTGACCCGAATTCTTATATAGCCAATATGGGTACCAATAGAGTCATATATTAATAAATATTGTGTATTTCGTAGACTTCGATCGTTCGAAGATACTCCGAAGGGGGAAGGCACATATTTGATTGTTCGTGGCTCCCGCTCGACTTCCGAGATAGGTTATGACTTACTCTTTTAAACTCTGATTAGGGATGTGTATATAATGTATAAATATTGACGGGGTATGCATGTGAGCCTTCGTGCATTGGAGGTGGTGATAAATCCATTGATTTGGTATGATTGTTGTTTATATGGGCTATGATAGCCATGTTTGATTATATTCATGAATATTGATTTATTTTACCTTCACCACTCCACATCTCATCTAATATATGAAAGAGGAATTATTCTTAATATTGAGTTAATATTTGGTAATCGCATAGTATCTGTATATCCATTACATACTTTCATGATATCATTGGCATTGATACCATAAATTCATCTATATTTTTATATACTTGATGATGAATGAGTCATGAACAAGAGAAATAAAAGGCCGGAATAAGATAAGAGTGGTGGTCTTACAGTTCGGCGGTAAAGTCGGGCGGTATAGTGAGGTTCTCATAGTTTGGTGGTAAAGTTTGGCAGTACAATGGGTGGTCACAATTCGAAGGGAAAATACCCTGGGTGGTATAGTGACAGGTATATAGACCTTGCGAGTCCCTCACGGGTCATGACTAGATGGAATGACCGCTAGCATGTTGTACTAGGTTTATATTGGCTAAATGCATTGCATTCATTCATATATTCCTTTAAATGATCTAATTATTTGTATGTCTATTTGTTGCATTACATGAATCATTACTTTATTCATCGTAACTTAAAAGCGATAATGTTCTATTGGACATGAGGTAGGGTCAGTCTTTATATGTTATACGCGCTGTCTTTTCGTTATCGATCTATGATACTTACGGGGTACTAGTAGTTGTACTCATACTATACTTGTTACACTTCGTGCAGATACAGATCCCTGCTCCAGTTCGGAACCTCGTGGTTGATACCGAGTCATACTATCCGAGATATTCAGGGTGAGAAAATGGCCAATCCGTGGCCCCTGGACATCTCTTCTTTATCTGCTTTCTTTTTTATTTCCTGAGACAATGATATTTCATCCTGTAGGACTTGTATCAGACTTATTTAGTGCTCTTGTACGATCTACACCCGATTCTGGGGTTGTAAAGACTAAGTTATCTTTTTGTACTTTTATATATTTATATTAAGACTGTTGGGTAATGTTTCATATGTATTTAACTCTTCCGCTTTACTCTACAATGATTTGATAACTTGGGGATAGTTCTCATATCGGCGGGACAGTGTAGGTGCCATCATAACCTGTTATTTGAATAGTGACACAAATACTCAGACACACACATATACGCAGAAAAACACATGATGAAAAATTTTAAAAGGTGAACTTGAATCGCTGGCCGATGTAATTTGAAAATTTTACTCTAAGAGTCGCAACGGATTTTGGCCTAAACTGCAGTAAAAAAATATGTAAGTATATGTTTATACTTACAAATAAACCTATAAATACGTAAGAATTGCATATCAATTGAAAAGAAAAGTTGTTAATCTATCGATTGAAGATCCACTAGGCAAATACCCTACGGCTATAAAATTATACATTAACCACCAGTCATTCTATTGGCATTAACAAGAAACTTAGTGTGTGGTTTTGATGATTGACAAAATGACTGAACATATTTAGTGTGTCTGACTGAATACAACAAATCGATTAACCTAAGCAGTTAAATGAATACCTAACCAATGCACAAGGAGAATGCACCAGGTAGACATGTATGTTTATCTTAAAAGACTTTCTATATCTCAATCAAGTGAACCAGTAGCAGTCAGAGGTATAGATGATTATAATCAGCGATACAAAATAAAAGAGTTCGTTCTAGCAGTGGATAAATCAGATCGATAAAAGGTTATCATATCAAAACCGGTGACAAGGTAAATGAACTAGGTCTATGGACTTGCTCTAGTATAGATACAAATGCAGACAAGTATAAAGGAAGAAGAGATGACTCAGCTATAGAACAGTTCAATGTAGAATAGAACAAGCATGCATACATGCTCTATCTTAAGGAGTCATCATGTATAGTAGATGAATGAACCAATGGTGAAGAGAAGAGGTGAAGAGAAACAGACGAAGAGCAACACATAATGAATGAAATAGGTTTGTCAACATGTTCTAGCCAACATCTCAAAAGCAGTTCAAAACCAGATGAAGGATGAGAGATATTGGTGGAATGAGTATATGAACATGCTCCAACTCAGACAGTCAGAAGACTTAGGGGCTGGGGTAACAGGTGCTTGAACCAAGTCCAAGAACATGTTCCAGACAAATCCTGCAGCGAATAAGATTTGTGTTTTTTATGGTAAAAACTTGACATACAAGATGGTAGGATTCCGTGATATACTTATCAAGATATTTCAGAGTCCTACACGGAAACTAAATATGCGAGATAGTGTAAGAATCCTAAACTATCTCAAACTCTATTCCACCTTCATGGGCCGTATCAAACAGGGTTTAGGTCAGTTGCATTGTTGAAGAGAGTTGATATATATATTAAGTCTTACCATGGAGAATGTTACGCACTCACAAAGAGAGAAAATCATAAATTTGAGCAAATCAGCCAAGCATCATTGAGAGAGTTATGATTCCAAAGTTGCAACCCTAATACTACGACGAAGATTGAAGGAGTTGTTATACTGAATAATGTTTTCCAATTCTTAAGTCTAGAATCTTGTATTAGGTTATTTATCGAGGTGTACCTTTATCCACTTTCAAAGAAGCATATTATATAGGTATATAATTAGTAAAATTCAACTTCAAGTTGGATTTCAACTTGAAGGTTGCTTACTATTCTGGGTAGATTAGTGAGATAGGAATTAGAGTATATAGTTCCTAGGTTACAAAGTTTGTAACATGAATTTGCAGAGGCTCACTTTATAGTGGAGTTGGGGATAAATCCTAAAAAGGTGTAGGTCTTGGTTTTTACTGCCTTTGTGAGCTGAGTAGTTTCTACGTAAAAATATTGTGTCCTTACTTTACTGTTCTTTGTTTATTCTGCAAACGCTATCCATAGACCAAGTAGAGTGACGTATTCTATCCTATAGGCGAAAATCGGGTACTGCTCAGAAAAGATATCTAGGTGTGCAGAATATCAATTGGTATTAGAGAAGGTTCTCTTCAACAAGGTTGACGCCTTAAGAGTAGATCCTGATGAGCGTTGCACCACCTAAAGGATTCAATGATGGAAGATCAATTCACAGGCCGCCTCGATTAAGTATAGAGTACTTTGCTCTATGGAAGAAACAAATGGAGACCTTCTTGATGGTTGTGGACTACGATCTCTGGTTGATCGCAACAACAAGACCAGTTGTTCCCATGAAAGTTAGATCTGAAGGCTCAATAAGACCTAAAACTGTAGAGGAACTACTTGGTGAAGATTTTAAGTTGTTCAAACTAAATGCAAAGGCAGCCACAATCTATATTGCAGTCTGGAAACAGAAAAGTTTCAAAAAATTGCAGGATGTTCCTGTGCCAACGAAATTTGAGATTTGCTAACACAAACGTATTGAGCCATGCCTCATGAAGAGCGACTCAAACTTGATAAGCTCATGAGGGAATATGAGCTATTCACTGGAGACAAGGAATCAGTCAGGGACATGTTCACGCGATTTTGTAACTTGAATTTGCAGAGGCTCACTTTGTAGTGGAGTTGGGGATAAATTCTACAGAGGTGTAGGTCGTGATTTTTATTTCCCTTGTGAGCCGGGTGATTTTCACATAAAAATATTGTGTCCTTACTTTATTGTTCTTTGTTTATTCCGCAAACACTATCCCTAGAACAGGTTGAGTGATGTGTTCTATCCTATAGGCAAAAATCGGATACTGCTTAAGATAGTTATCTAGGTGTGCAGAATATCACATTCTACTTCATATGTAGTGTAATGTTTTGGACCCATGAACTAAAGAAAATCCAGCAAAGTACATAATTCTTAAATACTTAGATGAATGACATTCAATCTATTTCCAGATATTTCACACAATTATAGAATCAATCTCACATTCTTTCATTTACTTCCTTATTGGGGTTAGGGGTAAGGGGACGAATACTAGTTCAATTTTTCATCTTCTTGCTCGAAGCAGAATCACTATTCCAATTATAGGACAACAAGCAAACAACATCCGCTCGAGAGCAAGCACAATCATCGGATACTCAATTTGAATCTACTTGAACTGAAGCGATACCCACACACCAATCAAAAAATTTGCTAGACTACAAACTGATATAGCTAGGAGGTCAAGCATGACAAAATTGAAAGTAGCAAACATCGACGAGCTATCAAATTCCTTACTAAAATCAACCTCTAAATTACATAATAATTGGATCAAACTTTATCTGTGTCAATTGCCTGCTATTTCAGCAGCAATGACCAAGTAGTATTTTGTTATATTGATTTGATCAGTTCAGTAGTCAGGGAAATGAGGATTGACAGTTCAGATAAGTCAGTCAGACAAAGCATTTCTTTTTTCCATATAGAGCAAGTAGTAGTGTCAGATTCCTTGGTTTTTTTTTTAATATCCAGCTTCCCGGCTTACGCCAGACTATTCCTGAAGATAGTAGTCCCGGTCTCTCAGCACTACTACCAGTAAACCGCGGAATGACCAGAGCAAGTAGTAGTGTCAGATTCCTTTGTTAGTAGCATGACAATGTGTGTGGGAGTAGTATGTTTACATGATTAATAGAAACTAGAAACTTTATTCTAATATATGGTACTATAGAATACATTAACAAATTGCTTTGATAGTATAAACAACTTGACACTATATATAACTTACACTCGTGATAATTTACACAACATTTGTTTTACTAGAAGCTAAATAAATAAGAACTATATTTTGAGACGTCGAACCATTTTAGATTTTCAGATTTCTCTTTGGATTCATAAAACCTTTTGCTTGGCCTCCCAAATATGGTACATCTTAACCACTTTGCATGAGAAAATAAGGTAACTTGGCCCATCAAAGGCCTGACATCCACAACTTTGTTCTATCTTTTGAACCAACAAAATTATCAATATATCAGGCAAAAAAATATTCTGTTCTATTATCAATATCAAATTTAACAAAAAAATTATAGCTGTTCTGATATATGGTTGCAAATATTCTGTTACTGCCACAAAATTAAACTCCACCAAGTAAACAAAAAATTCACTCTAAACCAAAAAAAAAAAGTACACCAACTTTGAATTTTTTTTTTTTTTGTTCCCTCTAAAGCTTCTCCAATTTATTGGACTTTAATTTCTCCAATTTATTCCTTCAACAACCATAAGAGCAATATGGAGCATTAGAGGTAAGGCTATGACTAAGACTTGGCAGAAACTCAAACTACTGAAGATTGCATTAAAGGACCGATTAAATTCAAACTCAAATTAATGGTTATATGGCATCATATAAACAGAAATTGAATCAAACTACAGGTTACCAAAACATATAAATGTTGGAAATTTGCCTTTGGCGGGAGTTGCGACCGACCAACTTTAACGGCTTAAACACTAGTGTTACGTATGTTGGAGAATCCGGTTCTTCACACATGCATGATCTACTAAGTACGTAGATAACCGTAGGGCCAAGAATCGTCAAATTTCATTGAGAAATGAAAGAGATATTGGTCCACGAAGTAAGGTGTTTGAAGCATGGAAAGTGTGGTATTGTGTTCAATTCTCCCTCATCGGTAGAGGAAGAAAGAATTGTTGTGTATATAAGACTCGAAATTGGTTTGGGGTTTGGGACCCCAAGGGGTATCCCATGTGTTTAAAGGAGGGAGGACCTAGATGTGCTTCGGTTCGAGGAAAGACCACACGCGCGCCGCCGCCGCCCGCCCGTCCGGTCCGTTCCGGGTTCACGGGTCGTGGGCTGTGGGTCTTCTGATATTATCTTTTTGGGCCAGAAAACTTTGCCAGAAGTACAGTTTGATCCCAGAAGTTTCAGATATACAGTTTGGACCAGAATTCTTTCAGATGTGCAGTTTGGTCCCTGAAGTTTCCAGAAAAACAGAATTTCGACGGTCAAAAACAGAAATGCCAAGCACTCAATTCAGCCATTTATTTTGGCTGAATTACTCCTCCTATAATGGCCAAAACAGTTGGTCTTTCTCCCATTTATGTTGGTGACTTTACTACCTCCATAATGGCCATTATTTGGCTATTATGGAGGCAGTTTTCAGGCAGTAAACAGCCCCTCCCTCTCCTATATAAACACCCCATTACACCATTGTTGAGCACTAAGACATATGCACGAAAATACATAAAGAGATGCAGCAAAACAGTGCACGAAAATACACAACCAAAACAGTTTCTTCCTACACCTTCCAAGGCATCATTTCGTTACTCAATATTCTTCACGGTAGCTCTTGAGTTTCCTTTGCTCAAGTGTTCCATTGCTGTTTTTCTTGGGAGACAAATTGTCCAGGACGTATAAAGGATACATACGGGGCAATATTGTCTTAAGGACAGAGTGCTACACTCGACTCAGCAAAAACAATTTCAATTTTTCCATCTTCTACAAAACTGGAATTTCCAGTTTTCGTGTGTAACTATTGTAATTTCAGATTCCATGTTGAATTATTGAATCTCTGTTTATCCTTTCGAATACTTGTAATAGTTAAATACTTCCCGTACTGCTTTATAAAGTACCATAGAGCAAAAATAACCAACATCTTAAGACAATATTTGTATAGTATTACTATTAGTGTTCGAAAGATGTCGGTCAAAAGTTGTGTGACCAAATCAGGATATGGAAATGGTTTTCTGGTAGAAGAGAGTGATGATGATGAACGTATTCATACTGTCACCGCTACCAAGACTGGTGGGAACAAGCGCTCTCGAGAGCCTGAGGATGTCAACTGGGACAAGAGGAGAAGACTGAAGATGTACTTCTATCTTGCAGCAGAAGGCCTGTATCTATCCCAGACAAAAGATCTGAATGATGGTAAGAAGGAACTGGACACTCAGTTTGATGAAGTGACTGGAGTGAGCCAGAATCCGAAATTGGGATAAGTAGTTTTTCTTACTTATCAAGAATAAAGATTAAATGAGGTCTGATTAAAAATTGATTAAAGTAAGGAGGAATATGAAAATAATTTATATTTCTTACGCTTTAAAAATCAGAAGTTTAATCTCATCTTCTTTTCCGTTTAAAGATTGGATTGTAAAGCATCTTAAAAAGATCCGTTCCTTTAAGTGTAATTATTAAAAGTGGGTAAAGTATGTTCGCACATACGAGGGAGTAAGATCCACTGACTGTGCGAAAACTGTTACAACTCTTAAGTAAGCGCCAAGAATTATCTGGGCACCAATCACAACGGAAGAAGTCTAAAAGTTAAAGACGTAGAACCTGTCATACTATTTGGCAGAAGATCCTTCATAGGATGATATTGGACACTTAGTCATACAAAGCCTCCGGGCGACTAGAGTGGGCCAAAATTCCTTTGATATGATGATATTGGACCCTCAGTCATACAAAGCCTCCGGGTGACTGAAGTGTGGCCAAAATTCATTTCATAGGAAAAGTAATAGACACCTAGTGTGGTGGGCCAGAGTTTCCAGGTCTTAATGATCTGAAGGCCTAAAGAAAGGCAGTAAAGAAATTGGACACTCAGTCTGCCAAAGCAACTGAAGTGGGCCAGAGTATCGAGATCACATATGATCCGGTTACGCCCTAACCACGGGCAAGAGGTTGTTCATGTGAAGCAACGCCACCTCTAAAATCAAAGGGGCTGGAGAGGTTGTCCTCAATAGGACTTCAGGAAATGAAATCACTCTAAAAGAGGTGATACATGTTCCTAACTTGGTTTAAGGGACGTTGTTGGTCAAGTTGGTTTGAGACTAGTCCAACAGGTCTGTAATAACTAAGAATGGTACAATATGTCTATAGCCCAATGAATGATATATTTGTAATCTGTGCATCTATGCCATCATAGATTAAGACACGTTAAATAATAAGTCATTCAAAAGCTAACGATGTTGAGATTGTTGCCTCCTTTCGACATAAACCCTCAAAATGAATGTGAGGTAGGCGAAGAGGCAAAATCACCTTTCCAAATTCCGTCAAAGGAATAGCGAAAGAAGCACCGCTCCTCTAGAACTTAGTCACACCTACTTGGGTGATTTGAAGTTTATACAAAATAGAGGGGGGAGACAAGTACGTTGTGATCTTCATTGATGATGGTACAACGTATGAAATCCTTTGTTTGTTAAAAAGCAAAGATGAAGTTGTTGAAGCGGATAAGCGCTACAAAGCAGAAGTTGAACATCAACTAAGCCTATGGATTGCGAAATTCATAGCGAGAGAGGGAGAATGTGAAGCGGCGTTCATTAAACGACTGCTCATTACTCACCTCAGCCTAACGGTGTTAGCCCAGCGCAAAGCCGTACGCCTAAATTATGTGGGGCAAGGCGATCCTTACCGCTAATGCGATTCTCAACAGAACTCCGCATAAGGATAAGGATAACTCTCCGTGTGAGACATGAAAAGGATCTCACATACAAAAGTTGTGATGTGGGGTGGCCTGGTAGAAGTTGGACTACCGAAACAGGTCAAGTTCGACCTAAGGCGTAGATTACATATCCACCGGATCTCAGAATAACAAGAGTACTTATCGCCTCTTGGCGTCAAAGAATGCTAAATTCTTATAAGATAACTTTCCTTGAAAAGGAAAAAGGAGTAATTGCTCAAGGTTAACAAGAACCCGCGAGGGCCTGGCCGTCCGGAACTAGACGTTCCGGATCTACAGGACTCGAAAGTTGCTGGCTATCCGGAACTCAATATTCCAGATCTGCAGAACTCAGAAATTCTAGATGTTGAACCAAGACGGAGCAAAGAGGGGACAAAGACTTGTTCCAGTCCTTCTAGCTTGTATGGTTAAGAACGAACCATGGACTATTAACAAATAATTGTTATCTCCAAAAGCTACCGCTTTGGAAAGAAGCTAAAGAGAGAAATATATTCCATCGATAGAACCATACTTGCGTAATGGTTGATCTTCCTCCGGAAAAGAACCTTTGGGTTGTGAAAAATGATACTCAAAAGTGAGTACAAAGTAGATGGATCTCTTGGCGAGTTCAAAGCCTCGGCTACTTGTACGTGTGCTCCCCTGGGAGTAGCTTAACATCATGGGCCATTGCAGTCCTGCGTGGCATGAATGTTAAAACAGCCTTCCCAACCGGAGAGTTGGAAGAAGAGAATCAGAGTTGGTTTTCTGGACTGTTGGGCTTCTTCCTGAACTTTCATCTTGGTCCCTGAAATGTTTACATTTTGGTCCTGAAAGTTTCAGATAAAACAGAGATAATGAATCTGACCACAGAAACATTGACTCTGAAGTTAGAAAGCCAACAGTTGGAGAATCAACAGTCTGAAAGTAAAAGTCATATTGAAACAAAGTCTCGATATGAAAGATAAGGATATCACAGATGACATCTTAAGAATTGGATTTCTAAAGACATCTAACGGACTGGTCGATAGTTGACAGTCTCGTTGAAGCCATCAATGGATATGAATCATAGAACTGATTGGAATGATGGTGCACCCATAGACAAGGAGCGATACGCACAGATCACGTGTAGTTCAATGTATTGTACACACTACAACCGACCTGGTATCGTCCTACAAACAGATCAGTTGAACTAAGTTTCACTGATGATCTTAATACATGATCAATAGAAAGTGTTAAGTCGGATATGACGATATCTGAATTATTCGCTTATCTTCGGATTATAGTATTCTGGATGTCCAGCGGTTCTGAGAGAACACAGTGATGCAAACTGGACATCAGTTCTGAAGAACACCAAAGCCACAAGTAAATGTGTATGGTGGTTCTTGGAAAATCCTCTAAGCAAACTTGCATCGGCCGATTCATGATGAAATCGGAGTTTATCGCTTTATACAAGGCATGAAAGAAGTTGAGTAACTTCACGACTCCTTAGAGGACGTCCCTTATTGGGAGAAACCCGTGCCTTCAGCAGTTATACACTGTGGCTAGCCGGTCGGCTTTAGGAAGGACACGGATGACGGCGTCTGGACATATCTGTCAGGATTTGTCAGGAGACATAAGACCGTATGGCAGTTGATCATCACGGGTGTCACTTCCTTGTTTACTAACTAAGGGACTACCCGGAGATCAAGTGTTCTGCCTGTCTAGGGGAATGGGCTTAAAACCCAAAATATACGGACCAATACAGTGGAAACCCAACCTTACGAACTGGAGATCCCAGTAATTTGGTTCAATGGGAAAACTAAGTTGTAAAGGTTCAGTTGATCGCTTCAGTGGAAGCATGAGCACTTCGGATAGCGATTTCTGAAAAGAAACACCAAATCCAAAGCCGTTCCCGCGATAGACTTTAAGTGCTATCTGCAGTGTGGGTAAAGGTTAAGTTTTCAAAACCTATAATGCTCCTCAATAGTTGAGGTTAGGTTTTTGGGAAACTTTTAATGGTTCCTAACACTTGTGAAGTGGGGTATAGCAGGATACCTTGTAGGAGACCACCTATTTAAGTGCGAGGACGGGCCGCCTCAAAATGAACGCACTTAAGAATCCAAGACGTTGTCCATGGCCAAAACGGACAAAACATTATGAAGAAGAGAGTAAGGGAATTTGTTGTGTTGGTATCATTGTCTTGGCTTACACTAAACACTGACGGTTCAAGACATCACGTTCACCGCGCAGTAAGTAAGTCCGATGGTATTCAACTATGGAAGGTTCAAAGCTGAGGCTACCTCTCCTTATGCAACATCGGTCCGCTGAAATATTGTTGGAAATGAAAAAGACACCATGTGAGTGCGCCAAAATCTCTTTCAAGAGGGGATTGTTGGAAATTTGCCTTTGGCGGGAGTTGCGACCGACCAACTTTAACGGCTTAAACACTAGTGTTACGTATGTTGGAGAATCCGGTTCTTCACACATGCATGATCTACTAAGTACGTAGATAACCGTAGGGCCAAGAATCGTCAAATTTCATTGAGAAATGAAAGAGATATTGATCCACGAAGTAAGGTGTTTGAAGCATGGAAAGTGTGGTATTGTGTTCAATTCTCCCTCATCGGTAGAGGAAGAAAGAATTGTTGTGTATATAAGACTCGAAATTGGTTTGGGGTTTGGGACCCCAAGGGGTATCCCATGTGTTTAAAGGAGGGATGACCTAGATGTGCTTCGGTTCGAGGAAAGACCACACGCGCGCCGCCGCCGCCCGCCCGTCCCGTCCCGTCCGGTTCCGGTTCCGAGTTCCGGGTTCTCGGGTTCTCGGGTCACGGGTCACGGGTCACGGGTCACGGGTCACGGGTCACGGGTCACGGGTCGTGGGCTGTGGGTCTTCTGATATTATCTTTTTGGGCCAGAAAACTTTGCCAGAAGTACAGTTTGATCCCAGAAGTTTCAGATATACAGTTTGGAACCAGAATTCTTTCAGATGTGCAGCTTGGTCCCTGAAGTTTCAAGATGTACAGTTTGGTCCCTGAAGTTTCCAGAAAAACAGAATTTCGACGGTCAAAAACAGAAATGCCAAGCACTCAATTCAGCCCATTTATTTTGGCTGAATTACTCCTCCTATAATGGCCAAAACAGTTGGTCTTTCTCCCATTTATGTTGGTGACTTTACTACCTCCATAATGGTCATTATTTGGCTATTATGGAGGCAGTTTTCAGGCAGTAAACAGCCCCTCCCTCTCCTATATAAACACCCCATTACACCATTGTTGAGCACTAAGACATATGCACGAAAATACATAAAGAGATGCAGCAAACAAAGGTGCGAAAATACACAACCAAAACAGTTTCTTCCTACACCTTCCAAGGCATCATTTCGTTACTCAATATTCTTCACGGTAGCTCTTGAGTTTCCTTTGCTCAAGTGTTCCATTGCTGTTTTATCTTGGGAGACAAATTGTCCAGGACGTATAAAGGATACATACGGGGCAATATTGTCTTAAGGACAGAGTGCTACACTCGACTCAGCAAAAACAATTTCAATTTTTCCATCTTCTACAAAACTGGAATTTCCAGTTTTCGTGTGTAACTATTGTAATTTCAGATTCCATGTTGAATTATTGAATCTCTGTTTATCCTTTCGAATACTTGTAATAGTTAAATACTTCTCGTACTGCTTTATAAAGTACCATAGAGCAAAAATACCCAACAATAAATACGTAAAAATTTGCATTTCAATCGAAAAGGAAAGTTTTAAAGCTATCGATTGACTTACAGATCAGAATAACGCAACTGGCAGATCTGATAAAGGATGACAATTTATAAAAGAGAATAGCCAATTGGAAGATATCGATCGGAATCGCGAACTGTGGTTCATGATCGGAATCGAGAGTTGCAGGAGATTTTGGTACTTGAAGAAGTGATCATTTTAAAAGTAGGGCATTATGAGAAAGTATAACAAAGTGCACTTGCAGGAGAATGATCGACTTATAGAGCAATGCAGTTCTTGATTTCTCAATTTGGAAAAAAACAAGAGAGGAAAGAAGAAAGATGACACTTATATCATATGTTGCTATAACTCTCTAAAAATGTTATGGCGTCCGTAAATGCACTATTTTTAGGGACGAAGCCTCACATGTCCCACTAGGGGCTATAGACCCCAACAAAAAAGAGTAAGACGAGTTTATCTATTAAAGGGGTCGTTTCAACCTAGAAACCACAACTTTCCATGGAGCCAACCAAATGATAAAATTCAAAAAATGAGGTTTGTTGAAACTTGGTTTGACAAATATCCAGATTGGTTGGAGTATAGCATAACGGAAGATAGAACATATTGTATTTACTGCTATCTTTTTAGGACTCAAAATAATCAAGATGGGACAGATTCATTTGTCCGAGTTGGATTCAATAATTGGAAAAAGAAGGAGAGATTTGATGTTCATGTTGGAGGACATAGCAGTTTCCATAATCAATCAAAAAAGAAATGTCAAGATCTAATGAATCAAAACCTTATAGGAAGTGTTTCTACTCTATTTACTCATAAAGCAAATAAAGAGAGAACCAACTACTGTATTCAGTTGAATGCAGTTGTTACATCTGTGCGTTTATGTTTGAATCAAGGACTATCATTTCGAGGTAGAGATGAATCTGAGCTATCGAGAAATAAGGGCAACTAGCTTGAAGTTTTTCATTTGCTTGCTGATAATAATGAGCAAATAAATAATGCCTCATTTGAAAATGCTCTTCTAACTTCACAATTAGTTTCATCTGATATTCAGAAAGATATTTGTAAAGCTTTTGCTGTTGAAACTACTTCTGTGATCATCAAAGATATCGGTGATAAATTTTTTACAATCTTGGTTGATGAGTCACGTGATGCATCAATGAAGGAACAAATGACAATTTGTTTAAGATATGTGAACAATGAGGGACGGATAATTGAACGTTTTCTGGGTATAAAACATGTTTCAAATACAACTGCAATTTTTACTCAAGGAGACTGTCGAAGGATTACTCTCTAATCATGGTTTAAGCATATCAAGGTTGAGAGGTCAAGGCTATGATGGAGCAGCCAACATGCAAGGTAAGCTTAAAGGTTTGAAAACTCTTATTTTGAATGAAAATCCATGTGTCTTTTATGTTCATTGCTTTGCTCATCAGCTTCAGTTGAGTTTATTAGCGGTTGCAAAGTTTCACTTTCTTCCTCAATATCTTTTTAAAATTACATCAAGGGTTGTAAATATAGTTGGAGGTTTGAGTAAGAGGCATGATATTCTCAAAGACATACGAAGTCAAAAAGTAATAGAAGCACTAATTAAGGGAGAACTTGTTAGTGGGCGTGGGCTAAACTAAGAAACTAACTTGCAACGTCCAGGTGATACTCGTTGGAGCTCGCATTATAATACTTTAGTTAGACTCATTGGCATGTTTTCATCTGTTATTGAAGTATTTGATCTTATAATGGATGATCTGGAACAAAGAGTTGATGCAAACATGTTTTTAAATGCATTACAATCATTTGAGTTTGCATTCGCTATGCATTTGATGAAAAAGGTATTGGCGATTAGCAAAGAGTTGTCATTAGCATTGCAAAAAAAAAAGAGCAAGAGATAGAGAATGCTATGAGATTAGTGGAGATTTCAAAGCAAAGATTGCAATATTTGAGAGACAATGGATGGGATTCTCTAGTTAATGAAGTTTCTTTGTTTTGTTCTAATCATGAGATTGTTTTCCCAAATATGAATGAAAAGTATGTATCTCCTCGGCGGTCCAAGCGGAGAACTGAAGAAAAGACTAACGATACTTATTTTTGCATCGAGTGCTTTTATGGTGTTTTGGACAAACAACTTATGGAGTTAAATAGCCGATTTTCTGTGACAAATGTTGAATTGCTTCTTTTTGTTGGGTGCCTTAATCCTAGCAATTCATTCTTTGCTTTCAACAAGGAAAGTCTCGTCAAGTTTGCTCGATTGTATCCTCGGGAGTTTTCTTCACATGATCTAGAGTTACTTGATAATCAACTTGAGACTTATATTATTGATATGCGTAGTAGCATTGAATTTTCAGAAATTGTTGTCATTGGAGATCTTGCAAAGAAGATGGTGGAAACAAAAAGACACGAAATCTATCCTTTGATTTACACGCTTCTTACACTAGCATTAACTTTGTCAGTTGCTACTGCAAGTGTAGAGAGAGCCTTTTCTGCTATGAGCATCATCAAAGACCGACTGCGAAATCGAATATCGGACGATTGACTTAATGATTTATTAGTACCTTATATTGAGAACGAAATTTTGTATGAGATCGGTAACGAAGCCGTTATGCAACGGTTTCAGACTATGAAATCTAGTCGAGAAAAATTGTAATTATATTTTCATTATTGTTGAATGATTTGTATTTATGTTATTTAGAATTTAAATTATTACCTACTTTTTAAAATTTATATAATATAGTACTAATCCCCTCGAAAAAAATTGGTTGGCTTCGTCCCTTACTATTTTTAAAGGATTTGATATGCACTATATAAGTTGAGTATCATCTCCTGTTAATCCTTAATCCAAGCAACGAAAAGCTATCAAGTACTATGATTCTGACTACTAGATTTCTACAATTATGTGGCAAATTCACTATAAAACAAGAGCACTGAACTTCAAGAAAAACTTTATGTTAGGAGCATTTTGCTGTCAAAGGTTCTTTGGGAATTCACTATCAACCAAACTGGGTAAGTTTTCATGTGAAAATGGAATTGTATATCATAATATTCTAAAAGTGGAAACCATAAAGTTAAAAGTTGAAATATCATAATATCCTTATAAAGTTAAATGACACTATATTACCCTTCTGTTAAAGGTTAAAAAATCTATTTATCTTTTTTTTTTAAATCTCCACTAATTATTACCAATAGTAGAAGTCCAAAAGTCATGTTCCAGAACATCTTATAAAAGAGAAGTCCAATAAATTATTATTAGCTATACAACCGTTGCTTGGCCAAAGGTGAGTGTTGTTTTTAGTTTTAACCTTTGTTTCGTTTTCTCTAACAAATGTTTAATTGAATTCTTGAAGATTTGCTTCTCAAAATTCTCCAGCTAACAGCTAATATTTTTCTCCTGCCTTTTCAGTTCAGATTTCTGTATATACATGTTTTGTAAATTTAGCCAAGTTTTACTATGAAATTGCAGGAAAATATGGGTGCTGATCACAGGCTATTTGAGGAATTTAAAGAAATTGTGTTTCTACTCATATAAGTGGACTACATACACAGCACAAATAAAATGGTAGCTTTATTGTGGACGTGGAACACTTTTCTCATATCAAATAGAAGATCAGATGAGATAAAAAGAATTCCACAATATGGCGAAAACATTGTACTCAAGTTTCTATTAGTAGAATAAGTAGTTTATTTCTCCAAACATGTTAAATATACATATGATATACAATATATCATATGTATATTTCGGATTTTGTATATTAGTTTAGGTAGTATTTGAGTGTAATTAGTATTGTATACTTACTATAATTGTATTATCATAATTGTATAGTTAGTGTCCAAGTAGAATAAGGTTTTAGGAGTAGAATAGGAATAGGATTCTCCTATTATGGAAATATGTAAATTGTATATAAACTCTTTCAATCAATGAAAATAATTAAGGGATTATTTCTTTCATGGTATCAGAAGTCTAGGTTATTTTTCCAACCTCTTTTCTGTTGACCTTGTGCTCGGTTTCCGCCCCCATTCCCGGATTCCGTGACTGTCGGTGGTGTTCTCTTATTTTCTCCTCAAATCACTTATTGTTCTTTCGTTATGTCGATGACAAAGAGCATGTTTTATCCTGCCCGTGTTGTTTCTACCATCAAGAATCACATACCTCTCATTCTTGAAATAGAAAATGTCCAATACGCGACATGGGCCAAGTTGTTTAAAATTCACGCTCGCTCACATCAAGTCATCCATCACATAATACCCGCGGCTCCTGAGGATACGGAGGTGCCTCAACGTGAGGATGATCCTAAGTTATGGACAACGCTTGATGCCACTGTCCTTCAGTGGATTTATTCCACTATCTCTACTGACCTGTTGCAGACGATTATTGAGCCAGACGCTACGGCAATGGCTGCTTGGGATAGGTTGCGTGACATATACCAAGATAATCAGAATTCCAGAGTTGTTACTCTTGAGCAGTACTTTTCCCACGTCAACATGGAAAATTTCACGAATGTTTCAGCGTATTGCAAAAGGTTGAAGGAATTGGCGGACCAACTACGCAACGTTGGTGCGCCCGTTAGTGAAGATCGTCTGGTTCTACAGATGGTTTCTGGCCTCTTCGAGGCATTTAGTGATGTTGGGACCCTACTTCGTCAAAGTAACCCTCTCCCAACGTTCTATCAAGCCCGCTCCATACTTACTTTGGAAGAAGCCGAATTGGCTAAGAATGCGGCTATCGGGGCAAGTCCCGTGGTCATGATGACGTCCTCCACAAATTCTCCAGGGTGTGTTGATAATTCGGGCCAAAACCGTGCTCACGGTGGCGGCAAGAATACTAGGAAAAATAATGGAAGAAACTGTTGTGGCAAACGCGGTGGTAACGTCAACAGTACAGGCGGTAGTAGGCCCCACCCCATCAATAGTGGGCCTCAGCCCCACTGGTCCCAGCCTTGGGCCCCCTGGCCGTGGGCCTGGACCAGTAAGCAGTGGCCCAACAATCTCGGCTTTTCAGCGCCTCCAGCCCATGATAATTAGGCCCAATTTCAGCTTTCTTTTTGGCCCAGCTACTCTAGCCCAGTCTCGGTCCAGCGATCCAGTGGGGTACCGGGTCATCAGGGAGGCAGGACTGGGCCCCACCAGGCCCATCATGTAGCGGGCCCCACTCCTACCGACATCGAAGCTGTGATGCACACGATTGAAATAAATCCTTCGGACCCAAATTGGTACATGGACACCTGCGCCACTACTCACATGACATCCGATTCAGGTACTCTCTCGTCTTATTCCAATTTGAGCAACAATCGTGGTATAATTGTTGTTAATGGTAACTCAATTACAATTCGTGGTTATGGTCATAAAATATTGTCTCCCCCTCATCCACCCTTATTTTGAAAAATTCCCTTCACGCTCCAAAATTGATTAAAAATTTGGTGTCTGTTCGAAAATTCACTACTGATAATTCTGTGTCCATAGAATTTGATTCATTTGGGTTCTCTGTGAAGGATTTCAGAACGGGGAGTCCTCTCATTAGGTGTGGTAGTAGGGGAGATCTTTATCCTATCACGCCATGTTCCGGTCCATCGAGTCAAGCCTTGCCGTCAGCGTTTGCAGCCCTTGCTCTTTCCTTGTGGCATACTCGTCTAGGTCATCTGGGATCGTCTATTTTGTCTTCCTTAGAGAAAAATAATTTTATTTCTTGTAAGGGTGAGCGTAGCACTCCGAATTGTCAATCTTGTTCTTTAGGAAAAATAGTTAAGTTGTCATTTGTAGACTCTAATTCTCTTTTTGGATGATTATTCTAAATTTTTGTAGACTTTTTTAATAGCAAAAAAATCTAAAGTTTTTTTCATCTTCTTAAAATTTAGAGCATTCATTAGAACCCAATTCGAACGTGAAATAAAAAATAACCAATGTGATAATGTTAAAGAATATGACAATGGGGTGTTTCGGGAATTTTGTGCAAATAATGGGATCAATTTTCATTTTTCTTGCCCTTATACGTCTTCAAAAAATGGGAAAGCCAAACGCAAAATTCGTACAATTAATAATATTGTCCGCACTTTACTAATCCATGCTTCCATACCCCCTTCTTTTTGGCATCATGCTCTACAAATTGCTACATATCTTCTTAATATTATTCCTTCAAAAGGTTTGACATATTCGTCCCCCCTTCAAATTTTATACAATAAGACTCCTTCGTAGTCACGTCTTTGGGTGCTTGTGTTGTCCACTCTTTCCTTCCACCACAATTAACAAACTTCAGGCCCGTTCTACCCCGTGTGTGTTCTTGGGTTATCCGTTCAATCATCATGGTTACAAATGTTTTGATTTATCTTCTGATAAAATCTTCATTAGTCGCCATGTAATTTTTGATGAATCCCAATTCCCATTTGATAAGGTTAGTTCTCCCTTGCGTAGTTCGTATAATTTTTTGGATGATGGTATATCCCCGTATATTATTCACCATTTTTCAGACGTCTCCCGGACCCAAAATTCTCCAGCGGGCCCACTGCCCCGTCATGAGCTATAGTGCCTAGTATAGTCATTGGGCCAGTTTCAGGGCCAGTCCAGCCCAATTCTAAAATTGGTCCAGTTCATACACATGTTTACCATAATGGGCCAGCAGGCCCACTGCCTGCTGGCCAGTCCGTTCCGAGTCCAGAAAATTCTCAAAATCCGCTCAATTCTTCCTCGAGTCATAGACTGGTCACTCGTGGTCAACGGGGTGTTTTTAAACCAAAAATATATTATAATTTACATTCTAATGTTCTTAAATCACTCTTACCCCGTAATCATGTGTCTGCATTAAATGACCCGAATTATAAAATTGCTATGACCGATGAATATAATTCTCTTATTGATAATAAGACGTGGGAGTTGGTACCCCGTCCATATGGTATTAATATTATTAGGTCTATGTGGATTTTTGCTCATAAGGACAATTCAGATGGTTCATTTTCCCGACATAAGGCGAGGCTTGTGGGTGATGGTAAGACTCAGCAGGTTGGTGTGGATTGTGGTGAGACGTTTAGTCCGGTGGTCAAGCCGGCTACCATTCTCACTGTGCTTAGCTTGGCTCTTTCGAAAGCATGGCCTATTTATCAGTTAGATGTAAAAAATATTTTCCTACATGGTGATCTCAAGTAAACAGTCTATATGCATTAGCCTTTGGGATTTAGGGATCCCAAACATCCTCATCATGTCTGTTTGTTGAAGAAGTCTTTATATGGGATTAAGCAGTCTCCACGAGCCTGGTATACGTGGTTTGCCGACTATGTTTTGACTATTGTGTTCACTCACAGCAGGTCGGATAATTCCTTGTTCATTTACCGTCGTGGTTCGTCCTTGGCCTATATTCTGTTATATGTGGATGATATTATTTTGACTGCTTCTTCCGATGTCTTACCCCAGTCTATCATGACAATGCTCAACTCTGAGTTTGCTATGAAAGACTTGGGGCCCTTGAGTTATTTTTTGGGGATTGCTGTCACTCGTCATGCCGGTGAGTTGTTCTTATCCCAAAGGAAGTATGCAGCTGAGATCATTGAGAGGGCTGGGATGTCATCCTGTAAGTTCATTTCCACTCCAGTTGATATTAAGCCCACGCTTAGTGCCGCGGCCGGCGTACCATACGAGGATCCGACCCGCTATCGCGGTCTTGCAGGGGCCCTTCAGTATCTTACATTCACGAGACCTGATATTACGTATATCGTACAGCATGTGTGTTTGTTTATGCATGATCCCAGAGTTGAGCACATGAATGCGCTCAAACGCATCCTTCGGTAAATTTAGGGTACGCTTGACTATGTCTTGCATTTATATCCTTCATCTACGTCGACATTTGTCTCGTATACAGATGCTGATTGGGGTGGTTGTCCGGACATCAGACGGTCTACATCTGGCTATTGTATGTTTCTTGGTAATAACTTGGTCTCATGGTCTGCGAAGCGCCAGTCGACTTTATCCGTTCTAGAGCAGAGGCCGAGTATCGAGGGGTAGCTAATGTGGTCTCTAAATCATGTTGGTTACGTAATTTGCTGTTAGAGCTTCATTGTCCCATCCAGAAAGCGACATTGATTTATTGTGATAATATTAGTGTCATCTACCTTTCTGGTAATCCGGTTCACTACCAGGGCACTAAGCATATAGAGATGGACAATCATTTTGTTCACGAAAAGGTTGCTCGTGGTCAAGCTCGCGTCTGCCATGTCTCGTCCATGTATCAAATTACCGACAGCTTTACAAAGGGTCTTCCCTCGGTCCTTTTTGAAGATGTTAGGGACAGTCTCAGTGTTCGAAGACCGCCCGCTATGACTGCGGGGTGTGTTAAATATACATATGATATATTGTATATCATATGTATATTTTGGATTCTGTATATTAGTTTAGGTAGTATTTGAGTGTAATTAGTACTGTATACTTACCATAATTGTATTATCATAATTGTATAGTTAGTGTCCAAGTATAATAAGATTTTAGGAGTAGATCCTATTATTAATATGTAAATTGTATATAAACTATTTCAATCAATGAAAATAATCAAGGAATTATTTCTTTCAAAACAAAAAATTTATTTTAATTATTTTTATATTTTGTGGATGAAAGATGTGATGAACATATTTTAGTGATAGATCTAGTTTTGACATCGACCGGATTTTCTATCAGAAAAGGTTCACAGAGTTATCGTATTGAGGTACTACGAAGCCTACGACTTTCTTCATCGCATTTTTTTCTTCCAGTTTGGATCTCCTCATAATTGCTATTTCATTTCAGGATTGCCTTTTTTTTTTCTTCTTTATTTATTTAAGCTGCACATCTCTTCAACCAAACAAACTTATTTTTTCTATTTGCTTACTTTTTTTCATTTATCAGTTACCATTTCTTTTAAATTTCAAAAATCTCCAAATATAGTTACTACAATTACTATTTGCAATAATAAATAAATATTATATATGAAACCATGGAAAGAATTTTCATTTTGCGTTATATTCATTTCTGGATTTCACTTTTTGCATATTGTATATGAAAAATATAATTGATACATTATTTGGTCTTTGTTTTTTATTTACAGGTGATAAATAGTTCCAATTTTCGTAAATTACTATTTTCATTTTAGGACTACCTTTTTGGCATTATTTTTCCCTTTTTTTGTGGCACATTACCCGGTACACCGCTTGAATCAACAAGAGTTGTTTTTTCCTCTATTTTGGATTTTTTTCATTTCTCATTTACCTTTTTTTTAACTCAAATAATATTTATATATATATACTAATAATTCTATTATAATAATTAATATTATCTATGAATAATAATTATATAGGAATAGAGAAGATTTACATAATACCAAAAGTCTCCTAATGAATAAGTAGGATGCAATGAATATGATACACTTAGAGAACATTTATTATAATAAATACAGGAGAAAAAGTTCAAATATGTCGTCGAATTATCAGAAATTACTTATTTTTACCACTCATTTATAGTTTGGCTCATTTATGTCATTACAGTTACCAAAATGTCACATTTTTGTCATTGCCGTTACTGGCTCATTCATGCTATTTTTCATTAACGACGAGATTAATGAAAATTGGTATTGTAAAATCGGCGTTAATGAAAAATAACATGGATGAGCTATTTTGATAACGACAATGACATAAATGAGTCAAATTGTAATCGAATGGCTGGCGTAAATAAGTCATTTCCAAGTCAATCATATATTTGAGCTTTTTACAAATTAATGGATATCCTAAATTAAGATTGGCTGTTTCTTCACCTAGGTGATTTTAAAAGTGGAAAGTTTCTACTTCCTAAGTATAAAATTTAACTACCAAAATGCTCACCAAAAATTGAATCACCTTTTAATTTTGACCATCAGTTAAACACTACTTTAACAATATTGAATAACCTTTTCAACATTCAGTCATTCAATTAAGATAAGCTTTCCTTTTTAGGACGATTCTATGGGGTAGATGAGATATCCTATAATTTAACATTATAATTCAATGTTCATTTTTAATATCTATGTAAAATATGTAAATGGTATCTAATATTATAACATGATATTTATATTTACATCCACCACCTGCCATCATTATGCACGTCAAGCTCAAATATCTTAATAATTACACTGAAAGTATGTATGTCATAGAGACAATCATTATTAAAGACAAATGTACTTGAATACATTTGTATTATTAATAAGATTAATATTTATGGCATTTGCGATTATTGAATTATTATTTGATTGTTTGTAATTATTCATTAATGTGCATCCATTGAGCTTACGTTATCATTAATAGAGTGAGATATTGATGATAGAGCGTAACTCTTAAAATAGCATCGACTAATGATCATCGAGAATGGGATATCGGTGATATGTGATAAGTCGACATGTGGTCTGCATCACATCCTTAGAGGATGTAGTATGTCTCACCTGCTATGAGCAATGGCTACTTGTGATGGACACATGGATACTTTGGAAGTATTGATATACTCTGCTGATATACTGTTTGTTATACGTATTAAAGTATGATCCGCGTGTGGGAGATAGAAGTCCTTAGACTTGAGGTCAATACGCGCCTTATCTATAAAGTAATGTACTTTGATTCCGTCCTAAGCTCAAATGCCTTATAGGTTGAGATACGGCTTGTATTTGGTACATTACGATGTGGATTAAAGGTGGTAGTTGAGCCAAGATTAGGATTCATTCCTCGAATGTTTATTCGAGAGAACACTCGGATTCTCAGTGATATTAGGTTGACTAAGTCGTTGGCCAACGCAATAGACGTATTTAGAATATGGTCTAGTTGTCAACTAATATAGATGAGATACAATGATTAAGCCATTTGGATAGACACTTGACAAATTCTAAGCTTGATCGGGTGTGTCGTGAATGAAAGGATTTTATCTTACCACATAAAGGTTAAGTTTACTGAATTCGCGTAAACATACTTCACATATTGAGTTCGTCTTGCGTCGCTGTCTAGGAGTTCCGCGTAGACCTTAATTTGATTAATGTCGATATGAGAAGGCATGTAGGGTCACACTATGTCGATTGTCCTTTGGATCTAAGGATGTATTAAGAGAGAAATTAAATGTTTGATTTAGAATCGAGATATTTAAATGAATAATAATTATTTTAATTAAGTCAAAATTGGATTTTGAATTTAATTAAGAATGCGCAGAAAATAAATTGAGACAGGTGTATGAGCACGTCGAGCGCTGCGTCGCCCATACCCTAGGGCCGCAACGCCTCTGCCTCGAATTTTGGGCCAGGCCCAAGGTCAAACCCTAATCCGGTTTTGACCTAATTTTTACCTATAAATAGTGGCATTTTGTTCATTATTTATACACCAATTTCATATTATCATTCTAAGTCTTAGAGACTTAGAATTAAACTCTCTCGAACCTCTGCCGGATTTCCTAGCTTTCCGAAAGAGAAATACATTGAAGCTTGAATCTTGGGCAACCGCGTGTGCACCTTATAGTAGATAAAGACTCCAGATATTCTAACATGTAAGTATTGTGTTTTATGTTACAGGTTTGATTGTTGTATAACCATATCAGAAATATTGTTGGGGTAAGTAAGAAACAAAATTTTAAACTTCCGCTGTGCCTTACTTATGTGCTTTGTACCCAACAAAATCCTACATACACATCAAATCCAAATAGCTTAATCTGAAAGTAGATTAATAGAATATTACTCCAATTTTATTTTTGATTTTTAATGCTAATAATTCTAAAAGAAAGACTAATTAGATAAATTTGATAATTGAAGGCAGACACGCGCAAAAGCGCGTGCCCAAAAACTAGTATAGTAAAATGTGATATGTGACCAAAAACATTTTTCAATTAAATTACTGCGAATCATACAATTGTATATATATTAAAATGTGATATGTTTAAACTGAGCAAAAGTGAACTTGTTACTAGTAAATAGAATAAGGAATACACTACTGAGGCATAAGAAAAACAACGCCATGAGATTATGAACAAACCAAAGAATGCGTAAAATTAACTTCTCTAAAAGAGTTAGATCAACAAAGAAGAAAAAATTGTTAAATGAAGATTTAGAAAGAAAGCTAAACAAGCAATACAAGTATATACCGTTTTAATTATAAGGGCCAGATGATTTCTTCCTTTTCTTAGTTGAAAGACATGACCAAATATGAAGATATATCTAAATCCTGAGAGATTGCTGAAATATACGATAAGTACCAAGTATCAGTATTTAATCGTACCACAAGGTAGAAACATGACATTAGAAATTAACCATATACACCCGTTATAACGTGTAGAGGGAAGTTTTTTTTCCTTTTCATCAATATTGATATCTTGTTGATGCTCGTCCATGCCCAATTCCAATGGACGGCTATTATCATTCTCCATCACCAAGATCATACTACGATTTCAAGAAACATAAGTGTCTTTTTTCTTGTCGTATTTTGTTTTTGAGGATGATGTTTAATATTTGTGGTAAGATTGTATCAATTCCCTTGGGAGGCTTTCTTATTAATATAAATATATATAGTGTACAATGTGTAGAATCCTAGTACAATAATGAATCCTCCACTTACCATAATTCTATATACAAAATATATGGGATATATTCTAATTATGGTGGTGGGATTGCATTGGATTCTATTCCCATTGGTACACGTTAATACACCCCCTCAGTCGAAGCGGGAGGAGGCCGGACGCTGAGACTGTATCTGAAGTCGAGGAACAGTTGTCGAGGAAGGCCCTTCGTGAAGATATCCGCGTATTGATATGAGGAAGGCACATGCAACACTTTAACATGACCGAGAGCAACCTTCTCACGAACAAAGTGTATATCTATCTCAATATGCTTGGTACGCTGATGTTGAACCGGATTATGAGATAAATAAATAGCGGATATATTATCACAATATACAACAGACACCTTACGCAAGGGACATTGAAGCTCCAAAAGAAGGTTCCGGAGCCAACAGATTTCAGCAACAACATTTGCAACTCCTCTATACTCTGCTTCTGCACTCGAACGGGACAATATGGCTTGCCTCTTGGCAGACCATGAAATGAGATTATCCCCCAAAAATACATAGTAGCCTGAGGTGGATCGTCGTGTGTCTGAAAAGCCTGCCCAATCAGCATCCGTGTAGGCTAACAATCTGATCGGTGCTGAGGGGTATAGATGTAATCCATAATCAAAGGCGCCCTTAACATATCGAATGATGTGCTTAAGGATAGTGTAATGAGGCTCCCTGGGGCATGCATAAATAAGCATATCTGCTGAACAACATATGCAATATCAGGTCTGGTGAATGTAAGATACTGTAGTGCACCTGTCAGGCTTCTGTAAAGGGTGGGATCAGATATTGGATCACGATCAACAGCACTAAGCTTTGATTTGGAGTCAGCCGGGGTGGACATGATTTTGCAATTCGTCATTTTAGCTATGTACACTATTTCCTCCGCATACTTACGCTGACATAGAAACATAGTATTCGCAGACCGAGTCACTGATATACCCAAAAAATAGCTCAACTTTCCTAAGTCAGTCATGGCAAATTCGAATTTGAGCAATGTAATAATCTCATTCTTTAACACATCAGAGGAGGCAGTGAACATAATGTCATCCACATATAACAATAAATATGCAGTCTACTACCGTGATGAAAAATAAATAGAGAAGTATCACTCTTGCTACATAGGAACTCAAGCTGCATAAGATACTGAGCAAATCCATCATACCATGCACGTGGAGCCTGTTTCAGACCATAAAGTGACTTACGGAGATGACAGACATAATGTGGGGTTGATGGATGGACAAATCCAGGCGGCTGATGCATATAGACAGTTTTTTTTCAATTCTCCATGAAGAAATGCATTCTTCACATCAAGTTGGTGAATCAGCCAACACTTACCCATAGCAATGCTTAGAACTGTGCGGATAGTAGCCGGTTTAACAACCGGACTAAATGTCTCACCATAATCAATACCCTCCTGCTGATTAGTGACATTGGCCACTAGTCTTGCCTTGTACCTTTCTAACTCACCATTATCCCTGAATTTGTGATGAAAGAGCCACATGCATCGAATCGCATTCCCCCTTTCCGGTCGAGGAACCAAATCCCAAATGTGATGTTTTATTAAAGCATTGAATTTCTCACGCATGGCCACATTCCAATTTGGGTCATGTTTGACTAATTTGGGATTTTTAGAAATTAGGGATATGGTTTTTGTGGATAGGTTAAAATAAGCTTTGGGTTTGAAAATCTTGTGTTGAGCACGGGTTTCCATATGGTGGGATGTTGTTGGCTGGTTTAGGGAACTGTTGGTGTCGGGAATTCGGCACGGGATGGGGTTTCTGTCGGGAACAGTGTATCCATCGGGATTAGGGTTGTCGACGGGAACAGGGTGTGAAATTGGTTTGTTGGGGCTGGTGTTGGTGACTGGGGGATTGTTGTAGGTGGTCATTGATCTAGGTAGTTGTAGGGTTGGGGAGATCGATGAGGTGGGGTGTGGTGTCGGTGGTAGTGGGTTACTGGTAAGCTGGTTTGGTGAGGCAACGATTGCGGTGTTGGGTGGGCTTCGGATAGTGGGTGGTTGCTGGAACGACGGTGGCGACACAGACACGGGGATAGTGACCGGAGAAAGGACTGGTGACGATGGCCGATCGCTGGAGACAGTAGTAGTCGGCATCGGGAAAGATGGTGAGGCGACGGAAGACAGGGAGACCCTAGGGGGGTCAGGGGAGGCGACAGTGGGTGGTGGACTTTGGTTGACGATGGTGGGCTGACACAGTTCACGAATAATGACGGGACATGGGTCAGTTTCATTACGAAAATTGTAGTCCGTTTGTCGAAATTTTTGAATGTTTGAAAACGGAAACGTCATCTCGTCGAATGTGACGTGACGAGAGATGTGAAGTTGACGGATGGACAAATCATAGCATAAATAGCCCCTATGGTTAGGCGGAAAGCCTAAGAAGATACATGGAGTGGTTCGGGGTGCTAATTTATGTGGTGCGGTAGAGGACAAATTAGGATAGCACAGACGACCGAATATCCGGAGGTGATCATAGGTGGGGATCTGTCTGTATAGGATTTCGGTGGGGGGTCATATTATGGAGTGTGCTAGTGGTAGAACATTAAGGACGTATTCCACCATTTTGACTGCATATACCCAAAAGAAATAAGGTAACGAGGCATGAAAGAGGAAAATTCTAACCATGTTATTGATGGTGCGAATAATATGTTCTGCTTCACCATTTTGAGGAGAGGTGTGAGGACACGAAAAATGGAAAACCATGCCATTATTTTTGCAGAATTTGTGAAACGCAGAATTATTGAATTCACGTCCGTTATCACATTGAAAAGATTTTATGGGTCTTTCAAATTGTATTTTGATGAATTTGCAAAATTCAAAAAAATTGGCAAAGACTTCCGATTTGAATTTGAGTGGATAAATTCAAATGTAGTGAGAATAATCATCTAACAAGACCAGATAGTATTTATGACCCAACGAACTAGGGATGGGAGATGTCCACAAATCAGCATGAACAATATCAAAAGGGGCAAGCGTAACACTAGTAGATGAATTAAACGGAAGACGAATATGTTTGCCTAATTGACAAGAATCACAATTTAGAGCAAGTTTTTCGTTACAACTGATAAAATTATTACTGCGAAGAAAATGAAAAACAGGAGCCCTTGAATGTCCAAGCCTATTGTGCTAGGTTGACGGAGAGAGAGAGCAGTCAGAGATGTGTGAAGGCAGGAACTGACAGCGGAGTATGGTGTAAATGGATATAGATCCCATGTGCTATTGCATCTCATAAGAGGTATCCCCGTACGCATATCCTTCACAGTAAAACCAAATGGGTCAAAATCAACAGACACGGAATTATGACGAGTAAACTTGCGAATGGAGATTAAGTTTTTGATGATATTTGAGGCATATAGGACATTGTTCAGGGAGAAAGGTGGGTGGGGTGTCTTGGTGTGGGTGTTACCTCTGCCCTGAATTGAAATGCGGTGACCATTGCCAACTATAATAAATTGAGGAGACTTTAAACGAAACAGTTGAGAGAGATTACTTGCGGATCGGGTGTGATGAGAAGTGGCTCCTTAATCCATGTACCAATTTTCATCAGGCTGTTGTAGGTTTAGACTGCTTAAAGCTTAGCCCAACTCTGTGGGGACCACGTCATTAGATTATTGTGGATAGGAGGACTGCATGAAGTGGGCATGTGGTTGCTACTGATGGGCTGATCGGTAGCCAGGAGCAGGGCCCAGCACCCCCTATTGAGGGTAGAGGGACTCGGCCGAAACAGTAGCCGGATAAGGAGCCCAGTTTGCATGCTGAAATGTACCAGTTGGGCCTTGCCAATTGGGAGTGTTGGTGGGCTGGCCCATCTGCTGCTGGAATTGTTGAGCCTGCCCGCGGTGGCCTTTCCCCCTTCCTTTGCCGCCACCGCCCCTGCTACCTCTGCGCCGCGGTTGTTGCGGGGTTGAGTATTTTCCGGTGGAGGTGGTTGGGTGGCAGTGGTGTAATTTTGGACAGGCGTTTCAACTGCAAGTGCTTTTTGGGTGTGCTCATCTTGCTTTGCAGTCCGGGTTTCTTCCAACAAAAGTTGCGAATGAGCTTTGTTAAAATTGGGTAAGGGATCAGCCTGCTGTATCATAGTGGCGAGGGTGTCATATTCACCCTTCGGGAGGCCTGCAACCAATTGTAAGACCATATTTATTTCAGAGACGGGCGTTCCAACGTTGAATAATTGGTCTGCGACCAGTTTCAACTGTTTGGAATATTCAGACATGTTCGAAAAAATTTCAAGACAAGTGTTGTTGAATTGTTCTTCCAAATACACTGCGCGAGTGTGCTTGTTGTCTTGAAAAATTTCTTCCAAGCGTGTCCATGACTCATGAGCGAAGGCACCGGTTTTCATAATGGTCTGAAGTAAGTCCTTAAAGATTGTGCCATAGATCCATTATTTGACGACATCATCAAGACGACTCCAAGTTGTGTCATCAGTTTTAGAGGGGCGAGGGATGGAGTCGTCAATATGGTCAAGCACGTGATACACACATGCATGAATTCGAAACAGTTCCACCCATGACCAATATTGGCCATCTTTCTGGTCAAGAATTATATGAATAAAATTCTTGATATTGATAACTGCGAAAGCCTGATGAAAAGACGGTGATGAGGAGGTCATGGGTGGTGGTTGAGTGGCGACGCTGGAGGAAGTGGAAGCATCGGGGGAAGAGGAATCCTTAACCGAAAGAAGTGGTGGTGGGGGGCTTTTACCGTTGGAAAACATTAAGTATGGGGGGAGCGGTGGTAATGCCGAGAAGAGGAAGAAAAACAATTTAGGTTTTTTTAGGATTTTTGGCTCTTGATACCATGTAAGATTGTATCAATTCCCTTAGGGAGACTTTCTCATTAATACAAATATATATATTGTACGGTGTGTAAAATTCTAGTACAATAATGAATCATCTACTTACCATAATTCTATATACAAAATATATGGGTTATATTCTAATTATGGTGGTGAAATTAAATTGGGATTCTATTCCCATTGGTACACGTTAATATTTTTATCTATTATATCTTCTCTTCTACACACCTTATTTTAGAGTTGAATCTTCCTCTATGTTTGAAGATTGTCGAGAAATTATCAATCCAATAGGTGGTTTAGGATGATAGGCAGAGATTCTATTCCCATTCTCATCATAAAGAATGGTGATGGCCTATGTGGATTATTTGGTCTAAGCCTGAAAGAGGGTGAGGGCTTATATTGATTATTTGGTCTAGTCGTATAAGTCAGTAAGTAGGGGTGAGCGGATCCGGGTACCCTAACTTTTTGGAACTATCTGGACCCTACCCAGTAAAAAATTGGTTCCTAAATTTACTACCCTTAGCAATCATTACCCGAATCCTGTAGTTCCGGGTAGGTTCCCGGGTACCCTGTAAATTTTTGTATTGCTTAAAGAGATATATCTGATTATCACACGCAGTAACCTCATCCGAAGTGTTCCTTAATCTGATACCGATTCATCCATTATATGAAAGAAAATATTCCAAAATAAATGTTCCAAGACAAAATTGATTCATTATATGAAAGAAAACACAAGACCAAAGAGATGCTAAATTTTTTTTAAATAAACGCCCATAAATGCCACACGTCCACTTGCATACTAATCCGTCATTATGTCTTCTGTGACACAACTAAGCTCTACAAAAATAAAATGGAACTATTGTGAGATTCCAAGACAAAAGATAATACACAAAAATAAAAATTCTAAATAACCCAAATCCAGAAAACAAAAATAAAGAAAGACTTAGTGACTTACCTTTCTCATATTTTTTTTGCATCTTCCATATATTGCTCAACACTAATGGAATTTGAAGATGAGCGCAACCAATCTTGGCAACAAATCAAAGCTTCCACAAATTTAGGAGTTAGAGAGCTGCAAAATTGATCAAGCACTCGACCACATGTGCCTACAAAAACCTTCATCATATTTACAAGTGCTAAGCATATGCTCATTATCCCCATATATACTACCTTTAAAATGAGCACCAAGTAATTTTTGCTTCTTGTCAATATTGTGAGGATACTTTTTGCAAGTTCTCAAATGTTTCCACATGGATGAAGTACCATTGTTAACACTATAAGTCAAGATTTCATTGAAATAATTACATATAGAAACAGCATTACCAGTTTTCTCATCTTTTGCTTTAACAAAATGCTCCCACGCCTCAGATTTTGTTGCCTTCTTTTTTTTTGACGGTGCACGAGTTGTGGATGTCGTGCTAGCCTCAACCATCTACCAAAAAAATTATTAGCAAGAGCAAGCAAATTCACAATCTTTCTAGCCTCATTTAAGCCCTTAAAGGTCATATTCATATGCAGCTCTTTGTAATGACTAAGCTTATCATTGACTTTCATACTTTTTGCATCTAAATAAGCTCTAACTCATCAAAGTTATAGTCATCAATATCTAAACCTGGATCAACTAAACTATTATCACAATTAAATGCAAAAATAAATTCTAATCACTTTACTTCACCTAAATTTTTCATATGCATAAAAAATGTCATCAAAACCAGCAAAACAACATAATCGGTATACATATCATATGAATACTGCTATTTAAACTCAAATAAACACAAATCATCACACCTTAAGTGAAATATTTAACAAAGATATACATATCATAAACCCTAACTACACAACTAACTTAAGTACAAAAACTAATAAAAACCCTAGATTAACAAACAAATAATGATTTGAATAATAAATTATGAAAGAAATTACCTAATACATGAATATTTTGTAGCCAATCTTCAAGATTCTTCGAAATTCTAGCTGAATCGCCTCAGATCTGTGAAATCGCCCTAAATCTAAGTGTGTTATTGTAATAGGTGAAATGAGGGGTAAAATGGTTTTACCCCTTTAATTTATGTGATGGGTGTAAGGGGTGAGCGGGTCCGGGTACAAGTGGTATGGCCTTTTTTTTCTTTTAGTTTATTAACTAAAAAATAATGGAATTAAAAAAGTAAAAATATTTAATATTTCATAGGTTTCGGGTATCGGTTCCGGGTCCGGGTACCCTGTCTCTATTTGTCGGAACCAGAACCGGACCCGACATTGATCGGTTCCTAATTTTTTACTACTCGGAACCTACCCGTTATTATAATATATCTATCCAGAACCTACCTGTTGGTGTCGGTTCCTGTCGGGTATCTGGGTACCTTGTACCCGTGCTCACCTCTATTAGTAAGGGCCTATTACTGTGTTGTGATTTGATGAGGAGATCCTTGACGTATTATTTGATATGTAGATTATGAGATATTGATATCTATTTCATACTTAGGAGATTGGACAAATGTCGTAATTTTAACATAATAAGGCACCGATTTCATTACACTTTAGACCGGTTGAAAGTGATAAAGATAGTGGAATTGTCGGTGATCCTACGGAGTCTAGTGAAACTCACTCCCCTACAGTTTGGTTGCAAGTTTTACTTTTCATGAAAAATAGTGCATTTTGTCCTATTCGTGGATATCTCTCAGCGGTGTCGAGTCGAGATGCCACATGATCGTGGTAGAGTCTATCTTTTCATATGACATTTTACTTTCATTGTTGGGCTTAAACCCAGTGTTGTAATTTAAAAACTCTATAAATGCTCCATGAGTAGTATGAGTTGGGATTTGGGCAGGTTTTAGTTTCATTCTCTATTCTGAAACATTTGTATAAGATTTTTCTTTATATTACTTCCAACAGTTAAACTGCTTTCTTTGATTAAATGTTTTCAAACTTACTTTCGCTTTCTAGACTTGGTTCTTTCTTTCACCATATGGTCAATTTATTTTAAACTTGTTGAAATGGAAATGTTTTTAAAGAGGTCCGCCTAAAGGGTAGTAAGCTCATTAAGTGCCTCGACGTCCCGTGAAAGACGGAGCGTTACATCTGAACCCACAAATTTTAAATTCTGTCCACCAGAATGATGTAGTTAGACAGTAAAAGCTAGCTTACTCACTAGTGCTTGGATCTGAAAATATTAACTAGTTTCACTTTTTTGGCATCAAATAGTGTGTGAAAATAATTTCAAATACACCCTTGATAGAGGAGCGAACACATGTTATGGATAATTCCATGAAAAATTTTGATGGAAGTAGAAGAGCTAACACATGCCACGGATAACTCTAGCTTCATTCTATAATAGTTCAGGAACATTAACTAGGTGACTAACATATTGGCGACATTAAGCTATGATCTTACACTCTTAGATTTTCTTTAATACCGCTAAATTACAAGACTAAGATCAAATATCTCATAACAGTGAATAAATGGCGCCTACCAGCTATATGCATATCTAAAGGTGGAAGGCATGCATGTATAACTTTTGATCCTCCGTGATTTATTTTGCTCATATATAGGCTTAGGTTATGCTTACATTTGTGTAGAACGGATACCTGAACTCAGAAGCGAATTTATGTATAAAACTTGGGTCACGTGAACACATGGTCACTCGACTAAATTCGATATATTATGTGTATAATTCTGAAAATATATCTCATATTAAGTGAACGAATATAAACATATTGCACTGGTTAGGGCCTGTGTTGAATTCCTCAAGGTCTGGGGATTGAACCCGACCTATTGCACATTTTTTTATTTTTGTTTTATTTCTAAAGTAATAATGAACATATCCTTTTGAAATACTGGATTCGCCTCTCACTAAACTCTCATGGCTACATGAGCGATTTGTTGAGTTGTGGAGTCAAATTCATCGCCGACACTATGAAGACCCTAGCTTTCACTATATATTCTGGGGCGCCATTTTTTCTTTGAAAGTGAGAAAGAGAGAATTGTAAACAAAAACTCCTTATTTTGATTATAGTGAAATCTGCAGCGGCAAAGTGGACATAGCTCTCGCATTGAGAGTGAACCACTATAAATTTGTGTGTCATTTGTTTTTCGCTTATTTACTGTTTTCTGGTTAGATTGGATTTGGGACTCAAATACTACATGATCTGCATTCTCATATCAAGTGCTTTTACTTCATTTCTTTTTTATCCAAGATAAAAAATTCTCTGTTCAGAATCACTAGGGAATGCTAGTCTTACGACAGTTCCCTCAAATCTTTTGTAACCTTCTTGAAAAATGAATAAAACGCTCAGGTGGATATCTTAAAATAAGAAAATAAAAATTATCTTGCTTTTGCAAAATATGCAATTGGACGTAGTTACCAGAATATTCATTTGCTATTCGTTGTTGTTGAATTTTTAAAAAATGGAGCAACAAAAAGGTTGAAAATGTCTCTCAATGTTTTTATTAAGCATAGGAGGGCTTTAAATAGCCAACATAAAATAAAAAATCTGCACAATTTAAAATTCAATAAAAACTAAAATATCTAACAAACTAATTTATCCAATAGAAATTTAAAATTCAAATATTAGATTCATCCTTAACCTAAGCAACTTATAATGCAAAAAAATTACCGCAGTAACCGAAAGCAAATCAAAGTACAGTAAAACCTCTATAAATTAATAAACTTTCTAAAATAATAAAATCTTCCGGTCCCGACTTGGGCCTTTGTAAAAAATCATCAAATTCGATAAGATAATAAGATAATAATTTTTTGGAAAATCCCTTTATAAATATTAGGTCCCATTAAAACTCAAAATTAATAATTCATAAATATTACAATCATAAATATTATGGTAATTTGCTAAAATATGAATCTATTGTTACTTGATTTTTCTTAAAATTTAAATCTAATTGGATTTCATCCCTAACTTTTTTAATTGCAGCCAAGAGTTCCGGTGTCGAGTTCTCTAGCTGCAACAAAAAATTTTGAAGAGTTGTTGTCGCGCTCAAAGCCTCCTTTCTCGTAACTGGTTCCAACGGTATTGAATCATCTTCAGCTTCATCATTAGTAGGATCTTCAAGGGAACGGGACTTGTAGTTAATTGTATACAATGAATTGATATTATACATGAATATATTTAATTAGTTACAAAGAATTGGTTGATGCATGAATATAATCAATGAAACATATATGAATTCATTTATTTTCAATACATATGTGTGTACTAAATTTGCTGAATTTAAAAAGTCTCTCTGTTAATTAATAAAATATTAATTTATTGATATATTAATATCTCTCTAAATTAATAAAATTTCATGGTCCCAAGATTATTAATTTATAGAGGTTTTACTGTACTCGACCTTATTTGATTCAGTTGCTGCAATTTTAAAAATTTATTTGCTCCTTCTCAATTTATGCTTTGGCGGTTGGTGCTAAAATATTTTGAGTACTTTTATACATGCATATTTTTGTAACATAGCTTTTTTTTCTTTTTCTTATTAAGAACTCAATTTTCTTACATTTTTTCATCACATGCTTCAAGTGCTTTTCAGTAACAATTTCTCTATTCCGTTGATTTATAGTAATTGTGTAACAGAAGAAAATTATGCTTGTGCATTGTAAAATTACTTTCTAACTTTATCTTTACTGACCAGATATGATAATTTTTCATCAATGAAAATTTGTGGGACATTCAAAAAGAGATTGTTGTTTGCCATGTTTAAAAAGTAGGTTTGAAGTAGTATGAGTTAAAAGTTGTTAAAGAAAATGTGCAAATATACCCCTCACCTTTGCGAATGAAGCATATATATCCGTCGTTAAAAAATGATGCATATATGCCACTGTCGTTATATAAATGATGCAACTATACCATTTCATTGACAGAATTTTTTTTAAAATTAACTTAGCTTATTTTTTTTATTAAAAATGTCACATGGTTGTAAAAATAAGTCTACCCGTTTTTTAAAAAATCCACAGGGTAATTCTTTTTTTGATGGTCGGGTCTGATTCATTTAAAAAATGAATAGACTTATTTTTTTAAAGTGACGAAGATATGTCTTAAACGAATCTACAGAAAAAAAATTATCACATGACTTTAAAAATAAGTCTACTAAAAAATGTCTAAACTATTTTTCTAAAGCCACATGACATTTTTTAACTAAAAAATATGCTAAACAATTTTTAAAAAAAATTATCAGCGAAAAAAATTTATTTGCATCATTTGTGTAACGGCATGAGTATATGGCATCACTTTTTTTAACCGAAAGTGTATCTGCTCTGAATACGCAAAATTAGGTGGTATATTTGCACCTTTGTCCAATTGATATTGGTTGAAATATTCTTGTACATCAAAATAAAAACGGGTTAAAAATAGTTGAAACTAGGTATTGTTTAAACTGATTTGAAAATGATTTTTTAGATGAACTTACAGATTTCGTAAAATTAATGACTCTTGATATCACTGTTAATTTTTTAAAAGATAGTGCAGCAAAAAAATTATAAATAGTGATAGAAAGTGTCTAATATTTTTATTAAGCATAAAAGAGTTTTAAATATCCAACTTAAAATACAAAATCTGCACAATTTAAATTTCAAAAAAATTAAAATATATCATCAAACTAATCTATCCAACAAAAATATAAAATGCAAAAAGTCAGATTCATCTTAAACCTGAATTCAGGTATGGGGGCAGGGAGCCCCAGGGGCACAGGCGAATTGGTAAGTGGCAAGGTGATTGAGGTGCAACCACTCCGACGTCGCGGGTTCGAATCCGTGTGGTGACAGTCTTTGCTGAAATATTGCAAGGGTTGTTGCTGGGTTCGTGTCCCGTTAGTCCTCTCCCTTGCAGGGCTGTCACTCGCGCATATCCCTCGATTTACATCTCACCTGGCCAAAGGGCCTCTGGTACAGATGGGAGGTTTCGTCTTCGGGACTTTCCCCTTCACAAAGGTATGGGGGCAGGGAATACTAAGCAACTTATTATGTCGAAAAAAACTACTGCAATATCTGAAAGCAAATTTCAGCAGTTCTAATCATTTTTTTATTGTTCTAGTGACTTCAAAATAAACATTTGCGAAGGAAAAATATCAAACAAATTACTCGTTCTCCCCAAATTCCACATACCGGATAGGGGTGGGCGTATATCGGTTCATATCGGCTTTGTATCCGAAAAATATGAACCGAATAAAAATCGATTTTTTTAAAAAAAAAACGAATCCAACTTTAAAAAAACAAAACCGATATGTTCGGTTTATATCGCCAAACGTATCGGATTATATCGGTTTTTTCTAGTGGGACGAGCGGGACGGATCAGGAAATTTTTTATTATTTTTTTTAAAATTGAATTTCCAAAACTGAAATTGACATTCACATCTACACTATCATGAAATTTCGACGTTGAAATCTATTGTGTATTGTGAGATGTTTACTAAAGAAAAAAAGGAAAATTAGAAATCGATTTGGGGGGAAACACTAATTGATTGGAAAACGAACGTTTTTTCTAAAAATTGGTTGCGCCAAACTACCGGAAGTCGGCCCCGTCTCAAAAAAATACGCAAAATAAAAAAAAATGAGTAAAACGGACATCAGAGCACAGAGTTATGACCATTTAAAATTTTACCAATTTACAACTACTTTGTCTCTTTGCCGCATTCGACTTCCATAAAAGCTTCATAGATCGACTTCAATAGCTATGATTCAAGAAATATTAGTAACCTAAAATAAAAAATAAAATTAATTACATATTTAATTCAATTTTTCAATTCGTATCCAAAATAAAAAAACCGAACCAAATCACTAAATCCTAATTCAGTTCGATTTTTCAAAAAATCAATTTTTTAAAAAATAAAAACCGAACCGAACAGCCATTTAGGTTCAATTTTTTCGGTTCTCAAGATTTTTTGCCCACCCCTAATACCCAGAAGGTTACATGCTTCGAGTAGTAGGGAGAGGCATCCTAGAAGGAAAAGAAAGGAGCAGTGGTTTGGACCTCCAATGAGAATAATCTTAGGATTATAAAAATCATCTGGGATAATAAGGTAAACTACTTGATCAAACAAGCATAACCTTTAAACTAAAAAGCCCTGAATTGAGAAAGCTCAACTTGTAGCTCAATTAAGGAACACGTGTAATTGGAGGTTTTATTGGTCTAAGACTCCTAGTAACTCAGCAGTTGTCAAAAAACTAACTAGCACAGTAGTGCAAAGATTATCTAATTGATGAACTGAAAGAAAACATGAAATAAAATACGACAGTAACACTTTAGACCAGGCAAAAAAGAAACGTAACAACTTCTGCTTACAAACTAGTATCCTAATTAACACATCAATGTTCAAATTTTACCCAAACAGATGATAAAAGTAAAACAAAACTTGTCCAGTTCCGATCAAGCTTACTTACAGCTTGTCCTCGAACCTCTGCCAAGTTGAGAAGACTTCCACAAGCTTACAGCTTGTCCTCGAACTCGGATAGAGGGGTCATCTGCTCCTTCAAACCCTTCCTCTTCCGGATATCAAGGACGAGTTGGTTAGCTTGTGAGCCAACTTCCAATGGGTCGGATGACATCATGTCCCAATGGTCGAACACACATTGAGGGAAAGCTTGTCCTGAAGTAGCAGCTCTCAAGGTACCTGAAAATCCAAATGACTCTACGACAGGAAGGTATGCCTTGATGTTGTAAAGAGGGGTTCCCGGCCTCTGCATCTCCTCGAACACATGCCCACGCTTCTGGTTCAGAACACTATAGATGCCACCGAGGGCTTGCTCTGGAGCTTGAATCTCGACAAGGTAAACGGGCTCCAACAGGCGAGGCTTGGCAGTAATCTGAGAAGCATAGATAACCCTCCTAGCAGTGGGAATAACTTGGCCACCACCCCTGTGAATAGCATCAGCATGAAGAACAACATCACAGACTTCAAAGCAAATACCCCTCATGTTCTCCTCAGCCAAAGCACCTTCCTTGGAAGCCCACTGGAAACCAGCAACAACAGAATCCTTAATTTCATTCAGGTACTGAACTCCCTTACACATATCCACCACCATGTTAGGACCGGTTGTCTCTGGACCAAAGCACCAAATTTTCTTTGCAAGATCTTTGTCCCAACCAAACTCCTCAGCCAAGATCTTGGAACGAACTTTGGGATCATCCCTAGGGCCAATGCGTCCGTCATCAATAGCCTCAGCAAGCCCTTCCTCCATTGGTCTAGCTTCCATGTACAAACGGTTGTGCTTGTTAGGAGACTTGCTCATCACAGTCCTAACAGACTTCTCGAGGACCGTCTCACGGAAGGAGACAACAGGATCTGACTTGATAATTTCAGCACCACCCATGAAGTCATCCTGCAAGTCCTTGAGGCAGATCTCAAGGTGGAGTTCTCCAGCACCAGCAATGATATGCTCTCCAGACTCTTCAATAGAACAAACAACCATAGGATCAGACTTTGCCAGACGTTTCAACCCTTCAACAAGCTTGGGAAGGTCAGATGCAACCTTGCACTGAACAGCAACACGCACGACTGGTGAGACAGAAAATTTCATGGCTTTGATTGGGTGAGCATCCACCTCCTTTTCATTGGTCAATGTTGCATTCTTGGTAATAAATTGATCCAATCCGACCATGGCAACAGTGTTACCACAGGGAACATCCTCAACAGTTTCTTGCCTCTTACCCATCCAAATAACAGTTCTCTGGATATTCTTAACATATAAATCCTTCTTTTCACCAGGAACATAGTTAGGGCCCATGATTCTAACCTTCTGACCAGTACATACCTTCCCGGCAAATACACGACCAAAAGCAAAGAATCTACCCTTGTCAGATGCTGGAATCATCTTGGATACATAAAGCATAAGCGGCCCTTCTGGGTCACAGTTCCTGATGGCATTGGCATATTGATCATCAAGGGGTCCCTCATACAGGTTCTCCACACGGTATCTTTGAGCTGTGGAAGGAGATGGAAGATGATATATCATCATTTCCAGAAGTGCAGTACTTGCAGGAAGCCAGGTCTGCATAACACGCTTCATCAGTGCCTTACCAATCAAATCTTTCTCATCAGATTTCATGGTTACACCAAGCTTAGTCAACATTGGCCAGAGCTTATCTTTCTGATCATTCATGCAAGTGTTAATAATCTGCTTGATTGGCTCATAGCAAAACTGAACAAACCCACGCTTGCATGAAGGTGACCCACTGTTCTTGGTGGTCCACTTTTTGGTGGCAGGGTCAAAAAAGTTCTCGCCCCACAGCCTTTCCATCATCTTAGACTCGTCAACTCCGAATTTGGAAGCATACATATTGGCAAAATTGGTGAGAGTGAAAGCCCACCCATGCAACCCAGCAGAGAAAGCAACAGTACCTTTCTCAGGATAGACCTGGACATCCCCGAGAAGGGGATCCTCGTATGTAGCCATAATAACATTAGCATTCTCAATAACTCTTTGGAACGTCTGATAAGCCTCCTCTCCATCAACCTGAAGCTCAAGGAAACACCTGTCCATCTTGTTAACTGTCAAGACAGGACGAATCCTTTCACCAAGGGCCTGACGGAGTACAGTCTCTGTCTGGACACAGACACCTTCCACACAATCAACCACAACAAGGGCACCATCAGTAATACGAAGAGCAGCAGTCACTTCAGATGAGAAGTCAACGTGCCCAGGTGAATCGATGAGGTTGATGAGGTACTCGTTCCCCATTCTCTCTCCCTTGTAGTTCTTCAAGGATGCATCGGTCATCTCGTAGTAAAGTGAAATACCAGTGGACTTGATGGTGATACCACGTTCAGCCTCATCTGCACGTGTATCTGTCATTCTGACATCACCAGCAACTTCCTGAGCAATGATACCAGCAGCCGCAACCAGAGAATCGGTAAGGGTAGATTTTCCTGTCAGGTTAAATATATCGCAGAGTTAGAAACTCCTACTCATCATCTGATTAGTAAGACCATACATAATACCCTATTACCAATAACTAGAATATTTATGAAGAAATCTAATGAAACAATATTAAGCAAAACTGTACCACCCCAAAAATGTATCAAGGTTGTTTCAGTGTCATGATTGATTCCAGGTGATCACAATAAAGTTCCCTTCCCATTTGATATGGATAGTTATTTCACAAGAAAGAATTTAGACTACCAAAACATGAATATTAGTTTAGTTGCTTACCATGGTCAACATGAGCAATAACAGACATATTACGAATGTTATGCTTTAAGTCCATAATCCTCCTAAGCTCTTCAGCTGTGAACTTCACCATCTTGAATGCTTGTTAATGTAACAACTAAAAATTACTTATTGTTCCTGAAATTTGAAACCACGGCAAATGTTAAACATCAACCAAAACACACTTTATTCTCCTAATCCATGTGGCTATGAGTCACCAAACAACAAGATAGTCCAAGAGATCCATACAGAACAAAAGGTAAAAGTAACATCTCATATACCTCAAGTTACGAAACAATTACTCATACTATGTTGAAGATACAGAACAAAAGGTAAAAGTAACATCTCATATACCTCAAGTTACGAAACAATTACTCATACTATGTTGAAGATAAGCACACAAAACAGAAGGAGACGGTTCATTAATTCGAAGTTCAATTATAACTAAACTGAGAAATTTAAAATAAGTCCAGACTCTAAAAAGAAACACAAAATCACTGATCAACGAGATCCATACAGAACAAAAGTAAGTACATGATACTTGATTTAAGCTTACAGAACAATTACTCCTACTATGTTGAATATAAAGCAGCACGCACTGATAAAAATTCAAAGTTCTATTATCACTCATCAACAAGAACCATACAGAAATAGTTATATCATATTTGTTTTAAGCATATAGAACCACATAGAGCAGAAATAGACATTTGGATATTTAAATTTTAGACCACTTACAACCACTAGTCCAATATGCTTGCAGACTGCCTTCAATTAGCACATATCTCGTTCTCATGAATCATCCACATATGAACAACTTAATTTTAACACATTTATACGCATAGAATACATATACAGACACAGACATATATATATATATATATATAGATATAGATATATATCACACAGAGGAAATCATTAGAAATGAATCAGTGCAATGACGTCTTTCACCAAACAAAAAGCAAATAACCTCCGGAGTATTAACATGAATAAAAAAGCATAGACATATCCTAACCAATAACATCAAACAACTAAACATACTCAAACACAACATCGAACCACTCCATAAGATTCGACATACGAATAAAAAGATTAGGCAGACACTGAATTAGTTTAACATTAGTCTTTCATTATACCTAATTTCTTTCATTATTCCGACTGTTTTAACAGTAGATCTATATTCTAAAATGCTTTCAATAGCTAACCGTAACCTCATATTTCTTGCAGTGTTATTCTATTATAATTCTAGATGTAAAGCTAGAAGCGTTTACAAAGAAAATATGATATTTACTCAATTCAGTTACAAGGACTTTATATCGATATAGTAACAGTAAAGAAAAATGATAAACAAATAATCAAAATCTTCAAGCGTTATACAAAACAATATTGATATCGATTAACACATAATGTAAATAGGCTAAACTATATGAAATATACACATTAAAGCATGAAGATGGAAGAAGAGAGGAACTTACAGTGCAGAGAGAAGGAGGCGGCGAGGTCTTCTCTAAGCAACACTGAAATCTTATGCACTCAGGTTGCTGAGGGTATTTATATCTGTAACTGGGTCACAGTCGATCTATGGGCCGTAATTATGGGCCTTATTCAAGTGGTGAAGACTAGTTGGGAGTATTGGAACCCTTGGTTCACCAATTACAATTTGTTTTTGGGACATATAAATACTCCCTATACTTGTCTCGCTTTTCAAACTCAACATTTTAATTTGGTAAATAGTAGTAGTTTTCGTCCTTGAATTATTAGTTTACGGGAGAAGGGGCAAATTTACCACTCAAGTTTGAGATATAGAGAAGATATACTCCATATTAAAAATGTGATACATATATATCTTTGATGTTACACAAATGATACAAATATATCATTTTGCTGGCGGAATATTTTTTAAAATCACTAAGCTTATTTTTTAATTAAAAAAATGGCACGAGGCTTTAAAAAATAAGTCTACCTATTATTTTTAGTAAACTTATTTTTTTAAAAGCCACAAAGATATATTTTTAAACGAATCGGACTCAACCCACCAGAAAACAATTACCATGTGGTATTAAAAAAATAAGTTTACTAAAAAAATTGGTAAATTTTTTTTAAAGCAACGTGACATTTTTAAAATTAAAAAAATAATTTATGTTATTTTTTAAAAAATATTCTATCAGCAAAAGGGTATATATGCACCATTTGTGTAATGACAAAGATATATTTACAACGTCTGTGTAACGGCAGAGGTATATATGCATTATTTTTTTAACGAGAGATATATTTATTTTATATCGCAAAGTTGAGGGGTATATTTGCACATATGCTCTTTAGTTTATTCTGATTTTTATTCTTTTATTATTCAATTAGAAAACTTTGAGCTTCAATTAAATTAAGTGTTATTTTAAATCCAATCATTAATGAAACACTAAGTAGGTTAACCTCTATCAAAGGTAATTCTGAATTTCATATTCTGACCCATAATCGCTGCAAGTGTGAAGCATCTCAAGCTCATTGTCATAGCATGTTGCATATGCCTTTTTAATTCTTCTTGTTGCCTTCCTTTGTAAGGTTTCTTCTTTTCTTTATTTTAATTCTTCAAGCTTATCAGAGGGCGCCTATATCATTATTCACGAAAAACATCTAATATCCATGTCCTAAAAGGACTTGACTACTTTCTTCATAATTCGAACTCTTTCAATGTTTGCCTTCTCTGCAGCTCATCTTTGGATATTTTATCCCTAATTTTTCAACTCTGAGATTATGTTAGATACAAGGTTTTTGGAAAACGATTTTTTAAATAGATCAAAATAATCGAGTTTGTTATGTCACATTAGCAAGTCCCCAAATTCTATATTGTCGAAATTTAATGGCGACGAGAAGTAACATCGGAATAGAAAAGAAACATAATCTTGGAGATTGAAAGTAAATTCGGACCTTAGAGAGTGAATGAGGTGTTAGATTTTTATTAATTATAATTAGTGGCCCAATTAATGTAAAGCTAGTTGTATATGGTAAAACTGAGCACAACACATGGCAGGACCAGAATAAGTATTTGAAGAGAATGGCCAGGTCAAACACCAGATACGAGTCACAGTCAAGATAAGAAAGCGGCAGAAGCATAACCGGACACAATGGGCACAAATGACATCGAGTGAAACTTCAAAGATACCCAGAGTATATTCGATCCGGATATGACGCCAACTGCTACTCCTTTATCATTAAGAGGCCATAATTAGCATTTATAACACTTAAATCCATAGGGATTCTCGTGCATTAATACATTGTTTTAACACATATAAAAGGACGTTGTTTTCATACATATAAAAGGAGTACAATCTTCATGTTGGAAGAGGATCCAACTTCATGCTCAACACTTTGTATTTGACATTATCATAGTTTAATATATTATGTTCTTTCTACTTTGCATTCGGAGCAATTCTTTCAAGCTTATACGCAACCTGAACTAATCTTGCTCAGGAAATCCATACGAGTCCAAGAAGATCATGCTATTTCTTACTGCTTTCACTACTTTACTTGATTACTTATTGTTCAATATTTCTTATCAATTAGAACAAATCAATCCATGTGTCCTTTAAACCGCAAACAAATTCAATTATACCTTTTTGGGGTAAATAGTTTGACGTTCATCACGGGGCTAAGGATAATTGTGGAGGTTTGTTCAAACTTCACTTTTTTCTTTTAAGATTTTGAAAGCATGTTGACATTGTACGTTAGCAAAATGGTAGGCAGTGAAAGTCAAGTTGATGCTAATAACAATGAGATACTTAACAACAACAATATTTTGGTCATCGATCCGATAACTCAGGAAACTCGGAACGAGCAAGTTGCTTCACCTCAAGGATATAGGAGAACCGGAGAAGAACGAACGCCAAACGATGAGGATAAGGCAGATGACAGAGTGCGGGTAGCCGAAGCGGATTTGGATAAATTTTTTGATATGTTGGAGAAACAGCAGTAGGCAATTTTGCATTTGCAAAAAGAGAGCAACATATGAAAATAATGTAGCCCGCAATGTAGATCACGTCGAAGAAAATGGGAATGGTTAGGGGCAAATGAGTCTTCGAAAGTTATGGAAGTTCTCCAGGCAGTAATCACATGGATCGTAATTAAAAGGAGGTTAAAATTTTCAATTCACGGATAGATAAAATTTCGGGAGCACCGTCGATTCTAAAAGGACCGGATTCAAAAAGATACTTACAACTGCTATTCCCACAGAGTGCGACTCCAAAGTTGATTCCAAAAAGATTCAAAATGTCAGACCTCCGGAAGTATTATGGAACCATGGACCCGCATGAGCATGTGACATCATACATTTGTGCGGTGAAAGCCAATGATATGCAACCTGATGAAATAGAGTCAGTCCTATTGAAGAAATTTGGCAAAACACTATCCAAATGAGCAATAGCTTGGTATTCTTTATTACCTGAACATTCCATTAATTCTTTCGAAATGCTTGCAAATGCGTTCATAAAAGCACATGCTGGCGTGAGGAAGGTTCAAGCGAGAAAGGCTGACATATTCAAAATTGCTCAGAAGGATACATAATTGTTGCGGGAGTTCGAGACAAGATTTCATAAAAAAACGGATGCTCCTTCCTGCAGTGCCGGATGAATGGGCTTCGGAGGCTTTCACTAAGAGTTCCAGTGCATCATTAAAGTTGAAGGAAATTTTGTTGGAATTCCCAGCGACAACATGGGCAAACGTACACAATAGGTATGAGTCAAATATTCGAGTGAAAGATGACCAGCTTGAACTCCCAGCGGATCAACTGGTTGAAACAAAAGTAGAGACAAGTCGAAGAGGGTTATTGATTCGGAGTTAAGATCTCTAAGGGATAAGTACCAGCCTTATGGTGCTCCGGAGAGGTCAAATTTCAGGTCGGATAGAGGGCGTAACAACCGTTACTTTTCATCATAAAAAAATGAGGGAGACATGCGCAGTAATCAGGGATCCACCAGTAAAGGCTTACAGGTCAAGAATGATACCTAAAGTATGTTCTCTAACATCATATAGAATCCAAGATTGTCCGAGTACAACTTTAACATTAATGCGACGGGACTAGTATTAGCAATTGGGCACATTAAGGAGACAAGATGGCTAAAACCCATCCGGTTAGATCCTACAAAGAGAAATCCAAATTTGGTGTGTGATTTTCACAGAATGCACAGTCATCGGACAGAAGATTGTCGACATCTTAGAGATAAAGTCGCTCAATTATTAAAGAATGGACATATACAGGAATTTTAAAGAGATCGATCTAAGGGGAATTTTAACAAGTGACAAGCAGAGCTGATTGAGCCTTAACACATCATTAATATGATCATCAAAGGAATTGATGTCATAGGAACATCTATCATGACCGAAAAAAAACAAAAGTAGCAATAACCCATAGGAAGAGGTACAGGGATTTCTTACAGGAAAAAGAAATCTCATTCAACAACGAAGATGTGGAAGGCATCATTAGTCCTCACAATGATGCGTTGATAATTTATGTTACTGTTGATCATTTTCAAATTAAGCGTATTATAGTTGATCTAGGTAGCTCGGCCAACATCATTCCGTGTAAGGTAATAGAGCAGATAGAGATGTTGGACAAAATTATTTCGGCTATTCGAGTTCTTAATAGATTCAACATGGCTATTGAAATAACAAAAAAAGATTATTCTCCCAATCAATTATGCTGGAACAATCCGGCAAACTAAGTTTTACGTCATAGATGGTGTAATAAGGTATAATGCATTATTCGGTAGACCTTGGATACATGACATGAAAGTTGTGCTGTCAACTTTGCATATGATGTTGAAATTCCTAACTCCTGAGGGAATTAAGCAAATTCGATGAGAGCAATCGGTAGCTAAGGAGATGTTTGCAATAGAGGAGTCGACAGAGAAAGGAAAGGAAGTGAAAGATGAAAAGTTAGTCAAAGACAATAAATAGCAATTATAGGACCCAGACATACCAAGTCCAAATAAATGGGAAGGTGAGAAGGAAGAGTGCGAGGAAGAAGAGGATCACTACCGTGTCCCGAGGTTGTTTGTCTTACCGAATGATTCCAACGCTACAAAGTCGACCATAGAGCAGCTCGAGCAAGTGCTTTTTTATTCATCCATTGGCCAAATAGAAAGATATACATGGGCATCGGGTTAACCCCGGAGCTCATGCTTAAATTAATTGAATTTCTTAAAACTAACATTGATTATTTTGCCTGGTCCCATATAGACATGATAGGTATTCCATCGAAAATCATGACTCATAAGCTGAGTTTGGATCTGAATTTTACACCGTGAAGAAAAAAAAGGAGACCCATCACCGAACACAAGCACATGTTTGTAAAAGAAAAGGTAACAAAGTTATTAAACATAGGGTCTATTTGTGAAATAGAATATCCATAATGGTTAGCGAATGTGGTAGTAGTGCCTAAAAAAGGTAATACGTTAAGGATGTGTATAGATTTCAAAGATTTGAATAAGACTTGTCCGAAAGATTATTTTCCACTAATGCACATCGATCGAATGATTGATGCTATGGCACAGCATGAGATGTTAAGTTTTCTTGATGCTTACTTCGGATACAGCCAAATAAGGATGAATTTGGGGAATCAGGAGAAAACTTATTTTGTCATTAATGCCTTTTGGTTTAAAAAATGTCGGAACAACGTATCAACGTTTAGTTAATCACATGTTTGAAAATCAAATAGGAAAATCGATGGAAGTTTATATTGATGTTATGTTAGTTAAGTCCTTGGAAAAAGAGGACCATTTAAAGCATTTGCAAGATACGTTCGATATCCTACGGAAGTATTAACATGAAATTGAATCCGGAGAAGTGTGCTTTTGGAGTTAGTTCGGGCGAATTTCTAGGTTTCCTGGTATCAAACAGGGGGATAGAGATCAATCTGGACAAAATTAAAGCTATTAAAGAAATCCCGAAAGTACTTGAGAATGTAAAGGCAGTACAAAGGCTCACCGAGAGATTAGCCACTTTAAGTTGGTTCATTTCTCGATCTTCGGAGAAAAGTCACAAATTTATTTCACTTTTAAAAAAGAAGAATGACTTCGAGTGGACTTCGGAGTGCCAAAAAGCGTTAAGGGATTTTAAAAAGTACCTTTCTAGCCCGCCACTATTGCATAAACCAAAAATGAATGAACAATTGTTCTTATACCTAGCAGTGTTAGAAGTAGCAATAAGTGATGTGCTAGTTTGAGAAGACAAAAGTACGCAGTTTCCTATTTATTACGTAAGTAGAACATTGGCAAGTGCAGAAACTAGATATCCCCACTTGAAAAAATTAGCATTAGCTTTGATAACATCTGCTAGAAAACTAAGGCCTTATTTTCAATGTCATCCTATTTATGTGGTAACAACTTATCCATTAAGGAATATAAGGCATAAACCGGAATTATCCGGTAGGTTTGCCAAATGAGCGGTCGAAATTAGTGGATATGATATAGAATATAGGCCTAAAACGGCTATAAAGTCTCAAGTTTTAGCAGACTTGACTCCCAGAATGATTTCCGAAGTGGAGAAAGAGCTCATAATAACTTTTGGAGCAACCTTAGGAATCTGGACCTTATTCATAGAAGGAGCATCAAACGTGAAAGGGTCCGGATTAAGAATATTACTCAAAACACCTACGAGGGGATGTTATTAGGCAGGCAATAAGAACTGTGAAATTGACTAACAATAAAGCTGAGTATGAGGCTATGATTGTAGATTTAGAATTGGCACAGAGTATGGGAGCAGAAGTCATCGACGCAAAGAGTAATTCACTTCTAGTGGTAAATCAAGTAAATGGTGTTTTCGAAGTATAATATGACAGGATTCAAAAATACTTAGATAAAATTCAGGTATTATTGCACCATTTCAAGGAATGGAAGATGGAGCATTTGTCTCGAGAATAGAACAACGAAGCAGATGCTTTGGAAAATTTAGGACCATTTGTGGACGTTGAGGAAATTAATTCCGAGAAGGTGGTGCAACTCTTAAATTCCACAGTAGATAGTGGCCATGGCGAGGTGAATTCCATGAATTTGACTTGGGACTGGCAAAAAAAAACATTGTTTATGTTCGGGATGGGAAGTTGCCCAGTGATCCAAAAGAATCAAGGGCACTCCGTACGAAGGCGGCTAGGTATTGTATGTATGATGGTCAATTGTACAAAAGGTCATTTTATGATCCTTTAGCAAGATGCTTAGGGCCTGGTGAAACGGATTATGTGATGCGCGAAGTACACGGAGGTACTTATGGAAATCACTCAAGAGTGGAAATGTTGGTTCGAAAGCTAATCAGGGTAGGATATTATTGGTCGCAAATGGAGGAAGACGCAAATAATTTCGTTCAAAAGTGTGATGAATGTCATATACATGTGCATATGATTCACGAACCGACAGAATTAATGCATGTGGTTATATCATTGTGGCCATTTATGAAATGGGGAATGGATATTGTAGGACCATTGACGGCATCACCTGGATATGTACGACTTATTTGATTATGACTGATTATTTTTCTAAATGGGTCGAAGCATGAGATTTTAAGAAGATTAGAGAAAAAAGAAGTTATAAATTTCATTTGGGATCATATCATATGCCGGTTTGGTGTGCCAAAGGAGATTACTTGTGACAACGGTCGACAGTTCGTTAGAAGGAAGATTACGAGATTTTTTTGATGGGTTGAAGATCAAAAGAGTAGTATCTACTATGTATCACCCAAGTATGAATGGTCAAGCAGAATCAACAAATAAAATAATTATTCAAAACTTAAGGAAGAGGTTGAAGTCGGTAAAAGGCAAGTAGAGATAAATATTATCGTAGATATTTTGGGTGTATAGAACGACGCCAAAAACTAGCATCAGAGAAACAACATTCTTTTTTATTTATGGCACGGAGGCTTTAATTTCGGTAGAAATTGGAGAGCCAAGCTTGATATTTAGTTATTCAATTGAAAGGACAAATAATGAGGCTATGAAAGTCAAGCTTGATTTAGCAAAAGAACACAGAGAATTGCTCTAATTCGGGTGGTTGAGCAAAAAAAAAAGGATAGAAAAGTATTACAACCGACGAACAAATATTAGACATTTTTAAATAGGGGACTTGGTTCTACGAAAAGTAACCCCCAATACCAAAAACCCCCCAACAAAGGGAAATTAAGTCCGAATTGGGAGGGACCCTATAAAGTGTCAAGAATAACCAGAAAAGGTTCGTACCAACTGGAAGCAGAATACGGACCAAAGTTGCCAAACAACTAGAACATTAGTCATTTGAAGCGGTATTATTGCTAAGGTACGTATCCGTTGATTGAATAAATAATGTATATTTCAAGTTACTAACTTGTGCAGGAAAGAAGCGGGAACTAAAAGTTCTTATTCGGAGAGTTAGTACCAAGAAGTGCCTTTATCAAGATTGAAAACATGTGTTGCACTCTTTTTTCCTTAGTCCTATTTTTATCCTGAAAAGAGTTTTTTCGATAAGGTTTTTAATGAGGCAATAATGTAAAGCGTGCTCCTAAGAAAGTACTATGATTTGGCATCTGACACCAACACTGGGGACTACCCGCCAGTCGGAGATTAAAATAATGTTCGAGTTTTTATACTTCAAACACGAACACTAGGTGAAATACCCTCGGATGAGAGTCGAAGACAAAGTTGTTTCAAAGATAAAGATGTTGCTATTAAAGAGTGATCTTAAACTTTTGAAATTTTCGTAGTTAAGATTCTGTAAGGGTAAAAGATCGAATGAATCTTGCCCGAATATTAACATTTAAATTACAAGTAAAAAGCTATGTAAAGGCGAAAAGATCGAATGAATCTTTCCCGTTTGTTAATACGAGATTTTGCAACGCATGAATGGAAGATTATTCATATGTTTTCTCCAAATTTGCCTCCAAAATTTTCTTTATGGATGTTTCTTCGAATTAAGTTTGAGAATGCTAACATCGTTAAATCTTCGACTGAGGACTATCGTCGAGAAAAGAAGCTGGAACAATACGATTGACGTTCTTAGGCATGATTTTAAAGGCAAAAGATTGAATGAGTCTAGATTATTTTTGGATGTTATACAGGCGAAAAGTTAAGAATAAACAAAAATTCCAACGATTATGCTCGAAATGAATAAGAGATGTCTTGTTCATAAGAATAAAAAATAAGACCCTTATATTTAGTCATCAAATGACCTACAACCGGAAAAAAATTTCCTGATCTAAGACAAAATGAGTTAATGTTTTGTTAAGTTATTAGTTTAAGAGACAAAATGAGATAGAAAACTGATAAATTTAAGAGACAAGTAAATCTCGTACAAGTTAAAGAGAAAAATTGAAAGATTCATTAATTTCATTGATAAACAATGCCGAAAAGGGGCCGAGAGAAATACAAAACAAGAAGGCATAAAAGCCTACAAGTCATTGCTATCAAAATTAGGATCGAAGTCTTCAAGATCTTCTTCGGAGCTCTCGGCATTCATCAAGCGAAAGGCTTTGAGTTCAACTTTGGCCTCAACAATTTTTTCATGCAAGTTTGCAAGGCCATCTCAAACTTGATCCAGAGTATACCTACTGACATTCCAGGTAGTATACTCAAACTTCAAGACTATTCGAGCTTCTTCAGCTTCTAAGTCAGTTCGAGCTTGGTCTCTTTAGGCAAGAGCTTGATCTTGTTGAGCAGAAATTTCAACATTCCTTTGGGTAGAGGCTTAGAGTTTAGCCTTCAAATTATCAATGATTTGAGCTTGCTGACGGACCTTCTCTAAGTCTCGTTCAAAATTCTATTTAAAAGCAGCTCGTTCAGCAACCCTCTCCTTATCGATAATGGAGAGTTAATTGGTAAGCCGATCAACTTCGGCAGAAATGGAGGTTTCCTTTAGCACATTGAAATGCAAAACCTCTTCCTCCAACTCAAATTCATGTTGGAGATTATAAAGATCTTCGAAAAGTTGATCGGCCTCTTCCTCTAAGGTTGCTTTCTCCTTATTAATTTGTTCGAGATCTTGCATAGCCCGGATATAATCATCCCTCACTCGAGCAAGCTTCGCCTTCACAATGAGGAGATTGCTAGTCAATTGGTTGTTCCTTTGGATAATATCATTTCGGAGGAATATAATTTCTCTTTCTTGAGCATTAAGTTTAGCTTTTTAGTCTTCATTTTCCTTAAGACAAAGACGAAGACCTTCTCCGGTAAAAATAGATGACTGCATGAAAAATATTAAACGAGTTAAGGAAAAGAAAGGGCGAATGCAAACATAATTAAGGGAATTCAAATACATACCCTATCAGAAGCATGCATCCCCCGTTAATCAAACACTTCCAGGAGAATCCCTTCTTTTTCTCCTTGTCAGACTCTGATATCAAAGGCCTCAGATAACTAGCAACCTCGACAGACCGAGACAAAAAATTTGTGTCTTCGGGGAAAAAAAGGGTTGTAGTTCTAATTCATTTCGGATTCACACTTGGAGCAGGAAATATGTTCACCAATTTTGCCCGAGTAGAAGAATGATTTTTTGGAGTTTGGGAAGATGAAGAAATTCTTTAGAAAATCTACAAGTGTGTAAACCCAAAAGCATTCATTAAAGGTTTATTCTCAGCATTTCTGACTTCATCAAAAAGTTAGTCGAGGGCATCTTGGTCGGAGCTTGGAGGAGCATTTGGTTTGTCCGGTTGGGGAGTTGAGGTACTAGGCCTCTTTAATGGAATGTTATCATCCGTTCCTTCATCATTATCCTATATAATAATAGAGTACATGTTGACAGGAGTTCCTTGAGCAGGAAGTGGTACAATGCCCTAGACATTAGGGGCTTCCTTGACTCTGGAGGGGCCACCTTCAATCAAATTCCTCTTTCTTTTCGAAGAAACTAAAGGTGATACTGGTACCGAAGGTGGTTTAGTTACATTCTTCTTTCTTTAGACTTCGTTGATACGCCGAGCAAAAGCTTTCGGATCAAGTACAGAGTTGGTCATCACTGACTTCAGAAGAGATGAGCATTTTGGTAGACCTATTGACAAAAGATGAAAACACAATATAAGAATGTGAAAAGAAAAGGTGATAGACAAAAGTGAAATATAAATCTGGAAAAACTAACCGTGATTTTTAGCTTTCCATTGGTCATTGGAAATAGAATTCCATGTGCAGGTTTTGTGCATTGAAATGCTTAAAATTCCTTGAACCCACTCATGAATGTATGTGATAATTGTTGGGGTCCAAATAGCAGCTAAAAGAAGGAAAATGAAAAGTTGAAAAGTGAAACAGAAATGATGTAAAAAAGCAAGAAGGAGAACAAATACTTACGGGTTAAGTTTCATGTCTCCGAAAAGGGCATATTCTCTTCCGGAATAATCTTAGCAGTAACAAGTGCTACGAAATGCTCCATCCTACCCCGGTAATGATCTTTATCAGTGCTGGAAAGAATGAGATTTCCCCCCGCTTGGATATCATAATAACTCCACCACAAACGAATTTCGAGATGTATAAACGGATCAAATGATCTAAAGTAAATACAAGTTTGGTTTCTTTAGCCAAAAATCGAAGACAAGCAACTGCCCTCCAGATTTACAGACCAACTTATGCGAGACACACATTGTAAGTCTTGTATAGGTCCAAAATCACTTGATCTATTGGAGGATCGAATCCGAGGGTGAAGGAGTAAGTGTAAACATTGGAGTATCCCGGGCTGGGAGTAGTGATGTCGTCATTAGGGTCGGAGATAACAATTTCAGAAAGTTTTTTCCAACGGAAATTCGCCCGAACTGTTTTTAAATTAGAAGCAGTGAGAGAAGTTGGATTATTTCTTTGACATTTCACCGTGGTCACTCTTAGAAGTGGCAGCACGAACATCAAATTCATTATCAAAGTTGAAGGTAGAAGGAAGCAATTAAAAGATCTAGGTTCAGAAGGAGCCTAAGACCTACAAGGCTCGCCTGCTCCGGCGGCAGCTGATGGAGAAGAAGGAGTCGGAGAGGAGTTCCTCGCGACAGATGAAGTAGAATGAGAAGAAGTCTTGGCCATAGTGACATATTAAGGGAGGATTTTTAAGAAATTCCAACAACAAGAGTGAATGGCGAAGAATTGATAAAAACTAGAGAGAGAATTCAGTTGGAGGAGAAGAAAAAAAGAATGGAAGTGAGAAATATGAAGCAAAAGAGAGAAGCTAAGAAGAAAAATGGGACTTTATAGCATAAGGAGTCATCATTACGGAGATGGTTCGAGAATACGAACCGATTGGACGGTCTAATCGAGGGTTGATACATTTTTGAAGTACCAGGGAGATGGGACGTACGTCAAAACATAGAGAATAGGAAATATTTCATTTTCCCACTCTTTTGGAATAAATTGTTTTTTGAAAAGAAACTTCCAGATAAAGGTAAAGAAAGGATCATTTCCACGTTCCACCACTTCGGTAATTTTGCTTTGGGAAGTGTGGGGACTATCTGTATATGGTAAAACTCAGTACAACACATGGCAGGACCGAAATAAGTATTCAAAAAGAACGGCTAGGTCAAATACCGGATACGAGTCACAACAGAGATAAGAAAGCGGCATAAGCATAACCGGACATAATGAGCACATATGACACCGAGTGAAGCATCGAAGACACCCAGCGTATATTCGATCCGGATATGATGCTAGCCATTACTCATTTAGAATTAAGAGGCCATAATTAGCATTTATAGTACTTAAATTCAGAGGGATTCTCGGGCATTAATACATTATTTTCATACATGCAAAATGAGCACAATCTTCATGTTGGAAAGGGATCCAACTTTACGCTAGAACACTTTGTATTTGACATTATCATCACTTAATATTATTATGTTCTTACTCTACTTTACATCCAGAGCAATTCTTTCAAGCTTATACGCAACCTGAACTAATCTTGCTCAGGAAATCCATCAGAGTCCAAGAAGATCAGGTTATTTCTTACTGCTTTCGTTACTTTACTTGATAACTTATTGTTCATTATTTCTTATCAATTAGAACAAATCAATCCACGTGACCTTTAAATCACAAACAAATTTAATTGTACCTTTTGGGGGTAAACACCCCTAACTAATATTTAATGAAGAATAAATTTCGTCTGTTAGATCAATTACTTGATGGACGTACCGTATTAAGTCACAAGTCCTATATTTTGGTCCTCCCTCCACCCGTTAGGGCTACCACATATTCTTTACACATTTTTCATCGCTGACGTTTGTGGTAACGTAAGGCTAGGGCAAGGAGGTAGAAACTAGTTTCTACAAGTAACGATTCCACTTTGTGATAATGTCTTCCACATCTGGTATGTTTTCCGTATTATCTCTTTATACGATTATTGTGTTCAATATCATGTGTGCATTAAGTTAAGTTTACATGTGGTATCAGAGCCAAGATATTTGAACCGATAATCTTCACGTAAGAAAGACAATATTATGACGTATGTATGATTGTGTTAATGAGATAATTAAATTGCTTCTATGATCACAATTTTAATTCGTATTGGGTTAAAGGTTTCCGACGTCTTCTATTTTTCAATATTAAATTGCCCTATGATTGAATTGAAAAAAGTTTTATGATAAAGATAAGGACAACAACTTTTGGAACTTGTGCTTACCGTAAACTCCGATTAAATATATGTGGAGACAATTTACTCCAAAATCCCGTTACTGAAAAATCATTAGACATCTTTTAAGTTTGATTTCTTATGATTCCTTGAAATCAAAATTTTGTCCAACTAAATTAATTGGTTTTATCCATTACCTTCGTCTCTGTTTTGATATAAAAATAGAATATTGTTTAAAGATGCCCTAATGCTGTAAGTTGGTTTAAGCTCACTAAATTTTTGCCCATTAAATTTAGCGTCATCAATTCTAGTTCGGAACTAATAGTGAAGACCGACTTTAAGTTCTTCCAGTATGACAATTATTTTTTTGGGCCATAAAGTAATTTTGTTGTGAGCTATTTATAGTATTTGAGTCATTAAGTTATTGATAAAGCTATTACTGTAGATTTTTATGTATGTGTTTTAATGTTTATAGTTTGTTAGTCGTTAAAGCGGCCAAACTAGTATATGTTTAAAATAAGCACATACATAATATTTATATTTATTTTGTGCATGTAGCATGTTTATAGTTTGTTAGTCATCAAAGTGGACAAACTAGAATGTTTAAAATATTCACATGCATAAAAATTTATGATATTTATTTTATGTGTGCATTTATGTTCATATAGTTTGTTAGTCACCAAAGTGGCCGAACTAGTATGTTTAAGAAAAATATGCATATATAAAATTGTCGTTTATCCATGAAACTAACGAAATGCCTATTATTGAAAATAAATGGATAAAGTGACTTTCACTATTGCTAGAACTCAAGAATTTATCCAAAGGTGAATCAATTATTCTATGAATAGTGAATATAATGAGGTAAATTAATATTCTTTAATCAAATATGTATTGTATATCCAAAGGTGTCGTATATGTTTGATTGAAAATATTTAATTACCTATTAAAGATGAAAATGACATTTAAATTATGATAGTGTGTCGTAATATCACCCAAAAGAAGAATTATGATATACTTTTACTGTTTGCTGAATCCAAATTATTTTCTAATTTGTGAGCATATATATCTATTTTGCAACTATTCCTCTTCATTCGCTTGCTTCATCTGTTACTGTGTTCGACAGAGTGAACTTCTCTGAATGGAATAAACAAGTCCAGTTTCACTTAGGTGTGATGGATCTTGACTTGGCTCTTCTGAAAGATAAACCTACTGCCATTACTAATATGAGCAGTGAGGATGAGACGTCCTTCTATAAAGCATGGGAACCACTAATAGATTGAGCTTTATGTTTATGCGAATGACTATTGCCAACAACATTAAGAGTACTATTCCACAGACAGAAAGTGCCAAGAAATAGTTGAAGTTTGTCAAAGAACGTGTTTGTTCTGCTGATAAGTCTCTCATTGGTGTATTAATGGCCAAACTTACGACCATGATGTTCGATGGGTTGAGTAGTATGCAAAATCATATCATCGAGATGACTAACATTACAGCAAGACTCCGAACCTTGGGGATGAAAGTGGATGACACCTTCTTGGTTCAGTTTATTCTGAACTAATTGCCTCTTGAGTATATACCATTCTAAATGAACTATAACACTATTAAGGATAAGTGGGATGTTAGTGAATTGTTCAGTATGCTTACTCAGGATGAGTCAAGACGTAAGAAACAAGAAAGTCATTCTATTAACCTCATGGGTCAAGGAGATGGTAAAGGACTTAAAGTGAAGGCCAACAAGTTCAAGAAGAAGAAAGCACATGCTAAAGTTCAACAGGATGCTCATAAGGAACTCAAGGCAGATGTGTGTCATTTCTGTAGAAAGGAAGGGAACTATCAGAAAGATTGTCAGAAAAGTAAAGCTAGGTTAAAAAATATAGGTACATTTAGTGCTTTTGTATGTTTCAAATCAAAATTAGTAGACGTTCCTAATTATATTTGGTGGCTTGATTCTGGTGCAACTACTCATGTATCCACTATGTTGCAGGAATTTCTTACGACCCAAACTACAAATCCAAATAAGAATTTCTTGTTCATGAAAAGTCGTATGAAGGCTCCAATTGAAGGCATAGATACTTATCATTTGATCTTGGAGACTGGACATCACCTTGATCTATTACAGACTCTTTATGTTCCTTCAGTTTATAGAAATTTTATTTGTCTTTCCATACTTGATGTTTCTGGATATGATTTGAAGTTTGGACATAGATGTTTCAATTTATATAAGAATGATGTTTTTTATGGTTCTAGTGTTCTTACTGATGGGTTATATAAATTGAAACTCGATAAATCATCAAAATGTTGAAATTAAACGTAGTTCACTGGATGAAAGTTTTACTTATTTGTGGAACATACGTTTGAGTCATATATTCAAAGAAAGGTTACAAAGATTAGTAAAGAATGAGATTCTCCCAAATCTAGATTTTACTGATTTTGATATATGTTTGGATTACATTAAGGGAAAGCAAACCAAGCATAGTAAGAAGGTGCCACAAGAAGCATTCAACTTCTTGAAATTATACACACTGATATTTGTCGACCCTTTGATGTTTCATTTTTTGGTGGAGAAAATTATTTTATCACTTTTATAGATGATTTTCACGTTATGAGTATATCTATTTGCTTAAAGAAAAATCTCAAGCAACGGACACTCTCAAAGTGTACGTCAATGAGGTTGAAAGGTAATTAGATAGATTAGTGAAAATCATTAGGTCAGATAGAGGTGGTGAATATTATGGGAAATAAATATAGTGATACAGGACAATGTCCAGGTTCATTTGCAAAGTTTCTCGAGGAACATGGCATGTGTGCACAATATACTACGCCAGGAATACTTCAACAAAATGGGGTTGCAGAAAGGCGTAATCGTACACTTATGCATATGGTTAGGGGTATGATAAGTAATTCCTCATTACCCAAATATTTGTGGATGTATGCTCTTAGTACCACTGTGTATTTATTAAACCAGATTCCTAGTAAGGTAGTTTCAAAAACTGCTTTTGAACAGTGGACTAGAAGGAAACCTAATTTAAGGCACCTGTATTTTTGGGGTTGTCCAGTAGAGGCTAGAATTTATAATTCACATGAAAATAAATTAGATTCTCGAACAGTAAGTTATTACTTTATTGGTTATCTAGAGAAATCTAAAGGGTGTAGGTTTTATTGTCCAAACCATAGCTCGAGAATTGTTGAAATCGGTAATGCAAGATTCATTGAAAATGATGAAGTTAGTAGGAGTGTTGAATGACAAATTATGGAAATAAATGAAGTGAGAGTTAATGTTCCATTACCCATGAATGTGCCTACTTCCATACCAATAACAAGCGGTGTTCCTGTTGTCGAAGAACACTTTGACAATACTGAACAATATTTGAATGAAACACTCTAAGAAGGAACTAACTCACAAAATATCTGACACAAATGAACCACAAGCAATGCCATTAAGAAAGTCTCAAATAGAAAGAAAATACGCTATTTCAGATGATTATGTGATTTATTTACAAGAGTTAGATTTTGACATTGGGCTTAATAAATATCTGGTTTATTTTCACAAGCCATAGAAAGTAATGAGTCTGACAAATGGATTGATGCCATGAAAGAAGAGTTAAAATATATGAAATACAATAAAGTCTGGAATCTCGTTGAATAGCCATAAAGTTCTGGTGTAGATAGGTCTGTAAGACCAAGCGCGATTCAAATGACAATATTGGACGATATAAATCAAGACTTGTTGTCAAGGGTTATACTCATAAATGAGTCATTGATTATAAAGAGACCCTTCATCGGTCTCAAAGAAAGACTCGTTAAGAATTATTATGGCTTTGGTGGCTCATTAAGATTTAGAGCAACACCAAATAGACGTGAAAACTACTTTTCTTAATGGAGACCTTGAGGAAGAAGTTTATATGGACCAACCATAGGATTTCGAAATTAAAGGAAAAGATCAAATGGTGTTTATATTAAAGAAGTTAATACATGGACTCAAACAAGCATCACAATAATGGTATGTAAAGTTTAATGATACCCTAACATCTTTTGAATTTAAGAAAAATATCGTTAATTGGTGTATATACCAAAAGATCAGTGGGAGCAAGTTTATATTCTTAGTCATGTATGTTAATGATATTTTACTTGCTGCTAATGATTTGGACATATTGCGTGAGACTAAAGATTTTATCTCTAAGAATTTTATAATGAAAGATATGAGTGAGGCATCCTATGTGATAGGGATAGAAATATTTCATGATAGATCACAAAAAATGTTGGGACCGTCTCAGAAAGACAATATCAAAAGAGTTCTAGAGAGATTTAACATGAGCAATTGTTCAGCAGGAACTGTTTCAATCCAAAAAGGGAACAAATTTAGTCTCATGCAATGTCCAAAGAATGATGCAGAATGAAAAGAAATTGTCAGTTCCTTACTCTTTTATTGTTGGAAGTTTGATGTATGCTTAAACTTGCACAAGATCATATATTATTTTTGAACTCGGAATGCTAGGAAGATATCAGAGTAACCCAGGAATTGATCACTGAAAAGCTGCAAAGAAAGTCTTGAGGTACCTGAAAGGAACGAAGGATTACATGTTCACGTATAAGAGAACAACTTGAAAGTTATTGGATACTCGGATTCAGATCTTGTTGGATGTGTTGCTACTAGAAAGTCCACTTTTGATTACTTGTTCCTATTAGCTGAAGGAAAGGTATCATGGAAGAGTTCTAAGCAATCTTTCATTGCTACATCCACAATGGAAGCATAATTCATGGCATGTTTTGAAGCCACAATTCATGTATTATGGCTGTCCACCTTTATTTCAGGACTCGGGGTTGTCGACATCATTATCAAACTGCTGAAAATTTATTGTGATAGTACTGCAATAATATTCTTATCCAAGAATGATAAGTACTCCAAGGATGCCAAACATATGAAATTAAAGTACTTTACCATCAATGATGAAGTTCATAAACAAAGGGTGTCACTTGAGCATATTAGGACTGATCTCATGATTACAGATCTGTTAACGAAAGGTTTACAACCAAAGACATTGAAAGAACATGTACATAGAATGTGTCTTGATCGTACTTATGATTAATGTTTTTATGATGTATTGACACTATGAGCTCAATTATGTGTTTCTGATATACATTAATGAATTTCATGTTTTTCATAATGGTGTACACATTATTGTTTTGAGATGTTATAGGATAAGTATTAATGAGTCATTATTATGGACCATAATGTTAAATATTTTGTAGCTTATGAACCTGGTATGATAAGTTACTGATGTTGTAGTATATGGAAGGAAGTATGTAGCATAAAATTATATATAACCATCATAACCCGCATTAGTGGTTTGTCATACTATGGTATGTATGATGGACATATAGAAGATATTTACTTTATGCACAACTAATGTTTATGTCATTAAGTATTAGTATTGTGTAGTCATTGGGCCAAGTGGGAGAATGTTAGATTTCTATTAATTATATAATAGGTGGTCCAATTAATGTAAAGTTCGTAACTAATATTTAATGAAGAATAAATCTCATATGTTAGCTTGGTTACTTGATGGACGTACCGTGTTAAGTCACAACTCCTATAAATTGATCATCCCTCCACTCATTAGAGTTACCACATATTCTCTATACCTTTTTCATCGTTGACGATTGTGGTAACGTAAGGCTAGGGTAAGGAGGTAGAAATCAATTTCTACAAGTAATGATTTCGCTTTTGTAATAATGTCTTCCGCATTTGATATACTTTGTAAGATTATTGATCATGTGTGCATTAAGTTAAGTTTACATGAGGATCCTACAACTTATTTTTTTCAAAATGGTGGAAAAGAGTAATTCTCTCTTCAGTTTCTTTGTCTGATTAATGGTGTCATAGGATGAACTTGAATGCTTGCTTATGACGGCATGTTAAAGAAGATGATGAGATATGTGTTAATTAATATTTTCATCGTTTTAATTTATGTGATGGTGACTGATTGAGTACAATATTTAAGAAAAAAATATTTAAAATTTGTTGTCTAAACTCTAAAATAAGCACACTACTAAAATAATGGAAAAAACTTACGGAAAACCGACGGATTCAATCATTTGTTTTGATACTTTTTTTAAACAAAACCGATGAATTTTCGTCCGTTATTTTTTGCTCAAAATGCTAGAAAATTATAATTATTTTTTAAAATAAACTAACAGACTCCGTCAATTTTTTATACAAAAACCGACAGAGTCCGTCGATTTTTAGAGCAAAAAGTTACCGTTTAAAAGTATTAATAAAAAATAATTGAAGTATTTGATCACAGAACATGGGTGGTCTAGTGGTAGAGCTACCCAATGTAATGGTACATACCTTGATTCAATTCCAAGTTGCTAGATTTTATTATATTATTTAAAAAAAACCCGATGAAGTCCGTTGGTTTGAAAAAATCAACGCGATAGTATATTGGTTTTTATCGATTTTTACTGAAAAACTGACGCAATCTATCGGTTTTGGCCCTCGATTTTGGACAATTTTTTAGTAGTGACAATATGTGTTTGTTTTGCTATAAATAGTTTCATTAAAGGTGAAATGAATATTTTAAAATAAATTATTACTAAATATAAAAAGACATCATTAAAAAGAAAAAAATATCAGGTAAATAGAATGAAAAAAGTATCATATTGGCCCTAAGCAGGGCAAAAATCCTCGATTCCTTAGGTTATAGGCATAACTTATAAGTTAAATTCTGTTCTTTTCAGTTGATGGTTGGACTAGAAACACTCATTTTATTTAATTGAATGTTTAAATTAGTGTAAATACATAAAAAAAAATTGTCAAACTCGTCTCCAAAACTCAATTTAGCACTATAATTTTATATACCAATTATTCTAGTATAAAGTGCAATTAATACCCCTTCCCAACGCAATCTAAGGTTTTTGTTCAGGAGTGTTATACACACACCTACACGTGTATACCATCATTTTTTAAACTTTATTTTTGTTTTTTTAAATTATTTTATTATTTCTTTTTAATTCTTCCTTCTTTCCTATTCTCTATTCTTCCCTACATTCATGGCAGCTTATAAAGTTGCATTTTCATGGCAGAAAAAAATTTAACTATCAAATTCACAACATACACACATACCCTGCTCATAATTCAAGGAGCTTTTTAACATGATAATGTATTAACGAGATAGACATTTATATAGAGAAAAGAAAGGTCGTCGGAATTTGATTTTCCGACGAAAGTGCACTAATGGACACTTTCTTGTCCCTTTATAATTCACCCTCAGATTTGTCTCTCTTCAAATCTTGAAATACCCTGCAAAACTCACACCATTTCAGTACATAATTTACACAATTAATTTATCAACAAATTAAGCTTTTCTTCACTTAAAAAAACTCTCTTTTCAATTAGAAAAATCTTTGTCTTATAAGATCTGTTCGAGAAATGACTTTGTCTTTCACTCCTTCAACCCCAATTCATGTCTCTCTGCCTTCATCTTCTCATGAACAAACCAAACATACCCATTTCTGTCACCTTTCCAAGTTTTAATTTTTTCTCTTTAAAATGTAATTCTATCATCTGGGGTTCAATTATTTTTCTGTTTCTCGAATTTTTTCCACATTTTCTGTTTTTGTTGCTTATCTTGGCAGTATCCCAATTGGGTAAGTTTTAGCTATTGGATCATCCACCGCTGTCAGAACTCCGACGGTGAAGAGGGAGGCGTCTGGTGATTGAAGTTTCGAGTAGCGGCTGTGGTAGTTTTGTTTTGAGTGTTTCAGGTTGTTTTGTTTTGGTTGTTTCATGTGGTAAGAATAATTAGATTATTTTTCTCAATTATTTTCTTCCAAAAGAGAGGATAATATACCCTAGTACAATTATAATTTAGGTTAGATTTAGACTATTTAATCTACCTATCACACTAATTACTAAATAATTATAATAAATACAATCATTTAATATAATTATTTTATCACTCTCCCGCAGTCGAAGCGGGAGATAGACGTATGCTGAGACTTTCCCAAAAATCTTCAAATAAATCAGCGGAAGATCTTTAGTAAAGATATCTGCAATCTGATAGCGGAACAGGATATGTAAAATACGCACTTGTCTGCGGGACACCTTTTCACGGACAAAGTGGATATCCAGCTCAATATGTGTTAGTGCGTTGGTGATTGACCGGATTTTCAGAGAGGTAGATGACACTAACATTATCACAGTATACTAATGTGACATTCGGAATGGGGCAGTGGAGTTCGAGGAGAAGATTATGAAACCAACATTGGCAACACCTCGGTATTCTGCTTCGGCACTGGATCTGGATAAGGTTGCTTGCCGTTTCGAGGACCAAGATACCAAGTTATCACCAAGAAATACACCATAACCAAACGTGGAGCGTCTGGTGTCCGGACACCCTCCCCAGTCAGCATCTGTATAAGCTACAAGTGAGCATGATGGATATAGATGGAGGCCATACTCGAGAGTGCCTTGAATGTAACGCACAATGCGTTTGAGTGCATGCATATGATCATCCATTGGATTATGCATGAAAAGGCACACCTGTTGCACAACATAAGAAATATCCGGTCCGGTGAATGTCAAATACTGCAGGGCCCCTGTCAAGCTGCGGTAGAGTGTCGGATCGGTAAATGGTTTGCTGGATGATGCACTCAATTTGAATTTAGTGTCCACTGGAGTTTCCGAAGGTTTACAAGAGGACATGCCAGCACGTTCAACAATCTCAGCTGCATACTTCTTTTGGGATAGAAATAAACCACTTGCATGACGTGTCACAGCTATACTTAGAAAGTAGTGTAGTGGTCCTAGATCTTTCATTGCAAATTCAGAACCAAGTTGTGACATGATGGACTTTCGAAGAGCATCTGATGAGGCGGTTAGTATAATATTATCCACATATAAAAGAAGATAAGCAATATTATGACCCTGACGGTAGATACACAGAGAATGATTGGAACGACTGTTGGAAAAACCAATATGGGAGACAAAATCGGCAAACCTCTTGTACCATGCTCTAGGGGCTTGCTTGAGCCCATATAATGATTTCTTGAGCAAGCACACATGATTGTGATATTTAGACTCCCTATAACCCAAAGGCTGGTACATGTAAACAGTTTCATTGAGTTATCCATGAAGAAAGACATTTTTACATCTAATTGATGATGTGGCCACGCCTTTGACAGAGCCAGACTAAGGACTGTTTCTGATGGTTGCCGATTTAATCACTGGACTGAACGTCTCAGCGCAATCCACACCAACATGTTGTGTCTTCCCATCACCTACAAAACAGACTTTATGCCGCTCAAAAGCACAATCAGTTTTTTCTTTGTGACTGAAAATCCACATAGACCGAATTATATTAGCATTAGGGGGATGTGGTACCAAATCCCACATCCTATTTTTAATAAGAGCATTAAATTCATCATCCATAGCCAATTTTCAATTCGGGTCATCAAGGGCTGCCACGGGATTACGAGGTAATGGTGATTTTGAGACTTGGTGTGTAGGCTATATTTGGTGTTGGATTTGACAATGTCATGTTGACTACGGGTGTCGGGCCGAGGGGATGGAAATAAGGCAAGAATTGGAACAATGGAAGTTGGCCGATCGCCAGAATAATCGCCAAGTGGCATTAAACCGCCCAGCCACAGCAAGAATCGTCTGAGAATGGGCCACTATTTCGGAGCCCAAATTATTTGGGTGAATTGGGTAGGTCGAAACAGTGGAAGTAGGGACTGATAAATGGTGAATCAAATACGGGGATAGGCTATCATCTAGAAAATCATATGTAAGAGTTCCGGACACATGGAATTTTGTAAATGGGAAAGTAGTTTCATTGAAGCGGACGTGACGACTCACAATGATTTTATATGAGGTAAATGAAATAAATGATAATTGAACATGTTTCCCAAGTGGACATGAACGACACATATTAAAACTATGTGTTTGAGTACATGAAATAAAATCATTTTGTTTGAGAGAGGCTAAAACAGGAGCCCATGGATGAGCCAAACGTTCATGCCATAACGAGGGTGCAAGAGCAACAAAAGTGGAAGGTAACTTGGTTCGCTGGTTTAGTGATGTAATTGGATAGAGTTTCCCTTGACTATCACATCTCATGAGAAGCGTCCCCGTATGAAAATCCTTCACGGATATCCAAAAGGGTCAGACACAACAGACACCCAATTATCAGTAGTAAATTTTCTAACAGACACCAAGATTTTGATTAATTGTGGAGCATGAAGGACATTCTGCAAAATTAAAGATGGGTTTGGTGGTGACAATTTAGTAGAGCCATAACCTCGAATTGGAATAGAATGGATATTTCCGACAATTATATCATTATTTTTGCTCAAATTAAAATAGGACGAGAGATTATCTTGGGAGGACGTCATATTTGACGTTGCTCCGGAGTCCATATACCAATGCGCATCTGGCGTATTAAGTCCAAGGGTGTGCATGGTGGACTCAATATTCGTTGGGCTTGCTACTGCCGAATGGGCCTCCTACCACTGGTTCGGCAGAGGCCCAAAGTTGATGGAATTACCACCTAAACTGTTTCTGGGCCCAAAGTTGGGTGGCCCAAAACTGGGCTGCTCATGCTGCTGCTGGTAACTCGAGCCTTGGCCAATAGGCCTTGGACTGGGTCTGGTCCAATTATCCGACTGGTAAGGGCAATGTGGCACAACCCAAGGCCACTGCCAGGCCCACTGGTTTAGGTTGCCGCCCCACTGTGGCCGGGGCTGCCACTACTAGCCACCGGTGCCGTTGTTCCTGCCGTTGTTTCCGCCGCCACCTCTGCCACCGGAATTCCAGTTGCCTCCATTTTTGCCATTTCAGTTATTTCCACCTCGATTTTTACCATCGTTTCATCCTTTTTGTTCCCGATTTTGTTGTGGAAGCTCAAAGTTGGTGGTAGTGTCATTGGCTATCATGGCAAAATTTGAAAAGGTTGCGGCCTTTTTGGCGAAACCTGCCTCTTCAAGAATAAGCATTGAACGGGCTTGATAAAAAGGAGGTAGAGGATTGCTTTGTCGGATAAGCGTTCCTACGCCACTATACGCGTTGGTAAGACCAGTGATCAATTGAAGAACCAATCGATTGTTGGTAACCGATGAATCAACTTTTTGAGTTGATCTGACAAGACTTTGAGGCGTTGACAATACGCCGATTCATTTGAAAATTCGTCATATCAGTGGTGGAGAATTCTTGCTCTAACGTGACGACACGTAAATTTTTGTTATCTTGAAAAATATCTCGCAAACGATTCCAAGCCTCCATTGTTGTAGAATCGGGTTCCATTATTGTATGCAACAAATCACTAGAGATAGTTGCATAAATCCATGAAAAAAACTGTGGCATCAAGAGTTTCCCAAAGTTCTTTGTCTTCATTTGTTTTTAACTCCTTCCCTTTGCAAGTCGCCGACGGGATTATGTGATGAAAACCCGATGGGAATGACAACATATTTTAAAAAGCTCTGCCCAAGTTGCATAGTGAACATTCTCCATCTCAAGAGTGATGGAAATATGTGTTTTGATGTTAGAAACGGTAAGGGCGGGATGAAAGGTGAATTTGGAGTCAGACATTGTGGACCGAAAAATGAAGAACAATAATGGAAGAAATAAAAATAGGGCAAAAAGATGGTGGTCGGCCAGTGGTGTAAGGTGGAGGATGGCCGAAAATTTAGAGAGAAAAAAATTATTTAGGGTATGATCTTTTTCCTAATCTTCTGATACCATGTAAGAATAATTAGTTTATTTTCCTCAATTATTCTCTTCCAAAAGAGAGGGTAATATACTCCTAGTACAACCATAATTTAGGCTAGACTTAGGCTATCTAATCTACCTATCATATACAATTGATTCTTACTATCAATTGCATTAATTACAATACAATCACACTAATTACTAAATAATTATAATAAATACAATCATTTAATATAACTATTCTATCACATGTGATTATGAGTGCTAGTTGTGAAGAAGATGAAACGAGGGTGGTGAAGTGGCAGCGGCTATGGAAGAGTCATGGTGGTCTACTGCTTTGTCGAGAAACCGTGCCTAAAATGAAGAATAAACCTCAAAATGAAAAGTGAAATAGTAAGAAAAAAATATGTATGATTAATGACATGTCCAATTAGAAGATGACATGTGTACACTTTGAACCATTATTAATGTTATTTTTTTTATTTTCACGCGCTTTTCATAAAATCATAACACTTTTTTGCTATGTCACCCGTTAAGATTCTCACTTTATATTAGAATAAGAGGTATATAAACACATGTAAAGTTGCCGTGCTAAAATAATTTTGGGGACAAATTTAAGAGGAGATTTATGTATTTTCTCTATAAAACTTTGTTAAATTATACGAGGACCAAAATTAAAATTAATCAATAGCTAGCTGGGATCAAAATTACTATGGCATTCATAGTTTGAACTTTGAAACTAATATAGTACTCTCCTAATTTATGTGATATTTTTTAAATTTTGAGATAAATTACAAATTTTTTTGCACCGCGAATTTTTCATACGTCCTTTAAATATTTTGAATTGTTAATTATTGTGACTTATAATACTTCTTACGTAATTTTCAAATATGTAAATTTTATTTTTAAAAACTTAAAGATTCTACATCCGAAATCACTCAATATTAAAAAATATAACTCTCAAAATTCAAACTATGCTACATAAATCGGGTCAAAGATGTACCTTTTTTGCGGATATTGGACCACTTAGGTATTCATCCTAAGTGATCTTTTTTTAATTAATAAAAGAATAAGTACAAGTAAACGGGGTTAGGCCTTACTTTACAAATCTTAATAAAGTCAAGCACATCTACTATTACTAGCAAGCAGGTAAGAAAAAAGAACTTGAAAGAATCTGATACTCTAAGATCATCACATTGTTTATAATCACTCTATAATGATATTACAAATGAAAATACTAATAAAATAATAAAATAAAATAAAATAAAATAAGAATGAAAGTATAATGGAGCCCATTCTTCTTTGTACCTGTGACAAAATTCAAAAATCTCTAGCCTTATATCAATTTGATTATTCTCTTTGGCTCGTTCCCTCAACATGTTCAAAAGTTCTTGAAAATACATATTCTACTTAGATTTGTTGGACCCTGTTGATGTAGTTGAACCTTGTCACTTTTGCTTTGTCACTCTCGTTGGTAGGTGTCTTACAAGCTCCCCAGATACTTTATCATCACAACAATAATGTTTACCATGAATTTTATTTTTATTTTTGCATTTTTCACTTCTTTATTGCCTAGGAGAGATGTCAGTGTCCGTAGCAGCATTTGCAAAGAAGCTATCCATCATTTCATGGCATCGACAGTGTTTGCACAAATTGGCACGGAGGAAAAAAAAATTAAACATAGAAATTTCACTTTTTGGAATTTTTGGAATTGGAAGTATGTTTGGCCATAATTTTTGTAAATAATATTTGGTTGTTGGAATGTACTTTTTAAAAAAATATGAAATATAATTTATATCCCTAAATTTTTAAAAACTAGCAAAATCACCCAAAGCAATTAATAAATATAGTGAGTGCGTAAACACCCCACATCAATCATTTTCTATTATATTGAGCATGATTTATATAGACTTTCTTTAATACGATGATATAATCAAATTCATGAAACTCATCGGTCGAATCTACTATGATGTTAAATTTATAAAAATAAAATATGTAGGGTAAAATTTAAAAAGTGAAAGATAAAAGCAATGACCAAAAACAAAAAGTGAAAGTTGTAAAAATAAGGTTTGAGGTGTTTTTCATATTCCAAATACAACTTCAAATTGCATTTGGATTTTTCATGGTCAAACACTAATTTTAAAAAAAAGTGAAAAAATTCTGAAAAAGTAAAAAATATTTATGGCCAAACGGGTATAATTTTTACCATATTTTCATTAAAATATGTTTGTTTTCTCTTTTTCTTTTATCTTTTTCTTTTTTAATATTTTCTTCTCCATCCTACCAGCTCCTCCGCCATGTCCCTTTTCTTATTCTTTTTTTATTTTTCTGCGATGCCTAGGTGTATTCCTATCCTAGCCACGAATTCTAGCCATACTTTAGGGATAATCAGATTACACTCTCCTTACTTATTCTCTAATCTAACATCTTTCTCAAGCATGTATACTAGATAGTACATAGAACTCGACTGTTGCACATATAATCAAGCAATTAAGAACATAAGTAAAGAAACAATCGTATATGAATAAACTACTAAGGTTAAATTACATATAAAACGTCAACTGTCATGGCTACACCACAACCGCAGAATTTAGAGAGTTTAGCTACTCATGATTCGAGGTAGATAACAAGAATTCATGATTAAACAAAGGTTCAATGATGAAAAATAGAGAAAATAGATGAACGCTAATCCAACAACGTGGCAAACTCAAAAAGAATATGTCCTAGCCGCTTTTAAAATGTTCAAAACCTATATTTATAGTCTAAGGTAAAATAGGACCAAGTCCCAATCGGAATAGGAAAACTAGGCGCGATGTGTGGCGTACCTGCGTTGCGCCCCCATCATGAAAGAGTAATAAAATTTAGAGGTTGGACCTGCACACGGCACCCCCACGGCACAGGTCCATTGCGGATCAGGCCTCCCGCATCATGGGTCCATCGCAACTAAGCAGTTAGACTTCAGAGCAGGAGCCTGCACGCGACACCCCCGCGTCGCGAACCCATCGCGGGTGGCTTCAATGATTTTCTTCTTCTCCTTTTTTTCTTCTAAGTGTTGTGCAATCATTTTACAGCTTCGGCTTTGTGCATCATGCTTCCAAACTACCAGAAAAAGCTCGAAATGACTCCATTTTCCCCATCACACCTACACTGTCATGACCCAAATCACTAAGTCGTGAGGGCACCTATCATTTCTCACTTCGGTAGGCGAACTCGTCCCTTGATCAAAATTCGACAACAAATAAATAGATAGAAGAAGATAAGCGGAAGTCTAAATTAAAATAGCATAAATGCGGAAGTACAATGCTAACACAACTCCATGGAACTGGTCTAAAACAGTACAAGTGTAACACCCCATCTTTCACGAGACACCGAGGCACCTAATAAGCTACTACCCTTTAGGCAGACCTCTTCTAAAGCATTTTCCATTTCAACAAGTTTAAAATGGATTGACTATTTAGTGCAAGATATAACCAAGTTTAGAAAATGGAAGTAAGTTAAAAAATATTTAATTAAAGAAAGTAGTTTAACTGTAGGAAGTAATATAAAGGAAATTATGATACTAATGTTTCATATGAGAGAATGAAATTAAAACCTGCCCAAATCCCAACTCTTACTAGTCATGGAGCATCTATAGAGTTTTCAAAATACATCACTTTTTATATAACATTATCTGTTATGAAAGTAAAATGTCATATAAAAATATAGACTCTACCACAATCAAGTTGAAGCTCGACTCGACGCCGCCGATAGATAGCCACGAACAGGACAAAAATACACGTTCTGTCATGAAAAGTAAAACCTGCAGCCAAACTGCATAGGAGTGAGTTTCACTAGACTCCATAGGATCACCGACCATTCCACTATTCTTATCACTTTCAACCGGTCTAAAGTGTAATGAAACTGATGTCTTATTAATGTTAAACTTACCACATTTGTCAAATCTCTCAAGTATGAAATAGTTCAAATAGATATCCATGTCTCATAATCTACATAACAAATAATACACTAAGGATATCCTCGTCAAATCACAACACAATCATAGACCCTCACCGACTCATACGACTAGACCAAATAATCAACATAGGCCCTCACCCTTTTTCGTGCTAGACCAAATAATCCGCATAGACCCCCACCTTCTTTCTGGCTAGACCAAATAATCAACATAGGCCTTCACCCTTTTTCAGGCTAGACCAAATAATCCGCATAGGCCCTCACCTTCTTTCAGGCTAGACCATGTTGACACATATTTTTACCCACCAATACTGTTATTTAATTATTCAGAGTTCTTGAATTATGAACGGAGTGAAATGTGCATTTTATAAAATAAAAATAATTTTACAAAATTATTCCGGTAACATTTTGCTATGTTATTTGTCAAAATATTATCGAATATATTATTTTATATAATTAGCATATTTTACATATTTTTAAGAAATATATATCAATTTTTATAATTTTAAAGAGGACAATTATCTAATTACTTATATTAATTTGGTAAATATTTTACTCCGTAAAATTAAGAAAATTTGAGTAATTTAATATAGCGTCAAATAACATCATATTTTTATCCCTCAACTGTTTTAATTGTGAAATTAATTAGGTGTTTATTTTCGTTTTAGCCTCAATTGATTTTAATTGATCAATTTTGGTCACAATTAAAATTTAAGTGGTCTCGATTGTTTTCTGAAGGTCATATGAAATTATTACTGTTAAGTTTTGCCTCCCTATGATTTTGGGTGAAGAAATGAAGTCTGGTTTAGAGTTATGTATCGTTAGTGTGTAACTGATCATAAGCATGCTTAGCTAAAAGACTTAAGATACTAAGTGTAAATATAAAGTGAAAATTGTTAGCCTGTTCTTTTATGTCTGGCAAGCTTTGATGGTTGTCTAGTATGCCTCACGAGTATCTTTTTACCTCAATCATGTGTATGATTATGTACTGTCGAGATATATCATGTGTGTACTAGGAAAATATACTCTCTCATATGTTATTTGGACCCATTATTGTTATTTGTAAGGATTAAAGGGGCCAAAAGCTCAATTGCCTTTGTTTTATTTTTGTATTTATATTCACGGCTGCTACTCAATGATGGACTATGCCTAATATCCATTTCAGTTGTTATCAAATGCGCACAAATAAAAAATACAATGTTTGTGTTTGACTTGGCCATTTTTTGATTTTTAAATCGATGTGAAATAAAAGTGAACCGTAACAGATCAAATAATCAACATAGACCTTCACATTTTTTCAGGCTAGACCAAATAAAATCATAGGCCCTCACTTTCACATAAGCTAGATCAAATAATAAACATAGGCCCTCACCCTCTTTCGGGCTAGACCAAATTATCCACATAGGTCCTTACCTTCTTTAAGGCTAGACCAAATAATCAACACAGACCCTCAACACAATTTCTATCATTAGACATTGTATATAACTACATCAAGACTAATTCTTGCCATAGAATAATGTGAAAATCATCATATTAATTCAATTATCATAATTGTCACGACTTATTTTAAAGTATAAAAGATGTATGTCATGGCATAAATGCTCAATCAATAAACAACTATGATTTACCATCTTAATTCAATGAACTATCTTGGAGGAACAAAGCACAACTCAATATTCCAATGTCTCAAATATCCCACATCTTTATATGAAATACATTTAATAGCTCAAGAAAGGTGAAACAATTTAAAAACTTAAGATTTAATTATAACATAATAATAGCTATCATAACAAGTTCACAATAATTAGTTCATATTTTAATTATGGAAAGCAAGTAAGTAGTAGTTAAGTCTCCCTACCTCACATCCGGCGAAATACTATGACAAAACACTTGTAAAAGATCCACATACAAAACATTTGGTAGTCTCAAGCTTGATAGCATTGAAATCCCCAAAGTACAATGACCAAGAAGTGACAAAAAGTCCATCACGACGATCTCAAATCATTTCATACTATGCAAAATATGAAAGAGCACGCGAAATTAGGCTAGGATACACATTTTCATAACTTTTCAAAAGTCAAAGTTAAAAAGTCAACCCTCGGGTCAACTTATCGAAATCCAAAGCTGAGTGAATATTCTGGTGACCCAATCTCTTACAAGCACAACAATTCGAAAATCAAGTCAATCGGAGTTCATTAACATCCCAAACGCCTATTTGATTTTCACTTGAAAGTGTTCTTGAGTTCATGAACAACTCCAACCCAAAATCTCAACAACTTAGATTCTATGGATGAAACACCACCAAATTTGAGTATGATACTCCATGAGTTAATGATAAACATAATCTCCAAACAAAAATCTTCAATTCAAGCCTTCAAAGAAAATCCCCTTTTCAAGTTAGGGTACAAAATTCATTATAAATCAATCCAAATCATGAAATTGACGGAGGAACAAAATTGATGTTATAAATTATGTATAATGAGTAAAATAAGCTCAAAACATGATAGTAAACTCACCTTAGTTGGTAGGATAATCACCAAGACTTTTTCTCAAGCATTAACTCATATTTTCACCCCAAAACGGCGGCTGGTCGTTTTTATTAAGAAAGCCACAGGTGCTTCAGTATGTTGTACCAAGGCTTCGACAGGTTGTATCTCAAGACTCATGTTTATTTTTTTCCAAGACACCTTTCAGTAAATTATTCATAATTTCTTGTACATAAATAGGATTGATGAACGATTTAATGCATTGGAAACTAGACTCAAGGTGCTATAACTTTCATCTTTTGCACTTTACCAAATTAAGTATAGATTGCGAGCTAATCAAGCATCGAGCCCACTCATTTGAAATTTTAGTTTGTCAAGGCACCCCTTGGATTATAAATCATTCCCAAAGTTCTCACGGATCGCAAATGATAATACGAACCTTTCAATTACCAAATGGAGGACATTTTCCAAATAATACCTTAAAATCTCAAATAATATAATATCGGAAATTAAAAATGAATTCTTCATCAAAAGTGAACCAAACGACGTCCTAATGATTTCTAATTTTGCAAACAAGTCAAAAATAATATAACAACGCTTTTGAAGCTTATGACACACAAAACGGAACACAAATTCTTAAAACGATCAAGCGGGTTGTTACAATATCCCCTACTTAAACACTCGTTCGTCCTCCGAAATTGGACTATCACAAAATCTCAAACAACAACCTCCGAAATGGAAACCTGGCCAAGATAGAATCCAAAAGACAAAATAACACTTGTGGCACCAGACGACCACGATATCAACAAGAACAACTCCTTAAGGAAAATGAATACTATAGAGATATAAGGAAATGAAATATATCTGTTGTCACAATTAGGTGAGGATAAATCACTCAAATATCCAGCCTTGAATAGTCTGAACCTCATCTACGATCCGCTGAACTATATCCGAAAATAATATGTGAAACTCAATTACTCAATTAACAACATTTGATCGACTACAAATCTTTTTAGAATTCAAGTAGCCAACTTAACCACCTAACGGTCTGACCTCAAAATGACGAATAAGGCTCAAGGCAAGTGTGTTAAAGCTGACCGAAGACTAAGCTTTAAAGTCGATGACATAATATAGCTGAACGAAGTAACACAACTGATCTTAACTAGCAAAAATCCAACTGGGATAGCAAACCCAACACTCCGTCAAACGTTTCTTAGTTCTAAGCATGCATCATTAATTTTTTTTAAAAAAAAAATTGAAGTCCAATCTTTATTGCATAATTCTCTTTCCTACAAGAGCTCAAATCATGAATCACAGCACAATGATATTTCAAAATTCACATCCTAATTATTGATAAGACTATCAGTAGCATGAACTTCCCGACAATAACTTGTCATTCATTTTATCTTGAATTAAATTTCCAAAAGTCCTTATTTCCACAAGAAAGTGTCGACACTTAACAACTCTCATAGACACTACTTAATACTTAAGTTATCGAGGGTAACCTCTCCCCCACTTAGGATCTACACTCAAGGATCATAGGAATCAACATCTTGACAAAAATGGTGACTTATTTCAAAGGAGACAGATTAAGTGCCACAAAAATAAAAACTGAATTGTATTAACCATCATACTTAAATCTTCTGATTTCCCAAATATCTATTGGTATTCCACCATTAAGCTAGTCGTGTCACGAAAAGATCTCTTAACTATAATTTTAATCAGAACATCCATCATTGTCATTGCCAAAAAAATAATACAATTTAACCTCTCTCTTGGTCAAAGTTCTAAATCTCAACGGACTAAAACGCCAATAAATCTTTATCAGAAAGCAAATAAGCTTCATAGCTCGCCATGTCAAAATACTATATATATATATCTAACACAACTTTCTCAAGGTCGCCTCCAAAATTCAAAAATCAGTATTTTCATATCCATATCTTCCATTATGTCAACCCATAATCTTTTGTCATATCCCATATCATTGAAACATATAAAAAATTACCATAACAAGCATCGTTATATCTGACATATTCTTTTCTGAACCAACACAAGGTATTTAAGATTTAGAACGAAGTTTATAATATCTCAAGCACCACAGACTCTTATCTCATATTCTCATATGTTAAAGCAAAATACCCAAATCTTCTACTTAGCCGCCAGACTATAACAACAATAATTTATACCCATGTCGATCAAGAACTGAATCTTCACATACAATCATCTCCAATAATCACTAATCATCGTATGACCTCAAAGAACACCAAATTAATTATAAACTTGCATTAGCGATACAAACTATCACAAAAATCACCCAAGAACAAATAACCACTTATCATAAATTGAGTCGCATCCAAATGGACAAGATATAATCAGATTATCTCGCATAAAACAAGGTCATGCTTCTGTAGCTTCAATGCATCAAAACTCAATGCACTACCATGTTGAAGAATAAAATAATCTTGCAAACACCACTCCGACATGGCACACATGCCAAGACATCTCATATCACCTGCTTTTTAGCCCACAATGTCAAACAATATCCACTTCTATCTATAATCATGAAAACAAAACTCATATTTCACGTCCATAACATCAACTAGCATGAAGAACCTCAGGTGATATCTTCTGTATCTAAGTGAAACCATATGAAATCCACTACCATCATTAACTGTAAAACTTTAGCGAGCAACTATCGATTCTACTACATTTTCTCATGAAGTCTCATTCGAGCTACACATCACCGAGAAAGTCCAAGTATTTTAAACATTCTGGCTACAACCTCTCTCCAGATTCAGTTACAATCATATCATGAAGAACTAATCCACTCATCAAAATCAATACTTGGATGATCAAAAATATCTGAGGCACATTCAAGGCTACACCAACAATATATACATCTTAACCCTAATAAAATAGAAGCGTTAAGCAACAACCTCATTCTCTAGCTCCTTTTAAGGAACGTGGGACATAAAGTTATCCTAAAATCAAGAATCATCTTTACACAAGATCATCATAACCTTAGCGCGATTATTAAAACCTCAACACGTAACGTTGAGCAATTTCCATCATCCACGATACATAATCACGTTATTCCCATAACTCAAAATTGTAATGTTTCAAGCAACACACCTATTTATCAACGAGGTGAACACCTAAAGAAGAATAACTCGGCGACATATCATGCAACATCATATAAATTTCAAGACTTCTCTCAAGTCCCCTATATAAATGGAATAAATCAATCTACAACAATGCTCATATATGTTCCATTCATTCTTATATGAAATCATCATTATTCAAAATCAACCTTTTATAAATTAACGCTATGAACCCTCTATGCACAGACGCGATTCACTTAATAAATAACTAATGCTGACAAGAAATATTCAGATAAAACATGACATAATATCCAAGTCCGTAATCGGTCATCTCACATAATTTGTGAAACTGCATAGAGAATGATGTCGGTCATCTCACACTAATTATACATATAAAATTCAAATCAATAGGATCACAAAATTAAATGCCACAATGCATCAAGTATCAACCAAGATGTCTTACACCCATAGATGGTCATCATATCATATCTCAACTTTCATATCAAAGAATTTGATTACCTTATTATGCTCCCTCGACTAATATCATCATTTATTGCCCAGACCAACGAGAGAATAAATCAAATGAATTGAGGGTTTATTAGATTCAAGAAATCATTGAGCCAATATTAAATCAAAACTAAATTAATGATCGAGTAGAACTCATCGAGTATCCAATTATAGAAATACGCCCTCCTCAACGTATGAGATGTGAAAAGAAATTACATTGTTCAATTATAACACTTTGCATGAGCTTTGATCGAAAGAAGGGACAACTTCCTTAATGTCTCCACAGTCTCCTGTTTATAAGTATGGTGCACAACATACCCAGAAATAAGACACTGCTCCATGACTTTCAAGGACTTGATTTAAAAACCTTAGGCTCTGATGCCAACAGTAATGCCCCGTCTTTCACGAGACGTCGAGGCACCTAATGAGCTACTACCCTTTAGGTGGACCTCTTCAAAATCATTTTTCATTTCAATAAGTTTAAAATGAATTGACTATTTAGTGAAAGAAATAACCAAGTCTAGAAAAAAGAAGTAAGATAGAAAACATTTAATTAAAGAAAGTAGTTTAACTAGGAAGTAATATAAAGGAAAATCTGATACTAATGTTTCAGAATAGAGAATGAAACTAAAATCTGTCCAAATGTCAACTCATACTAGTCATAGAGCATCTATAGAGTCTTTAAAATACAACACTTTTTATATATCATTATTTGTTATGAAAGTAAAATGTCATATAAAAAGATAGACTCTACCACGATCAAGTGGCAGCTCGACTGGACGCCACTGATAGATAGCCACGAATAGGAAAAAAATACACGTTATGTCATGAAAAGTAAAACCTGCAACCAAACTGTAGGGGAGTGAGTTTCACCAGACTCCGTAGGATCACCAACCATTTCACTATCCCTATCACTTTCAACCGGTCTAAAGTGCAATCAAATCGGTGTCTTATTAATGTTAAACTTACCACATTTGTCAAATCTCTCAAGTTTGAAATACATATCAATGTCTCATAATCTATATAACATATAATACACTAAGGATCTCCTCGTCAAATTACAACACAATAATAGGCCCTTAGCGACTCATACGACTAGACCAAATAATCAACATACACTACAAGAAAAAAGACCTACGGTGACGGTTAAAACCTATCATCTAAAGGGGTGGATGATGGTTTCTGTAAGTGTCATTGTAGCCACTGTCACAAATAGATGACGGTTTCACCAACTGTCACAACATATGTGACGGGCATAAACCGTCACAGATTTGCTTGTTGACTTTGACTATTTCTCGGCAATTGCTCGTTGACTTTGACTATTTCTCGGCAATTGCTCGTTGACTTTGACTATTTCCCGGCAATTGCTCGTTGACTTTGACTATTTCCGGCTTTTTAAAAAAAATTTCCCATGTATTTAAAAATTGTGGCGGTAAAATATTTGAATTTTATTAATTTAATATTTATTTTTGGCGGGAAATTTTTAAATAAATTTTAATTTTAATTCATTTAATTTAAATATAAAACAATTGCGGGAAAATTGATCTTGGCACATTTTTTATTTAATAATTAATTTAATTAATTGTTTTTTGTAAATTTTCAATAATAGTTAAATTGGTGGGAAAATAGCATATTGTAACTAAAATGTAACTAATTAATCAAATCATTTTAATACGCAATATTGAAACATTTATGAATTTTTTTACAAAACAAAATGTTCCCAAATGTAACCAAAACAAAATGTTCCCATAAACGGCCAAAGTACAAATATTATCCAACCATCATGAAGGTGGCACAACTTCGGTAGTACGGAGAATCTTTGAAAAATGATGCGCCCACTCAATCCGGACCTCATCAAGCTCATGCTGTGAAAATACTTCTTTTCCATTATACTGTTAAACGCATTATATTGTTAAACACAATAGAGATCAATTAAAATTTCTAATCATAATTAGGCCATTCTAATGTAACTACATTCAAATATAATTCAACACGTTAGATCAATTATAATACACAATAGAGATCAATTAAATTATATATAGACAAGTACATAAACAAGAAATAATGTTAGATACTTACATTTTTTTACAACAGAGATAAATCATTCATGAGGTCTTTAATTAAATGCAACCTATAGTAACCGCACTCGTATCCATTAGGCTGTTGTGGTACCTTAAATCAAATTTAACCCAAACATTTACTTAACTGAACAAATTTGAACTTACATTACATGCAATTAAAGACTTGAATAAAATGAAGTACCTTAACAATTTCATTATTCTAGAAAAAGGCCATTTCTGATTATAACCTTTTTGAGCTGTGTACATGCGCATGGCGCTATAAAAAATGACAAAATATTAGAACATGCTTGTCATCATTCTTGAATATAATTGACTAACAATATTAAAACAAGTTAGTAAATAATAACAAGTAAACGATACGTACTGTGTGATAAGTTTTATCAAGTCTTGATGGGGAGCATTATTAAGAGAATCCAGATAGTATACCTCAAATTTAGACACATCAGAAACAACCAATACCTAATGATTCCTATAAATTATGTATTCAGTATTTCTCAATCTAATTAAGGGAAAAAGAGACTTTAAATACAACATATAAAGAAAACAGAATTGACATACTGAGGATTATATGGCATGAATATATATTATCCATCTTTCCCTTTCAACAAATGATCACATAGACTTGCTGCCCTTTTATCAGGTGGACTGATTGGTTTACCTTTCGGATTTTTATTTGCACACACCAAACCAGGCAGCACAAATCCAAATGGTCGCACTCTTCCTCTTCCCGGCTGGTTGTATTTCTCATGCAACAAGCTAAAATAGAAACATGGCAATAATTTTTGCATTAAGAAAATAGTTCACAACAAAAGTTAACATTATTGTGATGGCAGTTCACAGAAAAAGAGGTATGTGCTAATAACATTTCAGTTCACATAAGCTTTAATATGGAAATTTTGTTTTTCTGAGTAGACTAATGTCAAATGCACACATCACACATCACAACAAAACAAAATGTAAAAGAAAAACAGCCAACAAATTAAAAGACGTACCAAATGTAAACTTCAATTTGATTAACACCTAACCAATCCATTTTGAGTAATGCCTCGCATTCGTCCTTGCCAATATGAGCTTTGACAGAGTTTGTGGTCTCAAAAATAGAATCATCCACAAGGTATGGCACGGTATAGTCTGTTGGCAACCTCATATCCACAATGTCCCCAAAAAGAGCAAGCACTTCATTATGTTCTCGTTGTTGCACTCCTGAATGCCGTGTTTTTCTCATTGGATGTGGAAGATTTCCAATTTTCTTTTTCCCTTTCTTCTTCTCATTTTCTAAAACATATGTCTGATCATTCAACACCACCATCATCAAACTGCAACTGTTTCTTGGTGGTAGCCTGATGCACTTCGTCAACGACAAACATTTGATCTTTCTTTGGTGATCTTTCCTGGCCACCAACATCGTCCTTATCATCATTGTCATCAACTGGAGGTGCATAGGAACAACTGGCCATGTCTGAATGTTTAACAATTGATGCTTTAACTTGGCCCCTTAGTTCATCCAATTCACTCTCAATGTTTAACAGTCGCTGCTCTAATCTCTTATTGCTTCCAGTCTCCGCAGATCCATCATATGTGTGAAAGTACAAAGTAGCAGTATAAAAGTTACATGTCCCTTGCATATGACCATTTTTTGGAATTTTTTTCATAGCTCTTGAAAATATGTCGTTCTTTCCACGAAGCTTGAGTTTACCCTCTTCGACATCCTTTCTAATCCTTTCCTGTCAATACAATAATGTAAGATAGATTTCAGGTGAGACATTTCATGAATAATGTTACATTTGTCAATTAAGGGATTCTGTATTCTTATAATTGAGAGATTAAAATTTTGCTGACAATAACTTTCACTTTCGGGTCAAATTTACCATCTCTCATCATCCGAGCTTGCTTCCAAAGCTCACTCTTATCAATCTCCTCCTCTGAAATGCCGGATGCAGAGCACTATTTATTAAACAAAAAAAACTCAGATGGTTTAAGTTCAATCTCATTTTTCTACATTAAAATAAAAATATAAAACTTACAATTTTTTCTATAAGCCCCGTATATCCTGCTCTGCTCAAGCGATGATTCAAATTATTCTTTGCCCTCCTTACTTTTGCAACTTTACTTTTTTCTGATTAAAGAACATTTGAAAATAATTATTTTTTTCATTTATTGAACTATATTTGAAAGAAGTTATTTAGTTTTTTTCATTTACTCACCAGGAAGTCTTCAGAAAGACGAGACTTTACAAACTTCTCCCAATCAGATTTGGTAATATGTTTGTGTTCAACTGGAGGAGTGTACAACAACTCACGATCATTTACACGTTGGACAACATATTTTTTTGTCAGTCTGTATTTGAAGTTTCGGAACATATGTCCAATTCCTTGTAGAATCTGCTTCTTACTTCGTAGATGAACCCCAAAATGTACCTGCAATGACATTTACACAAAATTTTCAGCCCCTTATCAGTCACAATTTCTACAATCAGCTCACCAGACGCAATAAGGTGAAGAGAAGAAGAGATTTAAGGTGAAAAGAAGAAGAGATACAAGTAATCAGACACATTATGAACTTACCTTAACAGATTCCCAAAGCATGTCTTTTTCTTCTTCCGAAACCAACTGCCAATCATCATGAAGTATAGACACTGTTGTGCGGGCCAATAAGACATGTATTATAACTAAGAAAATAATAAATACCCAATAAATGGTTGAATTTCAACTGTATTCTCCAAAATCCACAAGTGGGCTTGGAACAACAAAGCTGAATCAAGTTGGATTATTTCCAGTCCACCAGTTGATTTTTCAATTGATATACTATGCATGTGTCCTTCCGGTACACCAACTGTTTTCATATCTGACATGTATGTGGAGCAAGATTTTAAGCCTTCCTCAATAATATAACTCTCAGCAATATAACCTTCTGGACAATTACGATTTCTTACATAACTCTTCAAGGTTTTCATATTTCTCTCGAAGGGATACATACAACGAAGAAAAACAGGCCCACATTGTCTCACCTCACTCACCAAGTGCACAGTTAAATGGACCATTATATCGAAGAAAGATGGAGGAAAATATTTTTCTAGCAAACACAAAGTTACTACAAGATCCTTCTCTAACTGATCCAATATCAACAACTTTTGCACATAAAGCATTAAAAAAAACATAACCTCATGACTGCTTTTTAACATGCTTATTCTTCAAACTCCTTAATGCAATCGGCAAAAGTTGCTGCATTAAAACATGACAGTCGTGGGACTTCAGTCGTTGAAGTTTCAGTTGCTTCATACAAACTAGGCTCCGAATGTTGGAAGAATATCCTTTCGGAACTTTAATATTTTTTAAACATTTACAAAAGATCCTTTTCTCTTCCTTTGTCAATGTGTAACATGCTGGGGGAAGCCAAGTCTTATTTTTTTCTTAACTCGCGGTGCTAACTTTTCCCTAATTTTCAAAGCAACTAGGTCCATCCTCGACTTCAAGCCATCTTTAGACTTACCCGGAATATGAAGAAAAGTCCCATATACACTCTCACACACATTCTTTTCAATGTGCATAACATCTAATTGGTGTCTCACAAGTAAGTTCTTTCAATACTCTAAATTGTAGAATATTGATTTCTTCTTCCACCATAATCTCTCATCAGAATCATCCCCATATTTTTGCTTCTTCCCATTTTTCTTCCCCCATGTATTGTCAACACGTTCAACTAAGTGTAATATTTCCTCACTATTCAACTGTACAAGGGCTGTTTGCTTTTCTATTTCGTTGTCAAAGGCAGATTTTTGCCATCTGTATTTATGTCTTTCTGGAAGCCAACGATGATGACCAAGATACACATTTTTCTTGCTATGTCGCTACATCGGGGAGTATCAACACCACAATATGGACATGCATAATAACTCTTAATGGTACAGCCCGCTAAATTCCCATAGGCAGGAAAGTCATTTATAGTCCACATCAAGACAGCCCGCAAATTAAATACCTCTTTCTTAAAAGAATCAAAACACTCAACCCTGTCTTCCCAAAAGATTTGTAAATCATCTACTAAAGGTGCTAAGTAGACATCAATGTCATTCCCCGGTTGTTGTGGACCAGAAATTAGGAGAGATAACATCAAGAATTTCCTTTTCATACAAATCCACGGGGGAAGGTTGTAGGTTGTAAGAACAATTGGCCAACAACTATATGTACTACTAAGGGAGCTATGTGGGTTGATTCCATCTGCTGATAAAGCTAGACAGAGGTTCCTAGGGTCTTTTGCAAACTTAGGCCACTTCTCATCTATTAACTCCCAAGCTTTCAAATCTGCTGGATATCAAAGCTTCCCATATCAGATCCTCTCTTTTGCATGCCAAGTTAAGTCTTTGGCTGTTTGAGAGCACTGAAACATTCGACGAAACCTAGGGATAATAGGAAAGTACCATAAAACCTTAGAGGGTATCCCTACTCTATCTTCTTCACTCCCATATTTTTTTTCCATCTTGAAACATAACATGTAGGGCATTTTCCAGTTTTTCATACCGTTTTCTATAAAGTATGCAATCATTAGGGCATACATGAATTTTAATACACTCTAACCTTAAAGCAGTCATTATTTTCTTAGCATCATAAAAAGACACAGGCAATTCATTTCCCTCAGGCAAAATCTGAGATATAAGATTCAATATCTCAGAAAAGCTTTTGTCAGATAAACCAAACTTACCCTTGATATTAAAAAGTTTAACTAGAGCACCTAACTTAGTGAAATTTGTTCATCCTGGATATAAAGGTTTTTCTGCGTCTTCAAGAAGCTCTTTAAAACTTTATTATCGACACAGTTATTAAAAGCATCAGTAACCATATCTATAGTGTCCCCATCATTGTAGTTGGACTCAAACTGGTCACATATTCTAGAGTCCATATTTCCAGACCTTTCTCCATGCCAAAACCATATTTTATATTCACTATCTATCCCATGAAAGAACAAATGTTCAGATACAACTTTCACTGAGTGAAAAGACAAATTCCCACATTGAGTGCAAAAACACCTAATCAGACAAAATTGCAAAAAATTCTTAACCCCTTTATCATATTCATGTGATAATCGAGAACATGAATACTGTTTACTTAACCCCTTGAAAAAGTAATACTGTTTACTTTTAAAAAGTGATGAATAATGAATAGTAATCTAATATCAACATTCAAGCATCATATCAATAAGGTAATATACTTATCAAAATCATAATTAGAAACACATAGTCATAACTCATACCTTTTAATCAGATATTCAGATCACCGAAGTAGTCTCTACCCTCCTTTGGCCTGTCCATCAACGAACAGTTATAAGAACAACACCTGACACACAACAAAAGGCATGCACACATATCATTCAACCACATTTTAAAAAAATATACCAATGTAGATTTTTTAATTTAAAAGTAAACATATTGTAGCTCAGCAACGAAACTAGCAAAGCAACTTCTAAATTTCCAACACCGATTTTAGGGCTCAGATTTCGGTTTGTAGTAGCTAAGAACGAATTTAGACTTGATAAAACTGATATTTAACATCAATGTAACCTTCTGGTGCACACAATGATTTTTCTTAGCAAGCTTCAATACCCTAACACAATGGGCTGAAAACGACGGGCGAATAATGCTAGGTTAGCAGCTCAGAACGAAAATGATAACATGCAAGAAAGCTTAGATGGAACGAAATTGATGGGTTAGCAGCTCAGATGGAACGAAGAAGAAATGAATTTTATCGATGGGTTAGCAGATGGAACGAAGAATAAAGCTCTGGAAGTTCGACCTAATCGATGGGTTTAACTTAGCATAAATCGGGTATGGGCCGGTTTTTACGTGTTGGGTCGGGTCAACTAAAAAAAATGGGTCAACTCTATAAAACCATCACATAACATGTGACGGTGCAAATACCCATCATATGACTGTCATAATTTTATGACAGTTTAAATACCTGTCACACAGATGTCATAAGTGTCTGTTGACTAAGAAGTCAAGGGAAAAACTGTCACACTATGTGACAGTTGAATAAACTGTCACACTCTAACTGCCACAGTAGGTCCTTTTTCTTGTAGTGATAGTCCCTCACCCTCTTTCGGGCTAGACCAAATAATCCGCATAGGCCCTCACTTTCTTTCAGGCTTAGACCAAATAATTAACATATGCCCTCACCCTTTTTCAGACTAGACCAAAAATTCACATAGTCACTCACTTTCTTTCAAGCTAGACCAAATAATCAACATAGGCCCTCACCTTCTTTCAGGTTAGACCAAGTAATCAACATAGGCCCTTACCTTTTTTCAGGCCAGACCAAATAAAATCATAGGCCCTTACCTTCACATAAGCTAGACCAAATAATAAACATAGGCCTTCACCCTCTTACATGCTAGACCAAATTATCCACATAGGCCATCACATTCTTTAAGGCTAAACAAAATAATCAACATAGGCCCTCAAACATAATTTCTATCATTAAACATTATATATAACTACATCAAGACCAATTTTCGCCATAGAATAATGTGGAAATCATCATATCAATTCAATTATCATAATTGTCATGACTTATTTTAAAGCATAAAATCTCAAGCAAAAGGAAACAACACCAAATAAAGCATAAGAGATGTATGTCATGGCATAAATGCTCAATCAATAAGCAATAATGGTTTACCATCTTATTTCAACGAACTATCTTGGAGGAACAAAACACAACTCAATATTCGAATATCTCAAATATTCCACATCTTTATATGAAATACATTTAATATCTCAAGATAGGTAAAACAATTCAAGAATTCACAATAATTAGTTCATGTTTTAATTGTGGAAAGCATGTAAGTAGTAGTCAAGTCTCCCCTACCTCACATCCGGAGAAATACTATGACCAAACACTTGTAAAATATCCACATACGAAATATTTGATAGTCTCAAACTTGATAGCATTGAAATCCCCAAAGTACTACGACCAAGAAGTGACCAAAAGTCCATCACGACGATCTCAAATCTTTTCATACTATGCAAAATATGAAAGAGCAAGCGAAATAAGGCTAGGATACACATTTTCATAACTTTTTAAAAAGTCAAAGTCAAAGTTAAAAAGTCAACCTCTGGTCAACTTCTCAAAATCCAAAGCTGAGTGAATATTCCAGTGACCCAATCTCCTACAAGCACACCAATTCAAAAATTAAGTCAATCGGAGTTCATTAACATTCCCAAATGCCTATTTGATTCTCACTTGAAAGTGTTCTTGAGTTCATGAACAACTCCAACCCAAAATCTCAACAACTTAGATTCTATGGATGAAACACCACCAAATTGAGTATGATACTCCATGAGTTAATGGTAAACATAATCTACAAACAAAAATCTTAAATTCAAGCCTTCAAAGAAAATTTCCTTTTCAAGTTAGGGTACAGAACCCACTTTAAATCAATCCGAATCATGAAGTTGATGGAGGAACAAAATTGATGTTATAATTCATGTATAATGAGTAAAATAATCTCAAAACATGATAGTAAACTCACCTTAGTTGGTAAGATAATACCCAAGTTCCATCTCTAACTTTTTTTGAAGCATTAACTCATATTTTCCCCCAATAAGGGTAGATGGCCGTTTTTATTAAGAAAGCCATAGGTGCTTCAGCAAGTTGTACCAAGGCTTCGACAGGGTGTACCTCAAGACCCATGTTTATTTTTCTATCAGACACCTTTCAGTAAATCATTCATAACTTTTTGTACATAACTCGGATTGATGAACAATTTAATATGTTGAAAACTAGACTCAAGGGGCTACAACTTTTATCTTTTATACTTTACCAAATTCATTATAGATGGAGTGTTAAATTCGTCTAAATTCAAGCATCAGGCCCGCTCATTTGAAACTTTAGTTTGTCAAGGCACCCATTGGACTTTAAATCATTTCCCAAAGTTCACACGGATGGAAAATGATAATACGAACCTAATGGAACCTTTCAATTACCAAACATAGGACATTTTCCCAATAAGATCTCAAAATCTCAAATAATATACTGGAATTTCAAAAATGAATTCTTCACCAAAAGGGAAACAAACGATGTCCGAATGATCTCTATTTTTGAGATGACTCTACCACCGACCACACCCCTAGCCAATCCGCACACAACTCAGAGATGGCTCTACCACCGACCACACCGCTAGCCATTCCGCACACAACTCAGAGATGGCTACGCTATACATATGTCACAGGATTCCTGATGTTTCTTTCTCACTTATCACATCACGCCAATCACAGATAATATCAATATATCATGGAAATGAGGATGAATGCAATACAAATGACCATATCATGTGTATCATATCAATCCCCAATTGTGCCACACATGGACACATATCACAATGTCAGTATCAAGTCAATCCTTCCCTTTATCCATGATAATACCAAGTTAAATGAGAGATAACTATATCACAAGGACGATATGGGAACTAAGTGCAATCCATTATCCAACACTAGGCAGCAAGCCAATAAATCACAAAGGGGCAACCAACCACAAATCAATCAACAGTACCAAACCTAAGTAATTCATCCCGACTTCATATCCGAAGGCGTCCATGCTTCCTCCGATAGTAACTAACTATACATACGTTTTGCTAACCGAAGTCTTACCATAAGGTAAGCTGCAACCTACATAGATGCCGAGCGGAGTCACAAATGGTCACACATGAGCTTTGCCTTTTCGAGGATCATGATAGTACTCAAAATCTACACATAGAAAAATATCAATTTTGGTTTCTTTATGAGATGTACAAAATTCATAATTAGTTAGTTATATAATATAGGAAATTAGCATTTTAGTCCCTAGGATAATTGTATAAATTCTCAAGTACACCGTATAGTTTTGGCTATGCAATACAAAGGAAATTTCTAAATCACACTCTCAATATTCTATCATGATATCATAGCAGTAAGAGCTCGATCCAGTTCTTCCTCAATCCATCTATCAAATCCTTTTTTCTTCTTCCTCTTTCACTAAGTAATCTGTTCTTCAAAATTTCAATTCAAAATGAGTGAATAAATCCCAATTGTTGTTGGAGCAACTTCTAATGCTGAAAAACAGGACAACACCATTGATACAAGTCACTCATACTATCTGCAGCTTCATATTCACATGGGATGACCCTAGTTCACTCCATCTTTGATGGTGAGAGCTTTCAAGGGTGAAGAAGGTCCATCCTAATAGCACTATCTGCTAAAAAAAGCTGAGTTTTATAAATGGATCTTAAAGTGCACCAGATTTGGATTCAGCAGACTACCTTCAATGGAGTTGCTGTAATGATATGGTTACAACATGGTTATTAAAATCAGTCTCAAAGAATATTAGAGACAATGTTATTTATTCTAAATCTGCAAAGGACATGTGGATCAGCTTGGAGCACATATTTGAAAGGTCAAATGGAGCAAAACTCTACCACCTGCAAAATGAGCTAAGTGTTTTAGTACAAGGGAATGCAAATATTTCTGGATATTTCACTAAACTGAATAAACTATGGGATGAGTTAGACTTATTGAATTCAGATGTAGTTTGAACTTGTGACAGCATTCGTTAAAGGAAGAATAAGTTAATGAAATCTCTAGAGGATCAAAGAATGATCCAATTTCTAATGGGGTTGAATAAAGTTTATTCACATGCTAGAGGAAATATATTAATGCTTAATCCTTTACCTAGCATGGATCATGCATATTCCTTGTTATTGCATGAAGAAAATTAAAGGGAGGTGTATGTTAATGCAGAGATCTCAACTGATTCAAGTTCATTCATGGTGGGAGGTCAAGGTAGGAACAATCAGAAAGCAGGAAACTAGACAGTCTACATAAATAGATCTCCACCACAAAGGTTTGAAAACTATTCTAAAAAACCCAACATATGTACCTAAGAAGTTTAAGAAGAAAAGCAAGTACAATCCAAATGTATCATGCACACATTTTCACAAGGTGGGGCACATTGAGGATGATTGATATATATATATATATTGATAGGGTTTTCTGAAGATTTTGAGTTTACTAATCCAAGAGGTAATGGAGTTCCAGTAAAAGCAAATGCAGGAATAACGGAGGAAGTGTAGGGAAATTTTAAAGTGCAAAATGAACTCAGCTGCTCATGTCCAAATGCATTTTAGTAAAGAGCAATGCACATAAATTGCAAAGATGGTTTACAAACAGATGTAGCTGAGAAAAGCAAGCACATCTGCCCCATAAATCAATGCTAATTGTTGTGCTTGTACAATTTTAAAATATTCAGGATCTTGTTTCTTTGTTTATAACTCTAAAACCTGGATCACAGATTTAGGGGCATCAGAACATGTGTGTTTTAATTTATCTTCCGTTGCATTATTAATTGCACTTCCTATTTATGTCAACATCCATTTACTTAATTTTTTAGGATAACTGTCACACATACGGAAAGTATATCAATTGTACACAATCTTATTCTTAAGAATGTGCTCTATGTACCATATTTGAAGTATAATATTCTCTCTGTCAATAGGTTATGTATTGAACTTGTTTGCTCAGTACTTTTTACACTCACTGAGTGTGTATTGCAGGACCATTCTTTGAGGAAGGGCTATATCTTATGCACATAGAGTGTCAAGCTTTAAGTCTTTACCTACTGTTAATGTAGTTTCAATTCAAAAAGGAAGTGATTCCAATATCCTATCTAGTTTCTTTTCATTTCCGGTTTATGTCAATGTTATTTTAGATGTAAAGCTTTGGCATGTCAGACTTGGGCATTTGCCTTTCTCAGTAATGAAAAAGTTTCATTTCATTCATTTCCCTACTGATTTTGAATATATATGTGTGACATGTGCCCAAAAGCTATACAAACTAGATCTTCTTTTTCTATCAGTCACATCAAGTCTACAAGGATCTTTAAATTGATTCACATTGATACCTGGAGACCATACAAGCACCCTACTCATAATGGCTATAGATATTTTCTAACTATAGTTGATGACTATAGTAGAGGTATATGGACTTTTCTATTGACAAACAAAATTAATGCTTTTCCAGTTTTAAAAACTTTTTGTGTATGGTACATAGAAAAATAGTTTGAAGTTCAAGTGAAGAGCATCAGATCAGATAATTCCACTGAATTGGGCAGAGGTTCACATGAGGTAATTTTTTTTAAAGAAAAAAGAATTTTACATCAAAGAAGTTTTGCTGCTACCCACAACAAAATGAGATAGTTGAGAGAAAGCACATGCATCTCTTAGAACTTGCTAGAGGCTTATTTTTTCAATCTAAAGTCCCTATATCCTATTGGGGTATGTGTATCCTGACTGCCACCCACTTGATCAATATATTGTTTACTAGAGTTCTAAAAGGGAACAGTCTTTATCAAATTTTATTTGGTAGAAAACCTTGTTATAACTCTCTAAAATCTTTTGGTTGCCTCTGTTACACCTCGACTATATCACAAGAAAGAGGAAAATTTGATCAAATGGCAAGAAAGTGTGTTTTCTTAGGATATCCTACAGACCAAAAGGGGTACAAGGTTTTCGATCTAGACACTAGAATTTTTTTATTTCTAGAGATGTGCACTTCTATGAAGAGTATTTTCCTTTTGTAACAGAGCAACCTACATCTCAACCTACTTTTCCAGCTCGTGATATATCTTTAGATCCAGAGTGATTCTTTTTTACATTCACCACACAATCATCCTTCTCACTATTCTCCTTCTAACCATTCTACACCACCACATCACACATCACCAACTCCCTCACAGTCTCCACCTACTCCTCACTCTCTACCACTACCCTCCCCAGATCTTGCTCTTTCACCATAAAATTCCACTTTTATTCCTACCAGAAAGAATGACAAAATTTCACACAAGCCTTCTAGTTTGATAGATTACATCTATAATAGTATCTATCTCACAGATATCACACACTATTGCCTCTTCCAACCTCCAAATCCTATTGTTTACTCATTTAGTGCTCTTTCATCTATAAATGAAAATGTCCTACAAGCTCTTTCTTCTTTATCTGGGGGTTTTCATAGGAATATCTTCACACAGGATGGCAACAAGTCATAGATGTTGATATTACATCACTAGAATCTAACCGCACTTGGGATGTGGTAGAACTTCCTAAAGGCAAGAAAGCACTACCTTGCATATGGGTGTACAAAGTTAAGCATAACTCTGATAATACTATTGAAATACTCAAAGTCAGGCTAGTTGTGAGCGGGGACATTCAAAAGGAGGGAATAGACTATAATGAAACATTCTTACCAGTAGTAAAGATGACCACAGTGAGATGTTTGTTGACCATACTTGTGAAGAAATGTTGGGAGGTATCTCAATTGGATGTTAACAATGCATTTTACATGGAGACCTGCAGGAAGAAGTTTTTATGAAATTTCCTGCAGGTCTCACTTCTCCTAGTCCTAATCATATTTGTCTACTCAACAAATCACTCTATGTACTCAAGCAAGCCTCTAGGCAATGGTAAGCCAGACTTGCTGGAGCCTTGAACTTCAACCTCTTTCAATGATTATTCTCTTTTCTTTAAAAGGACATGTGATCTTATTGCTATCATATCAGTCTATGTGGATGACATACTACTCACCGGTAATCACATAGAAGAACTCACTCAAATTCAGCTATTCTTGAACTCAGTATTCAAAGTAAAAAACTTGGGGAATATACTGCCACGATCCAAACCGGAGGGTCATGACGGGCACCCGGATCTTACTTACCGAGTACCACTAATCATATATTTAACATCTAACCGTAATTAATCATGGGCCACGAGGGCCGTCACCAAGTACCCTGTTGACACATAGTAATGATAAACTGGAAAGAAGCTATGTAAAATCTTACAAACAGGAGAACCCAACCTATGCATATATACATATTAAGGCCGACAAGGTCACACACGACTACTACACACTGACAACTTTCTACAAGCCTCTAAAGAGTCCGTGACATCATAATGTCAGGACAAGGCCCCGCCATACCCCTATGCATATTAAGAATATCATACCACGACTAGACTGCAACTCTAGAATAAGTAGAGTACTCCAATATCAGCTGAACCATCCACCCATTAGTGCGGACCGTCACCCTGTCTACTTGAGCCAGCGGGCATGAAACGCAACGTCCCCCGACAAAAGGGACGTTAGTACGACTGATGTACCGAGTATGTTAGTCATGAAGAATAGCACAATAGAAACCTGAAACTAACATGAGATAAGAAACAACCAACCAGTAGAGAATGTCTCTGAGGGCCATAATATGCCTAAATATCATGTCTGTGCAGAATGCATCTGAGGGCCATAATATGCCTAAACGTCATATATATATATATATATATATATATATATATATATATATATATATATATGTGTGTGTGTGTGTGTGTGTGTGTGTGTGTGTATAATGCCGTCTCCCATCATATCATTTCAGCCTTTGTGGGCAAAATCATCATCATATACCAGCTGATCAGGTGGTGTGCGTATATAATGTTGTATCCCTTTTCTCATCCCCTACGTATATATAATGCATACCATATAGTAGTGTATATAACACATGTGGGTCAAGGGTAATACATAAATATAATGCATGAATGATAATAAAATATTATGAGTTTATCGGAGTGACGTAATGCCGCTTCACTCCGATTAACACTATGAATGCTAACATTTTTACATATACCTCAATAGGTATTTAGAAACATATTTAGACATGTTTTGAACATAGGAATGAATAACACTAACATCCTTAACTACTAAGAGTATAGTCATTTATGGGACAATATTTTGCCTTTCGTACTTAGAATATGCCAAAAGAAGAAATGATTTGTCTTAACATACCTTTATTGGTCTTCTTAACAATCCTATCAACGCAACTCATCTAGCACCTCAACCTTATTTGCCAAGAACCCCTCTTCTTCCACCTTACTTTACATTGAAGAAAGCCCGAATTCAATAACCCGACAAATAGAATAACGAGATCGAAGCGGTGAGCAAAACTCGTATGTTGCTCTTGTGAAACTTTATACGTTGCTGCATCACGTTACTTCTTTTACAACTCATGTTTCTGCTTCTAATACTAAATTTGCATTGTACATACTTGCTTAAGTGAACTATAAAAGATGAGATTTCTATACTACCTATGTTTCTCACGAGAAAGGTGGTTGTCCATATCTTTTAGTTTGCCAATTTTCCAACTAAAGTGATTTACATCTCAATTCTTTTATGGTAGGTTGTGGGGTCTACATAAATAATAATAATGATTACACTACACACCAAAATGTGCCACCCATTACATAGATTACATAGTCATATGTTGCTCACTCCTATGATTGCCACGTGGAAGAATGGTTGACACTTAACATTATCCAATAACAGATTATTTATTCCTTTATCCCCACTATAATTCAATATCTAATCAATTAGACACATAATTAATTATTTGATCTCAATTCACTTAAATATTAAATCACCTTTAACACACTTTATATACTCATTATCACAATCGTGTGATATAGCTCTAGTCCATAACCTCTTTAGACACACCCAAGTTCTTATTTCCCAATCACCGTCATCACACTTTTAAGTCCTAAATCATTTTGGGACATCATTCTTCTATACAATGAGCTCTTTGTTTGCATACTTGAATATCACCAAAATTCTCAGGAGCTGGAGTCTGTCGCGCCCATTTTTAACCCGCGGCTAGCGACGTAATGGAATCGATTCCCTCTGGATTGATTAAAAATTGCTTGCTTGAGGAGTCGCCACCTAATTATTCTAAGGTGAATTAGGGCACTTAAATGTTAACTAAATGCTACAAAATAACTCTGGTTTTATGATCTGTGAAACTAATGAGATTCTAGGTAAGGGATCCTAAAGGGAAGGGCTTAGTCATCCTTTAAGATCCGCTAACTTGCAGTTATCATGTCAAACTCAGGTTTAATTATTGTACTAAGAAAATGCATGTTTAAAAATATAAAGTTAAAATGATGTTGCAGATATTTAATGAAAGGATGCATTTGTACAAGTATGCATTCTGTATGACATAAAAAAATACATGTAAAGTTGAAAAAGTATGCATTTGTATGAAAATTGATAAAAATATATGCAATGTGATTTATTGGGTGAAACATATATTTGTATTGTATTATTTACAAAAATACATGAAAAGTAATTTGTTGAAAAAAATACACTTTTGATTGCATTATTTACAAAATATATGCAAAGTGATTTTTTAGATAAAATATGCATTTGTATGACATTGTTTATAAATATATACAAGGTGATTTAGTAAGAAGAAAATAACTTATTGGTAATGCAAAGAAAGTGATATTTTATAAGTCTTTTTTAATAACGAATCGGATAAAAATAAAACTCTATTTTGTATGATTAATAGTGTGAATAAAAGGTGACCGATAGTTTTGAAGATTTTGAACAGTTCAAAAATAAGCTAGCGTTTTGAAGGTAGAGCGACGAGCCTAAAATAGATAAACTATCGATTTTCGATTTTAAGTCTACTCTTTCTAGATTATTAATTCTAAGTCTACCTATTCTAAACATTTCAATAATTACACAAGTACAATAAATAATATTACAATACAGAATAAAATAAAGCTGAATTAAAGAAAATAAAACAATAATAAAATAAATCATCTCGAATGGGTATCTTGTCTTCTTTAACTGTGTTCCTTGCAAGCTGTCAAGAACAAACGGTTAGAAACAATTGAATATAAATAACTTCAGATCCGCACCCAAAACAGTAAATGTTTTGATTACGGAGGGCTCAGATTTAAATTTTGAAAAGATCATTCCAATCACGTCGTGGTTGCGAACATATGACTCGTTGGTCATTTTAGTTGCCTTACCTACCGAACATATTGGTCTCTCGGATGAAAAAAAGATTTAAGTTTCATCCTTACCCGGAAGTTTTATTTCCGTCTTTCCAACTGTGGAGGCCTAAAAAATAGACGAATATTTTTTCATCAGCTAGTGTAGTGTCATGTTCAAATCAACAAAATAATATCAAAAAAGCAAGAGCCGAAATCAAGAACCGTTTTCCTAAGGGACACAACCTCAAATTCAATTTCATTGGCCAAAGTATATTATTTGATCAAATCAATAAAATAACAAAATAGCCGAGTAAATGGATGTTCAAATACCAAAATAAATCAACGGTCCGTGATTAAAACATTTGACAAGAATTTTGAATTTTTGAACCGAAACAGAATTCGAGATGCTTCTGAAAATCCGACTCGAGCCAGAACAGATCCGACCCGAATTTTGGGTCGACTCGATTTAGAAGATCTGACCCGAATCAAATTTTCTTGGATTTTTCACATAACCAACAACAAAAAATCAAAACCAAAATCTGGAAATTTTACCCAAATCGGATTGCCCCGACCCGAGTCAGTTTTTCTCAGATTTTCATATAACTAACAACAAAATATTGAACACGAAAATCTAGAAATTTTACCCGATCCGGTTGAAATAGGCAGACGACAGTGGGCGCCATGGTAGAACAATGGTGAAAATAGCAAAAAATAGAGCAAAGTCTAAAAAAGGAGCAATAATCAACGGAGAAAACAGAGGCAAAAGCCGGAGTAATTATCCGGTTAGAACTATCACAAATTAGCAAGATATTAAGAACAATCCAAAATCAGCCAGCACGCCGAAAAATATACTCGCCGGATGTCACGACCCATACCGGAGGGCCGCGACGGGCACCCGGACCTCACCCGTCGGGTACCGCCAACTGTACATCCACCACCTACTCGTAATTAATTACGGACTAAGCCGAAATAAAATTATGAACAACCAGGTAACTAACTTATATATATACATGTACCAAGGCCGACAAGGCCATGCAAGACTACTACACACAGGACACCTGTCTACAAGCCTCTAAGAGTAGCAATATCAAAGGTCGGGACAAGGCCCACCATACCCATATAGACACGCAAAACTGTATTATACCAAAATCAGACCGACACCCCGGAAAGAGAGGAGTGCTTCCAAAATCCGTGGAAATCTGTAACCTATTCGCGTGGGTCGTCGCCTTGCCTATGCGAACTTGCGGGCATGAAACGCAGCATCCCCCGACAAAAGGGACGTCAGTACGACTGATGTACTGAGTATGTCAGACATATATAAAAACATAACAGGAATATACCAATGACTGAAACAAAAATAACTAACCAACAGGAATTGCCTCTGAGGGCCCTAATACACCTTTTTTTACATGTTATGTACAATGCAATGTCCATATTTATTGGCCTCATTGGGCAATTTTCTTACCATGACAGCCTCTGTGGGTATCATACCATGTAATGGTTAATTAACATATGCATGATGCAAGTGCGGTATATATATATATATATATATATATATATATATATATATGTTAGTGTTGCGGATCGTGCAACCCATCCCAATAAGCCATATAGGCATCACATCATCACATCATATTGGCCTCTTCGGGCTCTTTTGTGATAGTCTGTACCAGCTGCAGGTGGTGTGCGTATATAACGCCTTTGCCCTTTTTCCCATATCCCCTACATATAATATTTACCATATAGTAGTGTGCATAGCACCAGTGGTCCAGGGTAATATATGAATACAATACAACTAAAATTGCATGAATGACAATAAAATACCCCGAGTGACATAATATCTTTGCACCCTTGTCTAACACTGTGAATATCAACACATTTTCCGTGCGCCTCAATAAGGACTTAGAGATATATTTAGACATGCTTTCAGCATAGGAATCAATAACATGAATATTCTTAACTACTAGGACTAGAATAAATTATGGAGCAATATCACAGTTATATTTGATTACATGAAACATGCCAAAAAAAAATAATAATTTACCTTAATATACCTTGAATAATAACGAAACCAGCACCTTTCATTTTTTCCAAGCAAGACTACTGCTTTTCTATCCTAGTCCTACCATTAATTCGTACTCTCTTCCTTTCTCTTCTCTTTTCTTTTTTTTTTCCAAACCAAACCAATTGCACGTTTTTTTTTGTTATAGAAGCAACCAAAGGAATTGGGAGGAGTTAATCTAAAAGTACACGATTTAATCCCCCATATAACACTAACCCCCCCCCCCAAATCGTTGGCATTCACGGCTGCCACATATCAGGACTCTTAAGTTAGTCACTATGTGATTACTTAAGAGTTACACATGCACTGCTTCAACTCCACCTGTCCCCCTATTAATTCATTAACCCGATAATTAATCAATTACACACATAATTAATTTCGTGATCCCAATTCACTTAAATCTTGACAACTTATAGGAACTTCATATAATTAATGTCATAATTTGTGATATGACACTAGTCCATAACCTCTTTATGCACGTGCCAAATTATTTCCGATCCCCGTCGTCAAACTTGTTGTGTCCAAAATTATTTCGGGGTCTAATTCTTTTATATACTAATCTCATTATTAGCATACATAAATAACATAAATTCCAAAGTTTGGGTCTTCTTGCACACGCTTAGCGATTTAAACCGTAACCCAAAAGTACGGGACGTTACATCTTTCCCACCTTAGAAACATTCGTCCTCGAATGTTGGGGTAACATATCTAATCCCTGTTACGTAGCCCGAATGCACAATCATTAAATACCATGACAGGAATTTAGAATTTACCTTAGGCTTCTCTTGAAATCTCGACATTAGTCCAGAATAGGTGTGGATATTTGCGCATCATTTCCTCTTCCGCTTCCCATGTCACCTCTTCCACGCTCCTATTTCGCCACAGAATTTTTACAGAAGCTACTTCCTTAGTCCTCAGCTTACGGACTTGTCGATCTAGGATAGTAACAGGAATTTCTTCATATGACATATCCTCTATAACCTGCACATCCTCAATTGGTACAATTCGAGAAGGATCTCCAACATATGCTCTCAACATGGAAATATGAAAGACTGGATGAACACATTCCAACTCCGATGGTAAGTCTAACTCATATGCTACCTGGCCAATTCGTCGAATTATGCAATATGGCCCAATATACCTTGGACTAAGCTTTCCTTTCTTCCCGAATCTCATTACACCCTTCATCGGCGAAAATTTCAAAAATATCCAGTCGTCCACCTGAAACTCTAAGTCTCACCGTCGCACATCTGCATATGACTTTTGACGACTCTGAGCTGTTAACAACCATTCTTTGATAAGCTTTACTTTTTCTATGGCTTGGTGTACCAAGTCAGGTCCAAATAACTCTGATTCACCTATCTCGAACCATCCAATAGGAGATTTACATCTTCGTCCATACAAGGCCTCATATGGAGCCATTTTAATACTGGCGTGATAGCTGTTATTGTACGCGAACTCAAGAAGGGGTAAGTGATCATCCCAACTTCCCTTAAAGTCCAACACACTAGCTCGTAACATGTCCTCGAGCATCTGAAACGTTCGCTCAGCTTGACCGTCTGTCTGAGGATGGAAAGCCGTACTCAAATTAACTCGGGTGCCTAACCCTTTCTGAAATGATTTCCAGAAGTTAGCTGTAAACTGAGCACCTCGGTCATATATAATAGAAATAGGCACACCATGAAGTCGAACAATCTCCTTAATATATAACTTCGCATAATCTTTGGCGGTGTAGGTAGTTTTTACCGGCAAGAAATGAGGTAATTTGGTCAGTCTATCAACAATTACCCAAATAGAATCAAATTTCCAATAGGAACGAGGTAATCCCGTAACGAAGTCCATATTAATCATTTCCCATTTCCATATCGGAATCTCAATGTTCTGAGTCAAGCCACCAGGCTTTTGGTGTTTTATTTTTACATGCTGACAATTGGGGCACTGAGCCACAAACTCAGCCACGCTCTTCTTCATGTCATTCCACCAATAAATACTCTTGAGATCATGATACATTTTAGTTGATCCTAGATGAATAGAGTATTGTGAACCATGAATCTCCATCATAATTCTATCCCATAATCCTGCTACATTTGGAACGCATAGACGACCCTGGTGCCGGAGAGTTCCATGTTCGTCAATCTCAAAGGTCATGGTTTTCTTCTGTTGAACACTGTCTCTTATATTCTTCAACCTAGGGTCTTCCCATTGAAGTTCCTTAATTTTTTATATAAGGGATGATCTTGACACATCCTGGACCACAAACCCGCCATCCTCCGAATCCACTAGTCGGACTCCCGAACTAGCTAACTGATGAATCTCTCTTACCAATTCCTTCCTTTTGACTTGTACTGGCATCGAACTAACCATTGCCTTACGACTGAGCGCGTCTGCTACAACATTAGCTTTGCCAGGGTGATATAAGATGTCCACATCATAGTCCTTCAATAACTCAAGCCATCTTCTTTGCCTCAAATTCAGCTCTTTTTGTTTGAATATGTATTGTAGACTCTTGTGATCCGTAAAAATATCCACATGAACACCATATAAATAGTGCCTCCAAATCTTCAGTGCATAGACTACCGCGGCCAACTCTAGATCATGCGTCAGATAGTTCTTCTCATGTTTCCTCAATTGCCTTGAAGCATAGGCAATCGCTTTACCATGTTGCATTAGCACACATCCTAAACCTGCTCTCGAGGCATCACAATACACAACATAACCTTCTGGACCCTCTGGGAGAGTAAGGACTGGTGCCGATGTTAATTTATCTTTTAACTCTTGGAAACTCCGTTCACAAGCATCGGACCATTGGAATTTTATAGTCTTTTGTGTTAACTTTGTTAGTGGTGCCGATATGGTAGAAAATCCTTCTACAAACCTTCTATAATAGCCGGCTAAGCCCAAAAAGCTGCAAACCTCTGTTGGAGTCGTGACCCTCGGCCAATTCTTCACCGCTTCAATCTTCTGAGTGTCAACTCTTATACCCTCGTCTGACACTATATGACCAAGAAAAGCCACTGACTTCAGCCAAAACTCACATTTGGATAGCTTTGCATACAACTTATGGTCTCAGAGCATTTGTAGTATTATTCGCAAGTGATCCACATGCTCTATTTCCGAGTGAGAGTAAACCAGAATATCATCTATAAATACTATCACAAATACGTCCAGGAATGGGCGGAACACGCTATTCATTAGATCCATAAATGTTGTTGGTGCATTTGTAAGTCCAAATGACATTACTAGGAACTCAAAGTGCCCATACCTTGTTCGGAATGTCGTCTTCGGAATATCCTTCTCCTTAACCTTTAGCTGATGGTACCCCGACCTTAGGTCAATTTTTTAGAAAAACTTCGCACCTTGTAACTGGTCAAACAAATCATCAATTCGAGGAAACGGGTACTTGTTCTTGATAGTGACTTTATTCAGCTACCGATAATCAATACACATCCATAATGAGCCATCTTTCTTTTGTACAAACAATACCGGCGCGCCCCAAGGAGATATGCTAGGCCTAATAAAGCCTTTCTCTAGCAAATCCTTTAATTTCTCCTTCAATTCTTTCAATTCAGCTGGAGCCATCCTATAATGAGGAATAGATATCGGTTGAGTGTATGTCAACACATCTATACCGAACTCAATTTCCCTTTCAGGAGGAAGGCCTGGAAGTTCGTCTGGAATATATCAAGAAATTCATTGACCACTGGAATTAATTGAGAACTAGGTGGTTCAACATCGACATCTCTTGCCCGAACAAGATGATATATATACCCTTTGGAGATCATCTTTCTTGCCTTGAAGTATGAAATAAACCTACCTTTTGGCATTGCCGTATTACCTTTCCATTCAAGGACCGCCTCGCCTGGAAATTGGAATCTAACAATCTTTGTTCGGCAGTCAACATTAGTGTAGCATGACGCTAACCAATCCATGCACATAATAACATCGAAGTCAACCATTTCTAATTCCATAAAATCTAATAGGGTCTGATGACAACATGCCAATACTGCACAATTTTGATAGACCCGTCTAGCGATTACCGATTCACCAACCGATGTAGATACTACAAATGGATCCCTTATCAACTCAGGATCCATACCAAATTTACAGGGAACGAAAGGAGTAATATATGATAAATTTGAGCCTAAATCTAACAACGCGTACACATTATGTGAGAGAACCGATAGCGTACATGTAATGACATCAGGTGAGGATTTCTGATCATGTCGTCCCATTAGTGCATAAGTACGGTTCTGGCCCATTCCTCTGCCTCGGCCAGATAATGCCTGCTGACTCTGTCCTAACAGGCGTACTGATTGGGATGAAGCTGATGCAGATCCGACCGGCTGAACTCTACCACCTTCACTTTTTGTCAGACAATTTCACACTATATAACCACGCTCCCCGCAAGAATATCATACTCTTCCCTCTTGTTAGCACGACCCTGCATGGGTTCCACCACACTTTCCACATCGAGCCAATGGAGGCCTCATCTGTATAGAATTCCTTCTATAATAAGATCCTGGTGCTCGTGAACTCTGGCCTAATCCCGTTTGAGTATAACGATCAGCCCTCGATCCTGAAGATGGCAATGATGAGTCGGTTACTGGGTAAAATGGTCGTCTATAAGGCTGTGGCCTGGGCCAGCCTTCGAAGTCCCTCACGCCACTTACAGACCGAGCCCTTTTATGTTGGCCCCTATCACGCTCTCGATCAATTCGTTGTTGCCTCTTGCGATTCTCCAGGTTCTGTGCATAAGTCTGGATGCGAGATATCCGTATCCGGATTCAAAGAAGCCGTAGTACACTCGTTGATCAAGTGTGGCCCCAAACCAGTAATGAACATGTGTACCTCGTCACTCATTTCAGCTATAATTGTAGGAGCATATCGAGCCAATGAATTAAACTGCAAGTTATATTCCCGAACGCTCATGCTGCCTTGTTCAAGACGTAGGAACCTGTCCTGTCTGGCCCATCGAAGTTTAACTGGCAGAAAGTGATGTAGGAATGCCTCTGAAAATTCTCTCCATCCTGCTGGTGGAGCATAGTGTCCCTTAGATTTCTCCCATGTATCAAACCATGTTACTGCGACATCCCGCAGTCTATAAGAAGCAAACTTTATCGACTCGGCATCAATAGTATCTATCACCCGCAAGGTGCGCTATACATGATCCAAAAAATTATGTGGGTTCGCGTTCAAATCTGTTCCTGTGAATACCGGAGGGTCTAGATTGATGAAATTCCGAGCTCTTGAGCTAGCAGCTCTGTCAGAAGGACTAGGGACCTGATGATGGGCCTGAGCGACCACCAATTATGTCAATAACTGAACCGCACTCCGCATATCAAGAGCCATATATGGGGTATCATGTGGAGGAACTAAAGGTGTTGCCGCTCCACCAATCTCCTCTGATGGTGATGTACCGGGGGAACCATACAAAAGATTCGTATCGAGGGTCTCACTCTGGCCCTCGCTAACGGGTGGTAATCGGCTGGTACCTTCGCCCGCGACCATATTCAATTCCCTCATACTCTTGGATTTTCTTGCGGTAGGCATCGCAGGAATCATAAGCACGAAATGGATTAGGAGTGAAATACTTATAACTCAGTTCTATAGCACGATTTATGAGATGAAAGAATAGGAATCATCCCTAAAATGTCAGATAGCCTCCTGTTTATAAGTATGGTGCACAACATACCCATAAACATGACTCTACTAGACACGGCTTATAAACTCCCTAGGATAGACATGCTCTGATACCAAGTTTGTCACGACCCAAATCGGAGGGCCGCGACGGGCACCTGGACCTCACCCGTCGGGTACCGCCAACTGTACATCCACCACCTACTCGTAATTAATTACGGACTAAGCCGAAAGAAAATTATGAACAACCAGGTAACCAACTTATATATATACATGTACCAAGGCTGACAAGGCCATGCAAGACTACTACACACAGGACACCTGTCTACAAGCCTCTAAGAGTAGCAATATTAAAGGTCGGGACAAGGCCCCGCCATACCCATATAGACACGCAAAACTGTATCATACCAAAATCAGACCGATACCCCAGAAAGAGAGGAGTACTTCCAAAATCAGCAAAAATCTGCAACCTATTCGCGTGAGTCGTCGCCTTGCCTATGCGAACCTGCGAGAATGAAACGCAGCGTCCCCCAACAAAAGGGACGTCAGTACGACAGATGTACTAAATATGTCAGGCATATATAACAACATAACAGGAATATACCAATGACTGAAACAAAAACAACTGACCAACAGGAACTGCCTCTGAGGGCCCTAATACACCTTTTTTTTTACATGTTATGTACAATGCAGTGTCCATATTTATTGGCCTCATCGGGCAATTTTCTTACCATGACAACCTCTGTGGGCATCATACCATGTAATGGTTAATTAACATATGCATGATGCAAGTGCGGTATAAATATATATGTCAGTGTTGCGGATAGTGCAACCCGTCCCAATATATGTTAGTGTTGCGGATCGTGCAACCCATCCCAATAAGCCATATAGGCATCACATCACATCATCACATCATATTGGCCTCTTCGGGCTCTTTTGTGATAGTCTGTACCAGCTGCAGGTGGTGTGCGTATATAACGCCTTTCCCCTGTTTCCCATATACCCTACATATATAATATTTACCATATAGTAGTGTGCATAGCACCAGTGGTCCACGGTAATATATGAATGCAATGCATGCAATGCATGCAATGCAACTAAAATTGCATGAATGACAATAATATACCCCGAGTGACATAATATCCTTGCACCCTTGCCTAACACTGTGAATATCAACACATTTTCCGTGCGCCTCAATAAGGACTTAGAAATATATTTAGACATGCTTTCAGCATAGGAATCAATAACATGAACATTCTTAACTACTAGGACTAGAATAAATTATGGTGCAATATCACGGTTATATTTGGTTACATGGAACATGCCAAAAGAAGAAAATAATTTGCCTTAACATGCCTGAAATAATAATGGAAGCAACACCTTTTATTTTTTTCCAAGCATGACTACTGCTTTTCTATCCTAGTCCTACTATTAATTCATACTCTCTTCCTTTCTCTTCTCTTTTTTTTTTCCAAACCAAACCAATTGCACGTTTTGTTTTTTTGTTACAGAAGCAACCAAAGGAATTGGGAGGAGTTCATGTAAATGTACACGATTTACTCCCCAATATAACACTAACCCCCCCCCCAAATCGTTGGCATTCACGGCTGCCATATATCAGGACTCTTAAGTTAGTCACTATGTGATTACTTAAGAGTTACACGTGCACTGCTTCAACTCCACCTGTCCCTCCCTATTAATTCATTAACCCGATAATTAATCAATTACACACATAATTAGTTTCGTGATTCCAATTCACTTAAATCTTCACAACCTATAGGACCTTCATATAATTAATGTCATAATTTGTGATATGACACTAGTCCATAACCTCTTTATGCACGTACCAAATTATTTTCGATCCCCGTCGTCACACTTGTTGTGTCCAAAATTATTTCGGGGTTTAATTTTTTATATACTAATCTCATTATTAGCATACATAAATAACATAAATTCCAAAGTTCGGGTCTTCTTGCATACGCTTAGCGATTTAAACCATAACCCGAAAGTATGTGTATGTCAACATGAGGTTAAATCAGTCCAACAAACACACAACAATATAACCACAAGAGAAATAGAAATGAACGTAGTGTCGTCGGAGTTCGACCTCCGGTCAGATTCAATAGCAAAAAAATAGAAGCGGCGGCGGCGTCACTTCCACGATGAAAATGCCGGAGCGACGCCGGAATTTTCTTTTCGGTCAGATCTGGAAAAAAGCGAAGAGCACAACAAAAACCAAGTATCATCGTAATTCCCACGGTGATGGGCTAGCAGTGATGGTGGCGATGGTTCGTTGTGGTTCATCGGAGCTAGAAGCTCCTCACCTGAGCAGTGGGTTGAGGTGATGGAGGCAGGGCCTGGGTCACGGGTATGGGGCAAGGTTTTTAGGGTATGCGGTTGATGGTATCGGGGTTCGGTCGCCGGTTTTTGTGAAGAGAGTATGGGTCGCCGGCGATTTCGATTTAGCGGGAGAAAAGTGTGGGGGTCCCTTTTTAGGGTGTGCGACTGATTTTGGGTTTTAAAGAGAGGGAGGGTTTGGTTTTCATTATTAGGGTTTTGGGATTAAAGGGGGGAAATAAATAAAGGGGTTGGGCTTGGGAGTTGTGGGCCGATGGGTTAGGGTTGGGCCGACAGATTGGATGACAAATTGGGCTGATTTTGTGTTTTGGGTTAAGGGAAAAATGAGTTGTGGTTAAAAAAATAAAAGGTGTTTAATATTTAAAAGATGCTTTGCAAAAGATTTAAATTACAAAGATCAAAATATCGATGTGATAAAAACATTATATTTATGAAATGCTTAAAAAATAAAAATGCAATGTCATTTTGCTAAAATAAAATAATATAGAATATTAGGATAAAAACTATGATTGTGATTTTAAAAGGAAAATGATAGTAAAAAATGTGAATAATAATAATAATAATAAATAATGATATTGAAAATAATATATATATATATATATATATATGTATGTATATATATTAAATTTATTTTTGAGGTGTCAAAAATATTTAAAATTGTAAATAAATAGGAAAAGATGGGACAAAATTGGGTGTCAACAGAGTCTACTTATATTTATGTCGAGTTGTTCAAACCATCGCCCGAAAGTACGGGGTGTTACATCCTTTCCTCCTTAGAAACATTCGTCCTCGAATGTTGGGGTGACATAACTAATCATCGTCACGTAGCCAGAAACACAACCACCACTTCACGGGGCCATATAATATAACATACATCATTATACCATACCTCACATGGTCACCAAGCAGTAATTATAATAATCTGAAATAGAACCCACCTTATGCTTCTCTCGGTACCTCGACATTGGTCATATGTAAAGATATTTGTGTCTTATCTCCTCTTCCGCCTCCCGTGTCATTTATTCTACATTCTTATTCCGCCATAGAACTTTCACGGAGGCTACTTCTTTAGTCCTCAACTTGCGGACTTATCGATCTAAGATAGAAATAGGAACCTCTTCATATGATAGGTCCTCTATCACCTTCACATCGTCAATTGGTTCAATCCGGGAAGGATCCCCAACACACGCTCTTAACATAGAAACATGGAAAACCGTATAAACAAACTCTAACTCCGGAGACAAGTCTAATTCGTAAGCCACTTGGACTATTCGTCAAATTATGTGATATGGCCCAATATACCTTGGGCTAGTCTTTCCCTTTTTCCCAAACCTCATTACACCCTTCATCGAAGAAATCTGCAAGAAGACCCAATCATTCACTTGGAACTCTAGGTACCGTCGTTGCACATCTGAATACAACTTTTGATGACTCTGAGTAGTTAACAGTCATTTCTAGAAAAGCTTCACTTTCTCTATGGCTTGGTGCATTAGGTCAGGCCCAAATAATTCTGATTCGCCTATTTCGAACCATCCGATAGGAGATCTACATTTCCTTCCATACAAAGCCTCATATGGAGCCATTTTGATACTAGTATGATAACTGTTATTGTACGCAAATTCAATAAGGGGGTAGATGATCATCCCAACTTCCCTTGAAGTCCAATACACGAGCTCGTAGCATGTCTTCGAGCGTTTGAATCGTACATCTGGCCTGCCCGTCTATCTGAAGGTGGAAAGCTGTGCTAAGATTAACTCGAGTGCCCAAACTTTTTTTTTTAAATGATCTCCAGAATTTAGTTGTGAACTGCGCATCTCGGTCAGATATAATAGAACTAGGCGTACCATGAAGGCGAACAATCTCCTTAATATATAACTTTACATAGTCCTCAGATGTGTAGGTAGTTTTGACCGTCAGGAATTGAACTAATTTGGTTAGTCTATCAACAATCATCCAAATAGAATCAAACTTATGATAAGAGCGAGGTAAACCCGTAATAAAATCCATATTAATCATTTTCCATTTCCACGTCGGAATTTCAATTTCCTAAGTCAGGCTGCCGGGATTTTGGCCCTCTACTTTTACTTACTGACAATTAAGACACTGAACTACCAACTCCGCAATGTTTCTCTTCATGCCATTCCACCAATACATACCTTTGAGATCATGATACATCTTAGTACATCCAGGTCGTGAGCAATGGACCTCTGTCATACTCTTGTCTCGTAATCCTGCTACATTTGGAATACACAAATGGACCTTCCACCTGGGGTCCCTCTTCCATTATATTCGAAGGTTGCAATTCTCTTTTTATTAAATATTCTTCCCGATCTTTCCTAAAAATGGGATCTTCATCATGACGTTTCCTTTTTTCGTATGAGGGATGACCCTGCTTTATTCTGAGTCATAGGGCTATCACTATTTGAATCCTCCAATTGGATTCCCACTTAGCTAACTGATGTGTTCCCTCAGGTCAACTTCTCTCATTCGTCCTCACATTAGTCAAGCCGTTTGTGGGTGAATGATCCTATTATCAACTTAGCTTTGTTAACTAACTGGTGTGCTGAAAACTCTTATATTTGTAGTATCTCAATCGTGAACACTTTATGAACAATGTCATTCAAATCTGAAGTGTGTGTATCATCGCAGTTAACTCTCATTCATGGTTGGAAATGAATCTTTTTTTTCGTACCTTCTCACTACTCGTAATTATAAACAACTTCCTTTTTTTACTTCTTTTGACACTTGCTCACTGATTTTCTTACTTGTCATTCTCTTCTTAATTCTAAAATATTCTGGTATATATACGTAATATCAAACATTGCACCTGATTCCAATCCTTGGTGTTACTACCCCTTAAAGGATAAGTTGCTAACTTATTCCCTTATTCAGTACATGGAAGATTCTGAAGAATTTGCATTACATGACGTTGGCCTACTATATCCAATCCTGGTCATTATACTTAGATTCGTATTCCTTCACTTGCCTCATGGACAAGACTTTCTGTCAATGGCGCTTTGAGAAAATATTTCCTTGATCTCGTTAAGCTGTAAACCCATTACTTTATCTATCTCGTAGAACCTTTGGTTAGTTCAAAAATGCTCATAGACATATGTATTTTCCTGACATTTTATCTTCATTATAATGTCATTATCTCTTTACATATATCTTTAATGTCTACCTTGTATCCATAGGCATTATTGGCCCTTTTTCACCTATTTAGGTGCTAATCTCGATCTTTACTCACGGTTACTTTCGTTTACATACTTTTTGAGAAGTATGACTGCATATGTTGTGGAACCGATGTTTCGTATGTTTAGATCCAATCCACGGTGTTACGTGATCCAATGACTTGTCATGTTTTTTTGTCTTATCATTATTAGATCTCCCACCGACTGAGTGCTCATTCGTCATACCTTTACATTTCCATTTCAAGTTGCCTTGGGGGGGTCTCTTATCTCAAAGTATTTCTCATACTATCTTCCTGAACATCAGAGGTTCGTCACATTTGGCCGAAGAGTTCTTACTGTCCTTCCTCTACCATTAGTCCTTACGCTATTCTAGAGTAATCATACATTTGTGAAACCTGCATAACTATAATCTCATTCACCTTTATCTTTCTTGTCGTAATCCTTCATTCTCCTCGTCATTAAAAGGAAAACATGTATGCCTTGATACTTGATCATACCATTCCATTCATACTTATTAACTGTTTTCATATTTTTTACAACCATTCTTTGATTGTTCCATAGTTTCCGTCCTCAATTGCCCTAACAAGCTACTATTATTCAGAGGTTATTTAGAATTTTAACATGTTGCACAATGAAGCCGAAGACCTTACCATTCCAATATCTATATCATGCCTTAGCTTACTAACATTGATACATGTAATTCTCAATAATACGCGGTATGTCCATTTACACACGGACGAGAGGCTTATGTCCTATTCCACTACCGTGGATAACTCGATCCTTATATAAGACTTGGGCTCACTATTCTGGGTATTTCACCTTACGTGATCTTCTTAAATTTATTGATGGTTACTCTTCAAACGATTCGATTGTGGCAATCCATTCTCGTTAATGATATACTAGGCCAATTCCCAATCTATTCTAGGTAAGACATTACAATTTAGATCGCACGTACATAACCTATTTCCTCATTCTAATCAACAAGCATCATTGTAAAACGTGTAAATTTTCATAACCTACTAAACCTTCCAACGATGTCTTCTACTTTTCATCTGTACAACTCATAATCATCTTATTCATACCTTTGCACATCAACTTGGGACACTTGGAATGTTGTGGCCATGGCTGCCACACTAAACCAACCCCCTGTACCTTTGCGGCATAATCCGACATGCGCTCAACCATACTGACTACAAGATGGTCGAGGCGGTCTCACTCGACCTTTATAACTTTGACTTTGAGATATTGGCATCTTTGAACCCTTTAAATATCGGCGATCCCTGACTAATAAATTTCCTAGGTTATGAGCTTCATGACCCTTTAAGGGGTCTATCTCTATCAGATTATCTAGGATGAAGTCATTACTGGGAGGCAATCAATTGATTCAATACTTGCACCGCTCTCCTTACATCCAATCAGATGGAGCCGATGGTAGGACTGATGATACGGGAGCTTCCCTAAAGCTCTCTGGTACTACTAGATTCATCGATACCTGGGAAAGTAACTTACTCATCTCATCTGATGGATCTGTCTCAATAGAGAGCATACTACTCGCATTTACACTCAATCCAACCTCCATCTCCCTGCTAATCATAGCCCTATAGGAAGAAGGCATTGCTGTAATCATAAGCACGATAAGGTTTACACAGAGAATTCTTATAATTCAGCTCTGTAGCACGATTCTAGATCAAGAAGGAAGGTAACCATCATCTAAATTCCCTGTAGATTCATGTCTATAAGTGTGGTGCACAACACACCCATAAATAAGACTCTACTAGACACGGCTTGTAGACTCCCTAGGACAGACCTACTTTGATACCAAGTTTGTCATGACCTAAATCGGAGGGTTATGACGGGCACCCGAACCTTACTTACCGAGTACCACTGATCATATATTTAACATCTAACCGTAATTAATAACGGGCCATGAGGGCCATCACTAAGTACCCTGCTGACACATAGAAATGATAAATTGGAAAGGAGCTACGTAAAATTTTACAAACAGAAGAACCCAACTTATGCATATATACATACTAAGGCTGACAAGGCCACACAAGACAACTGTCTACAAGCCTCTAAAGAGTACGTGACATCATAAGGTCAGGACATGGCCCCACCATACCCCTATGCATATTAAGAATATCGTACCACGACTAGATTGCAACTCTGGAATAAGTAGAGTGCTCCAATATCAGCTGAACCAGCCACCCACTAGTGCAGACCGTCACCCTGTCTACCTGAGCCTGTGGGTATGAAACGCAGCATCCCCCGACAAAAAGGATGTCAATATGACTGATGTACCGAGTATGTCAGGCATGAAGAATAGCACAATGGAAACCTGAAAGTAACATGAGACAAGAAACAACCAACCAGTAGAGAATGCCTCTGAGGGCCATAATATGCCTAAATATCATGTTTGTGCAGAATGCCTCTGAGGTCCATTATATTACTAAATGTCATGCACAATGCGGTCATATATATATGTGTATATAACGCCATCTCCCATCATATCATTTCGGTCTCTGTGGGCATACTCATCATCATATACCAGTTGATCAGGTGGTGTGCGTATACAACGCCGTATATCTTTTCCCATCCCCTACATATATAATGCATACCATATAGTAGTGTATATAACAATTGTGGGTCAAGGGTAATACATAAATATAATGCATGAATGATAATAAAATATTCTGAGTTTATCGGAATGACGTAATGCCACTTCACCTCCGATTAACATTATGAATACTAAAACTTTTTCCATATACCTCAATAGGGATTTAGGAATATATTTAGACATTATTTGAACATAGGAATGAATAACACTATTAATCCTTAACTACTAAGAGTAGAATCATTTATGGGACAATATTACGTATGTGTTTCGTACTTAGAACATGCCAAAAGAAGAAATGATTTATCTTAACATATATTTATTGGTCTTCTCAACAATCCAATCAACGCAGCTCATCTAGCACCTCAACCTTATTTTCTAAGAACCCCTCTTCTTCCACCTTACTTTACTTTGAAGAAAGCCCGAATTCAATAACACGACAAATAGAATAACGAGATCGAAGCGGTGAGCAAAACCCGTATGTTTCTCTTGAGAAACTTTATACATTGCTGCATCACGTTACTTCTTTTACAACTCAGGTTTATGCTTCTAATACTAAATTTGCATTGTACATATTTGCTTAAGTGAACTATAAAAGATGATATTTCTATATTGCTTATGTTTCTCACGAGAAAGGTGGTTGTCCATATCTTTTAGTTTGCTAATTTTCCAACTAAAGTGATTTACATCTCAATTCTTTATGGTGGGTTGTGAGGTCTACATAAATAATAATGATTATACTACACACCAAAATGTGCCACCCATTACATAGATTACATAGTCATATGTTGATCACTCCTATGATTTCCACATGGAAGAATGGTTGACACTTAACATTATCCAATAACGGATTATTAATTCCTTTATCCCCACTATAATTCAATAGCTAATCAATTAGACATGTAATTAATTCATTGATCTCAATTCACTTAAATATTAAATCACTTTTAACACACTTTATATACTCATTATCACATTCGTGTGATATACTTTAGTCCATAACCTCTTTAGACACACCCAAGTTCTTATTTCCCAATCACTGTCATCACACTTTTAAGCCCTAAATCATTTTGGGACATCATTTTTTTATACAATGAGCTCTTTATTTGCAAACTTGAATATCACCAAAATTCTCCGGGGCTGGAGTCTACTTATATATATGTCGAGCGGTTTAAACCATCGCCCGAAAGTACGGGGTGTTACATATAAATTATGTTTTCGGTATGGAAGTCTCGATGGAGTTACATAGATTTATCATAAGTCAAAGGAAATTTACTATGGACTTGTTGCATGAGTTTGATTGCTCCCATCTTCACAAAATGTCTTCTCCAATTGATCTTGCAAACAAATTTCAGGATAAAAATCAAGTCTTGCTTCAGGATCCCACTATTTAGAGGCATTTGATTGGAAAATTAAAATACTTAACACATTGTTGGAAATTTGCCTTTGGTGGGGAGGTGCGTCCACCCATATTTAATGAATTAAACACTAGGGTTCTGCATGTTGGAGGCTTTGTCTCTTCACACGTGCATAATCTACTAAGTGAGTAGATGACCGTAGGGCCAAGTATCGTCAAATTTCATTGAGAAATGAAAGAGATATTGGTCTACGAAGTAAGGTATTTGAGGCATGGAAATATGGTGTGGTACAAATCTACCACATCGGTGAGAAAATGAAGAATTGCTCTCTTTATAAGTCTCAAAATTAGCTAAAGGTTTGGGACCCCAAGGGGTAACCCATGTGTTTGAAGGAGGGAGGACCTAGATGTGCTTGGGTTCAAGGCTAAGCCCACACGCGCGCCGCCGCCCGCCCGTCCCATCCCGTCCCGTCCGGGCTCGGGTCGTGGGTCTTGGGCTTCTTCTGATAGACCCCCAAATTATTTAATATTTATAGTTTGGTCCCTGGAGTTTCTGAAAAGATGAAATTGGGAACGATGGAAGGCAGAAAATTTCTGCCTACCGTTTGGGTTGGTTTTTGGAATGTTAAAACCATTAATCTGCACTTAATCACCTCCCTAAAAGCTCTTTCAAGATGCACATTAAATCAGTCATTACTTGGCTGATTAATTCCCCCACTAATGGCCATTACTTGGCAGTTGAGGAGTCCCTCCCCTTATGTTATATATTGGAGCTTTTGGCTCAATTGCAAGACAGAAAAATGAGACAACAACATATATACACAGAGACAAACAGAAGAGAAAAACAACACACATTCTGTCCAATAACGTGAGCAGAAATAGTGTCAAAAACAGAAACTCTTTCTTTCTTTTCCATTCTTCAACAAGTCGTTTCGTGTTTGTTTTCTTCGTCAGAATCAACCTATTTGCTTTGTAGTGTTGATTAGTTGTTGTTTTATCTTTGGAGACTATTGCCCGTTAACGTAAAACCATATATACGGGGAAATCTTGTCTTAAAGACAGAGAGTCATCTCTCGACTCAGCCACAATTGTAACAATCCAGATTTAATATTTCTTAATTTCAGGTTATCAAGATTCAACATTCAACAAACTAGCAGCAGTTCTGATTATTGGCTATTTGTTTATCATTTTGAACACTTGTAATATTTATTTACTTCTCGTACTGCTTTACAATATCCAACAAATTTAAGACAAGATTCTATTAGTGTTCGAAAGATGTCGGTCGAAAGTTGTGTGACCAAATCTGGATATGGTTGTGGTTTTCTGGTAGAAGATAGTGATGATTATGTTGTTGAAGGTCAACGTGTTAATGGTGTCACCGCTCCCGAGAGTGGTGGAAACAAGCGCCGACGATAGGCTGAAGATGTCAACTGGGACAAGAGAAGAAGGCTGAAGATGTGGCTCTATCTTGTAGTAGAAGGCCTATATCTGTCGCAGACAAAGGATCCGAATTATGGTAAGGAGAAAATGGACACTCAGTCCGTCGAAGTGACTGAAGTGGGCCAGAATCCGAAATTGGGATAAGTAATTTTTCTTCCTTGTCATGAATAAGATTAAATGATGTCTGATTAAAAAGGGCTTAAAGTAAGGAGGAATATGAAAATGTTTTCACGAAATAATTTATATTCCTTACGCTTTAAAATCAGAAGTTTAATCTCATCTTCCTTCCCGTTTAAAGATTGAATTTTGTAAATGACTTAAAAAGATCCATTCTTTTAAGTGTAATTATTAAAAGTGTGTAAAGTATGTTCGCACATACAAGGGAAAAAGATCCACTGACTGTGCAAAAACTGTTACCACTCTTAAGTAAGCACCAACAAATGTCTGGACACCAATCTCAAGGGAAGAAGACTAAAAGATAATGTCTTATCTTAAGACGTTGACCCTGTCACACTATTTGACAGAAGATCCTTCATTTGATAGGATGACATTGGACACTCAGTCGTAATAAGCCTACGGGCGACTGGAGTGAGCCAAAATTCCTTTAATAGGATGATATTGGACACTCAGTCATACAAAGCCTACGGGCGACTGGAGTGGGGCCAGAATTCATTTCATAGGAAAAGTAATGGACACCTAGTGTGGTGGGCCAGAGTTTCCAGGTCTTAAATGATCTGAAGGCCTAAAGAAAGGCAGAAAAGAAATTGGACACTCAGTCTGCCAAACAACTGGAGTGGACCAGAGTATCCAGATCACATATGATCCGGTTACGGCCTAACCATGGGCAAGAAGTTGTTCATGTAAAGCAGCTCTACCTCTAAAGTAGAAGGGGTTGGAGAGGTTGTCGTCAATAGGACTTCAGGGAATGGGATCACTCCAAAAGGAGGTGATATATGTCCCAAACTTGGTTTAAGGGACGTTGTTGGTCAAGTTGGTTTGAGACTAGTCCAACAAGTCTGTAATAACTAAGAATGGTACAGTATGTCTGTAGCTAAATGTATGATATATTTGTAATATGTGCATTTATGCCATCATAGATTAAGACACGTTAAATAGAAAGTCATTCAAAAGCTAACGAAGTTGAGATTGTTGCTTTCTGTCGACATAAACCCTCAAAATAAATGTGAGGTAGACGAAGAGGCAAAATCATCTTTCCATTCCGTCAAAGGAATAACGAAAGAAGCATTGCTCCTCTAGAACTTAGTCACACCTACATGGGTGATTTGAAGTTTATACAAAATAGAGGGGGGAGACAAGTACGTTGTGACCTTCATTGATGATGGTATAACGTATTGCATCCTTTGTTTGTAGAAAAGCAAAGATGATGTTGTTGAAGCGGATAAGCGCTACAAAACATAAGTTGAAAATCAACTAAGCCTATGGATTGAGGAATTCGTAGTGATAGAGGGGGACAATGTGAAACATCGTTCATTAAAAGATTGTTCATTACTCACCTCAGTCCAACGGTGTTAGCCAAGCGCAAAGCCGTACACCCAAAATATGTAGGGCAAGGCGATCCTTACCGCTAATGCGATTCTCAACAGAACTACACATAAGGATAAGGATAACTCTCCGTGTAAAATATGAAAATGATCTCACATACAAATGTTGTGATGTGGGGTGGCTTGGTAGAAGTTGGAATACCGAAACAGGTCAAGTTGGACCTAAGACTGTAAATTGCATTTCCACTGGATCAGCAAATAATAGTAGTGCTTATCGCCTCATGGTGTCAAAGAATGTTGAATTCTTTGAGGATAACTTTTCTTGAGAAGGAAAAATGAGTAGTTAATCGAGGTTAACAAGAACCCGCGAGGGCCTAACTGTTCGAAACTAGACGTTCCGTATCTACAGGACTCTGAAGTTGCTGTCTATCCAGAGCTTTATATTCCAGATCTACAGAACTCAGGGATTCTAGATGTTGAACTGAGACGGAGCAAAAAGAGGACAAAGACTTGTTCCAAGCCTTCTAGCTTGTATGGTTAAGAACGAACCATAGACAATTAATAAAGAATTGTCATCTCCAGAATCGCTGCTTTGGAAAGAAGCAACAGTCAGAGAAATAGATTCCATCATATGAAACCATACTTGTGTAATGGTTGACCTTCTTCCGGAAAAAGAACCTTTGGGTTGTGAAAGAGGATACTCAAAAGTGAGTACCAAGTAGATGAATCTACTGACGAGTATAAAGCCTCGGCTAGTTGTACATGTGCTCCCCTTTGAGTAGCTTAACATCCAGGGCCATTGCAGTCTTGCGTGGCATGGATGTTGAAACAGCCTTCCTAACCGGAGGGTTGGAAGGGGAGGATCAGAGTTGGTTTGCTGGACTGTTGGGCTTCTTCCTGAACTTTCATTTTGGTCCTGAAAGTTTCAGATAAAACAGAAACAATGAATCTGACCACAGAAATATTGACTCTGAAGTTAGAAAGCCAACAGTTGGAAAACCAACAGTCTGAGAGTGGAAGTTATATTGAAACAAAAGATACGGGTATCACATATGACATCTTAGGAATTGGATTTCTAAGACATCTAACGGACTGGTCTAACTCCAAACTCAATTGTGAGATAGTTGACAGTGTTGTTAAAGCCACCAATGGATATGAATCATATAACTGATTGGAATCATGGTGCACCCATATACAAGGAGCGATATGCGCAAGTCACATGTAGTTCAATGTATGTTACACACTACAACCGACCTGGTATCGGCCTACAAAGCAGATCAGTTGAACTAAGATTCATTCGTGATTCTGGAAATGATCGATATAAGGCGTTAAGTCAGATATGATGATATCTGAAATATTCGCTTATCTACGGATCATGGTATTCTGGATATCCAGCGGTTCTGGGAGAACACAGTGATGCAAACTAGACATCAGATATGAAGAACACCAAAACCACAAGTAAATGTGTATGGTGGTCTTGAAAAAACCTCTAAGCAAACTTACATCGGCCGATTCATGATGGAATCAGAGTTTATCGCTTTATACAAAGCATGAAAAAAGTTGAGTAGCTTCACGACTCCTTAGAGGACGTCCCTTGTTGGGAGAAACCTGTGCCTTCAGCAGTTATATACTGTGGCTAGCCGGTCGGCTTCAGGAAGAACACGGATGACGGCGTCTGCACATATCTGTCAGAATCTGTCGAAGACATAAGACCGTATGGCAGTTGATCATCACGGGTGTCACTTTCTTGATTACTAATCAAATGATATAGCGGACCTTTTTAACTAAGGGACTACCCGAAGATCAAGTATTTTGCATGTCTAGGGGAATGGGCTTAAAACCCAAACAATACAAAACTTTGCGGTGGTAACCCAACCATACTGACTGGAGATCCCAAGAATTTGGTTCAATGGGAAAACTGAGCTGCAAAAGGTTCAGTTGAGCACTTCGGTGGAAGCAAAAGCACTTCGATTGATGATTTTTGTAGGGAAACATGAATCAAAAGATGTTCCCGCGATAGACATTAAAGTGCTACATGCATGGTGGGTAAAGATTAAGCTTCCAAACCTTTAACGATCCTCAAACGGTTGAGGTTAAGGTTGGGGAAACTTTTAATGATTCCTAACACTTGTGAAGTGGGGTATAGCAGGATACCTTATAGGAGATCACCTATTTAAGTGCGAGGACATGCCACCTCAAATGAATGCACTTAAGAATCCAAGTGTGTCCATGTCCACAACGGACAAAACAATAAGAAGAAAACAAATAAGGAGAGTTATTGTGTTGGTATCATTATCTTGGCTTACACTAAACACTGACGGTTTAAGACATCATGTTCACCGCGCATTAAGTAAGTTTGATGGTATTCAACTAGGGAAGGTTCAAAGCAGAAGCTACCTTTCCTGTTGCTTTGTCTTTCCGCTGAAAGATTGCTGAAAGTAGGCACCATGTGTGTGCGCCAAAATCTCTTTCAAGAGGGGATTGTTGGAAATTTTTCTTTGGTGGGGAGGTGCGTCCACCCATATTTAATGAATTAAATACTAGGGTTCAGCATATTAGAGGCTTTGTCTCTTCACACGTGCATAATCTACTAAGTGAGTAGATGACCGTAGGGCCAAGTATCATCAAATTTCGTTGAGAAATGAAAGAGATATTGGTCCAGGAAGTAAGGTATTTGAGGCATGGAAATATGGTGTGGAATAAATCTACCATATCAGTGGGAAAAGGAAGAATTGCTCTCTTTATAAGTCTCAAAATTGGCTAAGGGTTTGGGACCCTAAGGGGTAACCCATGTGTTTGAAGGAGGGAGGACCTAGATGTGCTTGGGTTCAAGGCTAAGCCCACACGCGCGCCGTCGCTGCCCACACGCGCGCCGCTGCCGCCCGCCCGTCCCATCCGGTCCAGGCTTGGGTCTCGGGTCACGGGTCATGGGTCGTGGGTCTTGGGTCTTGGGCTTCTTCTGATAGACCCCCAAATTGTTTAATATTTGCAGTTTGGTACCTGGAGTTTCTGAAAAGATGAAATTTGAAAAGATGGAAGGCAGAAAGTTTCTGCCTTCCATTTGGGTTGGTTTTTGGAACGTTAAAACCATTAATCTGCACTTAATCACCTCCCTAAAAGCTCCTTCAAGATGCACATTAAATCAACCATTACTTGGCTGATTAATTCCCTCACTAATGGCCATTACTTAGCCATAAAACAACCATTACTTGGCAGTTGAGGAGTCCCTCCCTTTATGCTATATATTGGAGCTTTTTGGCTCAATTGCAAGACATAAAAATGAGACAACAACATATAAACACAGAGACAAACAGAATAGAAAAACAACACACACTCTGTCCAATAACGTGAGCAGAAACAGTGTCAAAAATAGAAACTCTTCATTCCTTTTTCATTCTTCAGCAAGTCGCTTCGTGTTTGTTTTCTTCGTCAGAATCAACCTATTTTCTTTTTAGTGTTGATTAGTTGTTGTTTTATCTTAGGAGACTATTGCCCGTTAACGTAAAAGCATATATACGGAGCAATCTTGTCTTAAAGACAGAGAGTCATCTCTCGACTCAGTCACAGTTGTAACAATCCAGATTTAGTGTTTCTTGATTTCAGGTTATCAAGATTCAACATTTAACAAGCTTGCAGCAGTTCTGAATATTGGCTATTTGTTTATCCTTTCGAACACTTGTAATAATTATTTACTTCCCGTACTGCTTTACAATATCCAACACACATATCAAGCCGGATTTGTCATTTGCAGTGTTTAAGCTTAGCCAATATATGCAGACACCCATCACTGCACACTTTTTTGTTATTCTTCGAGTCCTTAAGTATCTATCTTTAAACATCGGGAAATGTATTTACCTTTCATCAACTACATCTTTCACTTTGAGTGCCTTTTGCGATGTCGACTGGGTTTCTTACCCTGATTCTCGAAGATCTGTGTTGGGTTTCTATATTACACTTGGTGGTGCACCCATATCATGGAAATCCAAAAAACAGGCATCAATCTCTCTCTCATCTACATAGGAAGAGTATAGATCGATGCGTCGAGTCACAACTGAAATCACTTGGTTACTTCATCTTCTTGAAGATTTGTCCCTCTGGCCATCTCTATTTGTGTCGTTCACTCCGATAGACAAGCTGCGATTCATATTGCTCGCAATTCGATCTTCCATGAGCGCACTTAACATGTCGAGATAGACTATCATTTTGTTCGCCAACAATTTCTATCTTGGTTGATTTCATTCTCTTTCGTTCCCTCCAAGCTCCAGCTCGCTAATCTCTTCACTAACCCACTCACGGGAGCATCTCATCGAAAAATACTTGGCAAGTTGGGGGTTTCACCTCTCCCCCTCCAACTTGAGGGGGGATATAGGAGAAAAACTCTCCGGTGATGAAGATTTCGGTACTGGAGAATCAAAAGCAAAGGATACAGAAGAAGTTCTGAGTTTACGAGGTTAACTTTGTTATCCTTGTCAATCTTAGACCACTATAAAGGCTTGGGCTTCTCAATTCACTTCTGAATAAAGACTTTTGGGCTCAAATTAATTTCTAAAGATCTGAAGGCCCAATAAGCAATAACAACCCAATATGAAGAATAACACAACATACTTATGTTGTATATAAAACACATAGAAAAATATCAATTTTTATTCCTTAGTTAGTTACGTAGTATAGAAAATTAGCATTTTAGTCCCTAGGATAATTGTATAAATTCTCGAGTACACTGTACAGTTTTGGCTATGCAATACAAAGGAATTTCTAAATCACACTCTCAATATTCTATCACGTTGAATAGCTCATCAAAGGTTTTCAAATTTTAAAAGCATAGAGACTTCAAATTTGAGATGTGTGGTCAAGTAACTGTAAGTCAACCTAGTATCACAAGTTAATTTTTTTATGATTGCGCATACACGTTGTGGCAAATCGACCTGCTCGACATCATATGCAGACATTTTAAACCGTCTTCGATTACAACTCTCCCTCCTACTCTGATCTTATTGTATAGTAACTGTTAATCCAACAATTAATTTCAATTTTATTTTTTCGTGTGACCATTCGGTGATAATTATTAGTGTTCTAAAAATGTCATATCATATTTTAGTTTTGTACTTTAGGGTACAATTGTGTCAAACTCATCATTCATCTATTTAAGATTTTACAAAGTAATTTAAGAAATTACTCCATTAAATTTATTTGCATAATGAACATCTCTCCACACGTACAAGAAGACATTCAAATAGGCCAGCAACAGTGTGATGGTTACAAGGGTTAGTTGAAAGGTTCACCAAATTTCAAAGAAGGAATAGGGTTGTCAAGTAATTATCAACCTAGAATGACACGTTTAGATACTTTTGGAACACTCATTTATTTAGGACTGCATGTGACACATGTAGTACTAACCCGAAGTAGTGGTCCATTTAATTTTTGCTTAAATTAAAGACCGTTCATGGAAGTGCATTAGCATGACCTATGTGTGAACTAGGAATGGTAATTGTAGGCATAATGGACAAGTGTGGTGGTTAGCCAATTTAAGTAAAGTGAATTTAAGATTTTAAGTCAGTATATGTGAAGAAATATGAGTATATTAATATAAATTCTTAATTTTATTAATCTTAGGTAAGATTTTAACAATTTTAATTATGATTTTTTTCTAAAAGCAATATATGCATTTGAAAAATATATTTTATTGATTCGTTATTTGAATTAGGATATTACCTTCTACTTATATTATGCTACATAACATTTTAGTTCACAAAATAAATCTAAATCATCAATATCATAATGACTATAGTGTTTTAACGAACATTCAAAGTCAAGATAATTCTTTTTTGAATTCTCATCAAATAGTGATCTCAACTTTTCATCACTAAATAGAAAGTCAAAAATATTTTTATACACTTTAAATTGTTCAAATTTATTTTTGAAGTGAATAAATGGGTTGGTCTATTATTTATAAGAAGTAATCTAACTCTAAGATTTTTCAAGAAATTTCGTGGTTTCATTATCAACATTTTTATCAAATTATTTCTTTCTATAAACACGTTTTTATGAAATCATGTTCAATATCATCTTAAAACTTATTTTACTCATCTTCCGTTTTTTTAAATTTGCATCCGTCCGGAACATAGGTTTAAAAAAAAAAGGAAAGAGAAATCTCGGAGTGTAAATTTGGAGAAATATAACCCAATAATGGGACACTCGAATTTGAATCCTATGACTGTTGATCCAAAATCCAAAAAAGAAAACAGAGCAGAGGACAGTCCCTAGATTGGTTCTAATGCAACACCATTCTGTCTTTTCATACATTACGCCCTTTATTTCATAACGAGTGATGTTTTTACTTATGCATACTCCTTAAAAAATTACTTACTTCTAAAAAATTATGAATATTTTGACTAACTTATCCCTATTTAATGCCTAAAAAAGAAAAGTTACTTAATGATTTTTTATTCTGTACATAAGGATAATTTTTGAAGAATAATGTCAATTTCTTCTTGAAATTCTAAAACACCACTTATTTTGAAACAAAATAAAAAGTCTAAAACACTACTTATTATGAAACAGACGAAGTACATTAACTATACTTTTGTTTTTCTATTTTTTTGTTTTAAAAAAATCATTTATAAACATTTGTTGCCAAGGACGGATGTAGCTTCAAAGTATCAGATTCATATGAACTCAATACTTTCGATGCGAGATATAAATTTACTAAAATTGTAATAATTAGAAAATATGAATTTAAAATTTTAAAAATATAATAATTTAATATTAAAAATCATAAAAGTCAAATTTGTCGACGTTAAATTTTGAATCCGTCTCTATTATTTATTTCATTGTTTGTTTGTACTCACAAAACAGCTAAGTGGGAGAGAGATCTTAAGAGCACTGACTTTGTTAGATTGTTTGTCTGCTTCTTTTTGATGTAATGTGAACCTTTTCATAAAACGGGTTGTTCCTTTTTAGGGTCAAATCCAAAAACACTTGGGACCCATTCTTGTAATTTCAAACAAAAACCAGTATCATTTTTTGTTCCCATCTCTTCAAAGCGGGAAAACTGGAACACAGACACAACCATTGTCTTGTTCTTCTCTTTTTTTGAATTTCAAAACATAACGGCTCTTTGCACAATGCAGTCAGCAACATAAGCCACGACCACCACCCTCCCCCCCACTACACCCCACTTATCCCATATCTCAATAACCCCCCATTAAAAGTTGCAGTCCCTTTTTGTTTTCTTAGTACTTTCTCTATTTTAAATTATTATTTATCGTGATTATTAAAAATAATTATCTTAAATAATTTATAAATTTAGAGCATAAACCAACCACCCCTCCCCCCACTACATCCCACTTACTCAAATAAATAAAAAAACATTAAAAGTTGCGTTCTTTTTCTGTTTTCAAGTCATTTTAAAAGGCAAAAAAAAAGTCATTTTCCCCCTCATTAATATAGTCTGTTAAATTCTTTTTCCCTTCAAAGTGAAACATTAGTTTGGGTAGCTAACAAGAACTTTCTCTTTCTACTTTAATAACTCTACTTGTTACATTATTTGCATTGATATCTACAACTATTCTTACTTAAGTACTACAAGTTTTTGACTTCTTGAAAGTTGAAAGCTTTCTTGTCCAACAACAAAATGGGTGCTTCTGGAAAATGGGTGAAGGCTTTGATGGGATTCAAGAAGTGTGAAAAACACGATTATGTAAGCTAAATAATGCGCTAAAATTTCAATCTCTATGGTTCTTGTTTACTACTTTCTGTTCAAAGAATGATTTTTTTTGTGTGTATATTTTTGTTGTTTTAGGAGAAGATGGGTGGAAAGGGCAAGAAATGGAAGCTATGGAGGAGTGATGTTGGAGGGTCTTCATGGAAGGGTTTGAGGCATAGAAATGGTGGTGGTGGGTCAGAAGGGTCAGATTGTTCATCAGTGAATAATGATGCTTATACAGCTGCTGTAGCAACTGTTGTGAGAGCTCCTCCCAAGGATTTTAAGGCTGTTAGGGAAGAATGGGCTGCTATTAGGATTCAAACTGCCTTTCGTGGATTCTTGGTAATCACTTCTACTCTCTTCCTTCCTTTTTTTTTTCAACAATAGTTTTTTTATCGAAAACATCCTCTACCTCAAGGTAAGGTCTGACTACACTCTATCCTTCCCATACCCCACTCGCGGGATTACACTGGGTATGTTGGTGTAGCTTTTTTAGCTTTGTTGTTTGTTCTTTTCTTGTCTGTGTGCTTGAGGTTTGTGTAACCTGAGATGTTTCCCCTGCTTCTTTCATTTTGTACATGTTGTATCTCACAAGCTGCTGGTCAAGTAGTTTTATCCTAAAATAATTTAGCATTTTGCTCCAGTACCTTAGAATCATAGTGGTCTTTTCTCCACCTGATAGTGTTGATGTCGCGTGGTATCTTCTAATTTACTATTAGGGTGTGTTTTCTACGGACCAAAATATGTTCCAGAAATTAATATTTCCATGTTCGGTTGGTCAAATTTGTTGGAAATACCACAAACCGTAAACCCTTCATATTAGTTCCAAAATTAATAATCCTGGGATATTCCACCTTATCGGTTATCCCATGAACCAAACGACCCCTTAATGTCCTGAGGTTCGAGTTAACTAGAAAAACGCTGAAGAGATATCAGGGGAGAGTTCTATGTGGCACAACATTTATTTGAAGAACATATATATCATGATTTACAGACTTGTTAAGTTAAACTAGCAGTAGGTTCAGAATTTTTGTCTATTCTCTTTCTGCATGTGAGCATGAGCTCAGAATTCTCCAGCATGACATCTTTTATTTAATGGGTTTTCTAGCCTAGAATACATGTTTCAACTCACAATGCTTACAGAAATATCTGTTTCGACAGCATCTGATTCTCTCTGCTGATAAGATTAACATTTATCTTGAACAATGATATATGATTGATCTGTTTTTTAGTATTCTATGTTCCTTGGAAATGATCTTGATTTGATGTGTCTGAATGATATTTTAGGCAAGAAGAGCATTAAGGGCATTGAAAGGATTGGTAAGGCTTCAAGCTCTTGTTCGGGGCAGACAAGTAAGAAAACAGGCTGCAGTGACTCTTAGGTGTATGCAAGCTCTGGTTCGGGTACAAGCCCGAGTTAGAGCTCGTCGTGTCCGTATGTCCATAGAGGGGCAGGCTGTGCAGAAGATACTAGAGGAACACCGCGGCAAACTTGACCCCTTGAAAGAAGCTGAGGTAGAAACCACTTGTCTTTCTTATTTTGGTTAGGATTTCTAAGTGTGTGGCTCTTTAGATGCCTCTAACACATTATTCTTTTCTTAATTACCAGGAAGGATGGTGTGACAGTAAAGGGACTCTTGAAGAGGTCAAAACAAAGATACACATGAGGCAAGAGGGAGTCTTGAAGAGAGAAAGAGCACTTGCATACTCTCAAGCTCAAAAGGTAATTAAATAGTGGAGTAACTATTTAGGAGCAAACAAATTTGACCTGTTGTATTAATTGATTGGATGCTTTAACTATTGCAGCAGTGTAAATCAAGCCAGAATTTTGATTCTAGAACGACTATCTCGGTTCCAACTCTGAGAAGTCTTGATTATGATAAGAGTAACTGTGGATGGAGTTGGTTAGAACGTTGGATGGCAGCAAGGCCGTGGGAAAACAGATTGATGGAACAAGCATATACTGATTCTCTCGAGAACACACCAAAGTCCAAGCCTTGCTTAGAGACTCTCAAGGACAAGGACAATCAATTGAAGACATCCGACCCATGCTCCATCAAAGTGAAAAAGAACAATGTCACCAAAAGGATATCAGCAAAACCACCTACAACTCGTTCTTCTTCAAGCCCGAGTTCTGAATTTAGATATGATGAGAGTTCAGCATCATCTTCATTCTGCACATCAACAACACCGATATCTGGAAACACTATGTTGGCATCAGATATAACTACTGAAGATAGCAATAGTAGTCGACCAAATTACATGAGCCTAACTGAGTCAACCAAGGCCAAGCAGAGAAATCAGAGAATCCTTAGACAGTCCATGGATGAGTTCCAGTTCCTTAAGAATTCATGCTTACTCAGTAGTAATGGTGACTCAAAGAGTTGTGCAGGTTATGATCCTCCACTCAATTTCACAAGGCCTCTCTGTCTTCCTACTAGAATGGATAAATTCTCTAGATTAGGGGACAAACAGAATTGTGTCTTTGAGTAATAAAAGTAGAATGTCTAGGCTTGTGACAACCAATACAACAGCTTGTTGTTGTAGGAAAAAAAATCAAAAAAGCTGGTGGGGTATGTTTAATTTGTTCTGGACTTGGCTTGCAGTTGTCATTCGTAGGAAGTATGTTAATTATATAGATCATTTGCTCCGTTGTCGTAAATTTACTGAGATAAGTTGATCCTGTCTTGACTGTGCGACGACTATGTATGATATTTGATAGAAACCAGAACCTTCACCAAGTGATCCACATTTTTTATGTCATAAAATGGAGTTACAGGCAATATGAAGTTGCATTTGAAATAGTGGAAGTTACAAGTATGTATTTCAGTTCTGTTTCACAGATGGGACTGGATTTCTCATCTCTTGTATCACATAGTATTTATTAGAGATGATGTTGGAAAGTTTCATTTACGTTTGATGGCTTGAACCTTGACACCATGCTTATAGTTAAGGACTATGCCATACTCGAGTTCCAAGGGGCTTTCCATGAGGGGAGAGTGTCGAAAAATGTACTTGCGATATAAATGAATCAGTGACAGTTTGATTTCCTGCATGGAGAACTTCTGGCCTATGCACGCTCGTGGCCCTATTCCAAATGGAATATTTGCATAAGGATGTCTTTGTTTTTCCTCTGCACAATTTGGATCATACCTCTCTGGTTTAAATTTCTCTGGTTCAGGGAAGTTCTTTGGGTCCTTAGCAAGAACTCCAATAGCCAACCAAACCCATGTTCCCTGCTTAATTATAAGTAATATGTTAAATTACTAACCAGGAGATACAAGAGTAAAAAGATTAGCATTACAGGAAAAATAGATATGAACCTTAGGAAGTTTATAGCCTCCAATCTCCACCACAGCTGATGTTTCTCTGGCAACTAAGGGCGAGACAATGTAACACCTCGTTGCTTCTTTGATTACCTGAAGTTTATAAGCAATTACAAGAAGAATGAGAATTGTTTTATAAACTAAATCTCATTTTCTTTTTTTTCTTCCTATAGTTTATAAGAACTTCTTAGAAGATTATGATATAAAAAATTCGCATTTACCTGATCAAGGTATGGGAATTTCTTCTGAAGATCATTGGCAGTGGGTATGTGATCATCAGGGCCAAAAGCATCTATCTCTGCAAGCAACTTCTGCTCAACCTCTGGATGGCAAGCAACCAAGTAGATGATAGAAGACAATGTAAAGGATGTCGTTGCAGAACCCGCCAGCAATTGCTCATAAGTTACAGCACTGATATAATCTCAGGTGAAAACATTCTTAGCTAACTTCTCTGATTCCCTTGCCTGCAGTATAAGCGACAAGAAGTCTTTTGAGCCAGGATCTTTTTCCTACATCCTCTTTGCCACTATCTCATCCAGCCTACTGCTTAATTCTTATTTGTTCTTTCCACTTTCCAGTCCATAGTACCCGGGATTCTTTTGAGCACTTGGTGAAATGGCTCTTGAAGAATTGGAACAAGCAAGCCGAGAATGATTGAAACGGAACCTGATAAGTCCATTTTGAGTTGTGTTGTGGAGTAAATGTGCTGCTTGATGAATTCCTGTACTTCATTATCACCTTGATGATGGTTCATTTTGTCTGATATTGGTTTTGAGAGTCCAAAATCCACACCAAAAGCAGCTTTTCCAATTACATCTGTTGCTAACTTGAGGGAGAGATCAGAGAATGTGACATCTCCCTGAGAATCAAGATTTTTAGTTGCAGACTCTATAAATGATTGGCACTAACTTAGCAAGGTAAGATGGCTGATAGACTGATAGAATAGTGTTTCTCATTGTTGACCATCTCGAGTCCCTGTAATTAGCACAACTTTAGCTTTCTTCTAGTTGAATATTAAAACTTCCATTATGCTGAATTAAAATCATCATGTATTTTGTAATATACTACTTCTTCTGTCTCAATTTATATGAAGGTGTTTGACCGGACATGAAGTTTAAGAATTAAAGAAAGACTTTGGGACTGACTATTTGAGTGACTATAAATCATCCCATTAAGGGTAAAATGAGAAGTTTAAAGTTAAATTTTTACCAAGGAGCCATTTGGCCATGAGAATTATTCACCATTTTCCAGAATTTTTTCACTTTGTTTGAAAATTAGCATGTACAACTTCAAGTTGTATCTGAAATTTGGAAAACACTTAAAAATCCGTTTCACCCTTTTTTCATCTCACTTTTTTATTTTTATTTTAAAATATTTTATCTTAAATTTTGGTTTTTATAAAGATGATCCCGTTTCAATTTATGCTATGGGTGGCCAACGGGACGGGTCGGCCCGGTCCCGACCCGGTCCCACTATAAAAAATAAAAATAAATTCGTTACCAGGACGGGACCTGGGCTCGTCCCGCCCCAGATCCGTCCCGCCACGGTCCCGCCCGACCCCTCCCCTTTGCACAAAATAACTGTTGCACCAACGGTCATTTTATATTTTGGCTGTTGTGCAATGGCCATTTTTGGCCTCCCCCTACCCCCCTACTCCCTTAATATTTATTTTTAACCCCTAAGTTATTATATTTACACTTTAACCTAATTTCCCAACTATAAATACCTCATCTTTCTCACAAATCTTCCTACAATCTCTCAATCTATCTCTCTACAAGTCTACATTGTCTACTAAATATTCAATTTTATTTATTCATTTGGGACTGAAGTTGGTAACTAGCTTGAGGATCTTCCATCGAGTAAAGTTTCAATTTTCAACCTCTCGATTACACGTCAGCGTTTGGTACATTCGTTCCTTCATTAAATTATTATTGTTTCTTTCTTTTATTTAGCGCACTTAATTTCATTTACTTTAATTATTTATTTATTTATATAATTAAAATGGAAGGATTGAAATGTATGATTACGGGTAAGGGTAAGGGTCAGGCTTCTTCCAGTAGGGGGTAACAAGGGCAAATGTACTTCTTCTAGTCATCCTACTCCCAGACAGGATGATTTGGTTGATATTGAATTTTTTCCTGATATACCATTAGATTTAGACGATGAGATATTTTCTGGAACTCAACAAGACTTTAATTTAGAAGATGATCTAGATGACACACCCACTAGTGCACCTCCAACTGGAACGCCTCTTATTCCCCATAGTATGAGACGAGGCCCAACAAAACGACCATTAAAATCAGATGTATGGAAACTTTTTTGATAGGGACGAAGAAAATCAAGTAGTTAGATGTCAAATTTGTAAAAATATTTTTAAATTTAAAATGGGAAAAGGTCAGGGTGGGACATGGGGTCTATTGAGACACGTACAAAACATTCACAAAGCTAGGTGGAACCAACACCTGGCTGAAAAATCGGGTGCGCCAATGCCCTCTCAGTCGGGACAAGGTTCACATACTGTCCCGAACCAAGTACAGGGTCAAATTAACCCTATGACAGGGGAAATTGTAGGCCCTAAATACGATAAACATAGAGATAAGGAAGCAATAGCAAAATTAATTGTTGTAGAGGGTTTGCCTTTTTTATTTTCTTCCTCTCCTGGTTTTATTCATTATATTAGATATATGTATAATTCTGCTTTTAACGATTTTCCTAGATCAATTGTTAAGAGAGATGTATTTAAATTTGCACATGAATATCAACAGTAGTTACGTTATTCCTTATATCATTTTCCTGGTAAAGTATCTATCACGTCTGATATAGGCCTTAGTACTAACGACCATGATTATTTAACAGTAACCTGTCATTGGATAAATTATAAATGGTCTATGCAAAAACGTATTTTAGCGTATAGATATATAGATGATCGGCAAACTGGTACTTTTATTTCAGAAAATATTTATCAAGTTTGTGATTATTACGGATTAACTGATAAAATTACGGCTATTATATTAAATAATGTTTCTTCTAATAATTATGCTATTAGAATTTTAAAAGATCTTTTAACTCCATCTTTTCCAAATTATTTTCATATAAAATGTGTGTGTCCTATATATAACTTAGTTGTAAATGATGGTCTAACACTTTTTGCAGATATTCTTAATAAAATACAATTTGCTATAAACTTTATTTTTAAAAGTAATAGAATACAACCAAAAAAATATTATAAAAAACTTGTCACGATTGCGGACTACCTTATCGAAAAATTTCTGAAGAAGTAGCCACTAGGTGAAATTCTTTATACGAGCAACTACTTGTTGCTTATGACTATAGAAGACCTATAACTTTATTTTTTAACGCCCATAAGCGAACTCCAACTGATATGGTTATAGATAGCGATTGGGAAAAAATTCAGAATTTATTGTATTTCTAGAGAATTTTTTTCAAGCAACAAAAGAATTTTTCGGTATGTATTATCCTGCTATTTCAACTATGTTATTTTATATAGCTCTAATATTTTTACTACTTAGTGAATATATGAAAAAATCAGCTTATAAGGCACCTATTAAAAAATATTTATCAAAATAAAAAAATATTTTATTCCTATTCCCACTATTTATATTATTGGTGATGTATTAAATCCGACTACTAAAATAGACGGTTGTAAAACACTTATTGAAACTATTTATGATTTTATAGCAGTACTACCTCCTCCAACTTCCAAAAATCCAAATGACTCACTATCTATTGAATAAACTAAAGAAGAAGTGTTGTCTAGCATACAAGATGAATGCAAAAAAGTATATAGGTATTACCACCAAGAAGGTGCTAACAACCAATCGGCTTCCATACCATCTTCTTCTTGTTCAACACAACCTCAAAAAAGAAATGTTGTTTCTGCGGCTAGTATTGAAAGCCTTAGAAGTAGAATGTATAGTGATAACACTACTAACCAAGTTAGCGAGTTCGATGCTTTTGTTTTGCAGAGTGTTAGAAGTAGAATGTATAGTGGTAACACTACTAACCAAGTTAGCGAGTTAGATGCTTTTGTTTTGCAGAGTGTTGTATCGTACCAAGCAGTTCTCAATGAAGAAGGACGTGAAGACTTGTTGAAATATTGGAGGGAGAATGAGAAGACATTTCTGACATTGTCAAAGATGTCCCGAGATGTGTTGAACATTCAAGTGTCATCAACAATGTTTGAAAGCGCTTTTTCGGCCAGCAGATTTCAAATACGAGAGCACAGACACTCATTAACGGGAGACAACTTGGAGATTGCAGTATTATTCAGAGATTGGATACGAGCGGAGAAGGTGCGGTCAAACGGAGATCAACGAAGAAGAAGACGAAAACTACAACGAAATCTTATCCGACGGAGGTGGAAGCGACGTCGAGCAATTTGACCAACAAACACCAATTACAACCGAAGAACCACAAGAAATTATAAAGAAACTAGATAATGTGTTTTTAAATATGTAAGTTTTTTAATTGCAATTTTACTATGTCATTTGCAACTTTCAACACCACAAAGTTGCAATTTTGACAATTGTATTACAAAAAAATCACATTTCTATTAAATAATATAAGAGGCACAAAAACAGTCTCGGGATATTTTTGTTACACTATCTTGTTTATATGTTATTATTTTTTAAATTAAGTGCAAAAAAAAATTCAGAAAATACCCTATCCCGACCCAACCCCCGTCCTGCCCCGACCCGATAAATACTAGGCCCCTTTAACGACGGTGTTAAACAAAGAAATATACCCATAATATACACCCAATATACAAGAATGTATATCACGGGTATTTGTGGATAAAGGCCCAACACGGAAGCCCAGCAAAGGCCGAGATATCGGAGCCCATCACGGGATTGGTATCTTGTACCAATCTTGTATATATGGTATATATATTTGATGTATATTGTAGTGTATTTGTTACCTAAATTAGGATTATACACTTACCATAATTGTATAGTTAGAATTATGGTAGAATAAGGTTTTAGAAAGAGAATAGGAATATGATTCTCCTATTTTGTAACTTGTATAAATACCTATTCAATTAATGAAAATAATCAAGGGGATTATTTCTTTCATGGTATCAAGACACTAGGTCTAACAAAATTTTCTCTCCCAAAATTTTGTACACTATTCGGCCGACCCCCCCCCCTCGGGTTTTCTCTTCCAAAATTTGTCTTCCACTCTCAAAATCTCTCTTACTATTCCCAAATTTCCCCTCTTTCGTTGCTATTTCAATATGTCTAAGAACAATTATCATCCTGCCCTCATGGTTTCTAACGTCAAGAACAATATCCCTATTGTGCTTGAGATGGAAAACGTCCAATATGCGACGTGGGCGGAGTTGTTTAAAATTCACGCTATCTCCCATCAAGTTATCCATCACATAATTCCTCCCGCTACACCTCTTCCCGCGGAGGATCCTCAGTTATGGATTACTCATGATGCTACTGTTCTCCAGTGGATCTATTCCACTATTTCGGTTGACCTTTTACAAATAATTATTGAGCCGGATACCACGGCTATGGCTACCTGGAATAGATTGCGTGACATATTCCAAGATAACCAACATTCACGTGTCGTCACACTCGAGCAGGAATTCTCTCTCGTTCGCATGGAAGAATTTTCAAACGTCTCTGCATATTGCAAGAAACTCAAGGAGTTAGCGGATCAACTCCGTAATGTTGGCGCACCTGTAACAAATAATCGTTTGGTTCTACAATTGGTTGCCGGCCTTTCGGAGGCCTATAATGGTGTTGGAACTCTCCTTCGTCAAAGCAACTCTCTTCCCGCCTTTTATCAAGTTCGCTCCATGCTTACTTTGGAAGAAGCAGGTTTGGCAAAAAAGGCGGCTACCGGAGCAAGCCCCGTCATCATGATGGCATCCTCCCCAAGTTCTTCGGGTATTGTTGAGAATTCGGGCCAAAACCATACTCATGGTGGCGGCAAAAACAATCGTAAAAATAATAACAAAAACCGCGGGGGCAAACGCGGAGGTTCCGGTGGTCAGCAAGCAGGCAGTGGGCCCATCTAGTGAACAGTGGCTCACAACCTCCCTGGTCCCAGCAGTGGGGCCTATGGCAGTGGGGCTGGGGCAGTGGGCCGTGGGCCAGCAGCCCCTACTATCTAGCGAATCCCAGTAGCCAGTGGGCTGGCCAGCCTTCAAGCCCAACAACCAGCAGTGGAGGCCCACTAGCCAGTGGCCCAGCAGCGCCAGTTCCAGCAGCTACGACCCAGTTCAGTTCCGTCCCGGAATACTTGGGCCCAGACCTCCGCAAGCCCACCACGCAGCAGACCCACTCAGATCGATATCGAGGCCGCAATGCACACATTGGGGTTGACTCAACCGGACCCAAATTGGTATATGGACACCAGTGCCACTACTCACATGACTTCCGATTCAGGTACTCTCTCATCTTATTCCAATTTGAGCACCCCTCGGGGTATAATTGTTGGTAATGACAACTCTATTCCAATTCAGGGTTATGGTCAGAAAACGTTGTCCCCCCCCCCAATCCACCCCTTATCTTGAAAAATACTTTACATGGCCCCAAATTGATTAAAAATTTAATATATGTCAGAAAGTTCACCACTGACAATTCCGTTTCTATTGAATTTGATCCTTTTGGTTTCTCTGTGAAGAATTTCAAGACGGGGAGTCATCTCATGAGGTGTGATAGTAGGGGGATCTTTATCCTATTATGCTCGATTTCAGTCCATCGAGTCAAGCCTTGCCATCAGCTTTTGCAGTCATTTCTCCTTCCTTGTGGCATCCTTGCCTTGGTCATCCAGGATCTTCTATTTTATCAGTTTTAGATAAAAATAGCTTTATTTCGTGTAAGGGTACGAGTCGTACTCAAATTTGTCAATCTTGTTCGTTAGAAAAAATTGTTAAGTTGCCATTTGTGGACTCAAATTCTCATACTTCAAAGTCATTTGATATTATTCATAGCGATCTATGGACGTCTCCTGTTCTAAGTTCGTTAGGTCATCGATATTATGTTCTATTTTTGGATGATTATTCTAAATTTTTGTGGACGTTTCCAATTGCCAATAAATCTCAAGTGTTTTCTGTCTTCATAAAATTTAGAGCATTCATTAGAACACAATTCGAAAGAGAAATAAAAAATATTCAGTGTGATAATGGAAAAGAGTATGACAATAGGGTGTTTCGGGAGTTATGTGATAATAATGGGATCAATTTTCATTTTTCTTGCCCTCATGCATCTTCTCAAAATGGGAAAGCCGAACGCAAAATTCGTTCCATAAATAACATTGTCCGCACTCTCTTACTTCATGCTTCTGTACCCCCATATTTTTGGCATCATGCTCTGCAAATGGCAACATATGTCCTTAACATAATTCCGTCCAAAGGTCTGACATATTCTTCCCCCTCCAAATCCTATATAATAAGAACCCTTCTTATTCTCATCTTCGAATTTTTGGGTGCTTGTGTTATCCGTTATTCCCATCTACCACAATTAACAAACTTCAGGCTCGGTCTACTCCGTGTGTATTTTTGGGTTATCCGTCTAATCATCGTGGTTATAAATGCTTTGATTTATCCTCCAAGAAAATCATAATTAATCGTCATGTCATTTTTTATGAAACCCAATTTCTTTTTACGAAAGTTCATACTCCCGAGCCTAGGTCGTATAATTTTTTGGATGACCAAATATTCCCGTATATTATTCGGCATTTTTCGGACATCTCCCGCACCCAAAACTCTCCAATGGCCCATCGCCTTGGCCCCATCAGTCGTCCCACGTTCGATTCTTGGATCGATCCAGCAATTGGGCCAGTCCAACCCAATTCTAGAACTGGTCCAGTGGATGCTCCATGTTACCGATTTGGGCCAGCAGGCCCACTGCCTGCTGGCCAGTCCATCCCGAGCCCATTAAATTCCCAAAATTCACTCAATTATTGCTCGAGTCATAGACCGGTCACTCGTAGTCAGCGGAGTATTTTTACACATAAAAGACATTTTAAATTACATTTTGATGTCTCTAAATCCCCCTTGCCCCGTAATCCTGTGTCCGCCTTAAATGACCCTAATTGGAAAATTGCTATGACTGATGAATATATTGCTCTTATTGATAATAAGACGTGGGAGTTGGTGCCCCGTCCATATGGTATTAATGTTATCAGGTCTATGTGGATTTTTGCTCATAAGGAGAATTTAGATGGTTCATTTTCTCGACATAAGACGTGGCTTGTGGGTGATGGTAAGACTCAGTAGGTTGGGATAGATTGTGGGGAGACATTTAGTCCGGTGGTCAAGCCGGCTACTATTCGCACTGTGCTTAGCTTGGCTCTTTCAAAGACTTGGCCTATTCATCAGTTGGATGTCAAGAATGTTTTCCTACATGGTGACCTCAAAGAAACATTCCATATGCATCAGCCGTTGGGTTTCAGGGATCCCAATTGTCCTCATCATGTCTGTTTATTGAAGAAGTCCTTATATGGGCTTAAGCAGTCTCCACGGGCCTGGTATACGAGGTTTGCTGACTTTGTTTCGACTATTGGGTTCACTCACAGCAGATCAGATAATTCCTTGTTCATCTACCGTCGTGGTTCGTCCTTGGCCTACATTCTGTTGTGTGTTGATGATATCATTTTGACTGCCTCTTCCGATGCATTACACCAGTCTATCATGGTCATGCTCAACTCTGAGTTTGCTATGAAAGACTTAGGGCCCTTGAGTTATTTTTTGGGGATTGCCGTCAAGCGTCACTCAGATGGTTTGTTTTTGTCTAACGAAAGTAAGCTGTTGAGATCATAGAGAGGGCTGGGATGTCATCCTGTAACTCCACTTCCACTCCAGTTGATGCAAAACCCAAGCTTAGTGTCGTGGCAGGTGCACCATACGAGGACTCGACCCACTATCGCAGTCTTGCAGGGGCCCTCCAGTATCTTACCTTTATCAGACCAGATATTACGTATACTGTTCAGCAGGTGTGTTTATTCATGCATGATCCCAGAGTTTAGCACATGAATGCAATCAAACGCATCATTCGGTATATTCAGGGGACACTGGACTATGATTTGCACTTGTATCCTTCATCTACATCCACACTTGTCTCGTACACAGATGTGGATTGGGGTGGTTGTCCGGACACCAGACGGCCTACGTCAGGATATTGTATGTTCCTTGGCAACAACTTAGTCTCCTGGTCTGCAAAGCGTCAGGCGACTCTATCCCGCTCAAGTGTAGAGGCAGAATATCGAGGGGTAGCTAATGTGGTCTTAGAATCATGTTGGTTACGTAATTTGCTTTTAGAGCTTCATTGCCCCATTCAGAAGGCAACCTTAGTATATTGTGATAATGTTAGTGCCATCTACCTCTCAGGTAATCCGGTTCAGCACCAACGCACTAAGCATATCGAAATGGACATTCCGCTCGGGGGCAGGTACGCGTATGTCATGTCCTGTCAAGATATCAAGTTGCAGACATCTTTACAAAGGGTCTTCCATCGGTACTCTTTGAAGATTTTAGGGACAGTCTCAGCGTTCGAAGACCGCCCGCTATGACTGCGGGGGTGTGTTAAACAAGGCAATATACCTGTGATATACACCCAATATACAAGAATGTATATCACGGGTATTTGTGGACAAAGGCCCAACACGGAAGCCCAGCAAAGGCCGAGATATCAGAGCCCATCACGGGATTGGTATCTTGTACCAATCTTGTATATATATTTGATGTATATTGTAGTGTATTTGTTACCTAAATTAGGATTCTACATTTACCATAATTGTATAGTTAGAATTATGGTAGAATAAGGTTTTAGGAATATGATTCTCCTATTTTGTAACTTGTATAAATATATATTCAATTAATGAAAATAATTAAGGGGATTATTTCTTTCAATACATTCTTGTATATTGGGTGTATATCACGGGTATATTGCCTTGTTTAACAGACGGGACCGGGACCGGGACGGGACAGTGGCAGAACCCACCAGTCCCGCCTGAGTCCCGATCCCCCCCACCCCCACCCCAACATCCCGTCGGGACTTGCCCCGCCCCGAACCTGTCCCGTTGGCAAGCCATAATTTAAGCAGGTGTGGCCCAAAGACAACTATAATTTTCTGAACTACACTGCTCACTGGCAAATATTGGTGCAATCAGTTGCTAGATTTATACATTTTTCTCCTTGTTGACCATCTTGAGTCCCTGTAATTAACAGAACTTTAGCTTTCTTGTAGTGGAATATTAAAATTTCCATTATGCAGAATTGAAATCATCATGTACTTTATAAAGTTACTTCATCTATTTCAATTTGTTTGTTTTAGTTTGACTACGCACGTAGTTTAAGAAAGTAAAGAAAACTTTTGAATCGTGTGGTCGCAAATCAAAATGTCATTTAATCATGTGGTCTTAAACATGTCACGTGGGATATTGAAGTTAAAGAATGAAAAATTAGAAAAGAGACATTCTTTTTAAACAAACTAAAAAGAAAAGTAAGACAAACAAATTGAAACAGAGGGAGAATTATCTTTTTTGGCTTGAAATCTCTATAGAGACTGGTCAATTGTCATGCAAAAATTCTCTATACTAGAACTAGTTTACCTAGTAAAAAATAGGCCTTTCTGATGAAGAGGGGATGCTGCAATGGGAGATGGGATGCTTCTATTTGGTATGTCCTTGAATTTCTTTATCCCAACTTCTCTGCATAGCTCTGCATCTGCTACAATAACTAATGGCTGTCTGCCCATGTGAAATCTGCAATAAAGAAAAACCACAAAGGTAAACCATGTAAACTTGTATGAATACTCAGATTAACCACAGAAAATCAATGATCAAGAAATGAAGGCAAACCTGAAGATAGGACCATATTGTTTGGCCAGGACAGAGAAGACATCAGGGCCATATTTAGCCATCAAAGGGAGGTGTCCTACAAGCGGAAAAGCTGGAGGACCAGGTACCTTTCTCACACGCCAATAAGGTCCATACAAGTAGACTAAAACACCAGCTACTAAGGCTAAGATAGTGCATATAGTTGTTGAGACTATGGGTAATAACCTTATTACAACTTCTACAGAGTGTAGTGTACTACTGATTCTTGAATTGCTGTGCTTAGAAACATCATTTTCTTCTTCCTTGATGGAGAAGGAGATCAAATGGACGTTTGACTATCTATGCACAAATATTATTCTATATATATATATATATATATATATATATGATAAATAGAATCTTGAAATTGATGGCCTAGTTTTTTGATCTATGATCAAATCATTTCATAAGTTGTGGCCTTGTGGGTCTTTGTTCTTAATGGTAGCTATGCCTAAATGGTAGGGTCTTCTATATATGGTTCCTATTTTTTTTTTTCTTCCACTTTCACGTTTTGATATTTTGACGTTGCAGATTGCACTAGGCAGGTAAAGGAAATAAAAATATAGAGAGAGTGTCTAATGAAGCTAGAAGAAAATGTCAAACTTTCATTTGGATTGTGTTGGAAATTTACTAGTGTGAAATTAAGTTTATCCCATTATTTATGACTCGAACGATTGGGGTCCCGCACGTCAGAAATATCGTTTCCACACACGTGCAATCTTAGTGCCAAGTATCGTAAATTTCGTTAATGAAAGAGATATTGATACGTAAGTGAAATGTTTGAGACATAGAATGATGAAAGGTTATTGGATAAATAACAAGTGTTCCACGTTGGTAAACGAATGAAGGATTGCGCGAGGTGTAAGATGGAACGGGTCGGAAAGGGCCGCAGAGCCCCCCTTGCAGCACCGCGACGCTAATTCCATGTTTGGCTTCTGGAGCCGCGACGCTTCCCATGCAGTGTTTGCTCGACGGAATCCCAAAGGTTTTGCTATTATGGTGGTTTCAATGGCATTGAATCCACCCAATAATGGTCATTACTTGGACCATTATGTTGCTGCATTACTTGGGGGTTAAATGTCATCCATTACGTGGCAATTGAATGCCATTATGGGGTATTTGAAAGGCCATATTGCACACCTATAAATTGAGGTCTTTGGCTCAATTCTATAGAGGAACAAAAAATGAACAAGACAATATACATACAAGTATACAACACCACAAAGAGAACCGTTTTCCTGATAAGCAATCCTTCTCTTAGCAATCTTCATTGTTCGTGTTCTTCGCTAGGATCATTTGTGTAGACTTTGCACATTTGATAGTTTGTTGTTTCATCTTGGGAGATTATTATCCACACTTCCGTAAAGCCTATATATGGGGGCAATCTTGTTTTAAAGACAGATAGTCATCTCTCGACTCAGCCGGTGGTGTTGTGATTATCTAATTGGTTGCTAAGTGTTTCAGGTGTGAACTTGATTCTCAAATGACTCTAACCGTTAAATTCTCAGCGGATTTACAAGCCACAAGTGTAGCAGTTCATGTTCTTGTATTTCCGAATACAAGATCTATATTTGAAGTTCCAATTCAAGATCAAGATATTGACAACTTGTTGTTATAATCTTTGTAGTTTATCCTTTCGATCACTGTAATAGTTATTTACTATTTTCGTACGTGCTTTACATATCCAAAGGATTGATATATAGAATAAATGTATTCTTGTCCAGACAAGAGCAGAGGTAGAGATTCTCCAAATACAATGTTTGTCGTGATGCCTTTTATATTGTCATTGTCCTTTTTTGAGTGGAGTGATAAGCCAATTTGGTAAAGAATAATGCCTCACTCTTTGCACATGAGATTAATTAACAGTCCTCATCAGCTACTCTACTAGGTTTGGTCTGCGTCTTTTCACTTGAGCACTAATTTTTGCATTTAAGCTGGTTTCTCCTGCTCCAACTAGCAGAACCATAGGCACTTAGGAGTGACCATAAGAAAACAAGAAACCAAAATTTTACCGGTTATAGAATTTATTTGTCTTGAATAATACATTAAAACTGTGGGACTGATCACTAAAGTTTTTCTTTTTTATGTGAGGTTTAAAACTCCAAATTCGTTCCTTTACTATTTGGAATTGTGCAATTTCTCGTCAGTGAATCGTCTCATATTTGTCCCATTAAGGCATTAATGGAGCTCAAGTGTGAAAAAAGTGAACACTGTGTTCAAAATTTTCAAGAAAAAGTCCAAATTTTCCCTCAATTTCAAACTGAAAAAAACAATTCTTGATTATTTTGATTAATGAATGAGTATATATACAATTTACAATTTCTATAATATGAAAAATTCTATTACTATTCTACTCCCAAAACTCTATTCTATTTGTACAAGAATTCTATAATTATGGTAAGTGTATAATGCTAATTAAATACAACAATATATTACTTAAATATACAAGTATACACGACTTGTGTTGTTCTTGTGTTTGTGTGATATATAAGGTATACACAAGGCAGTGTATATACCGTGTATATTACGGTATATTTATCACACCCCCGCAGTCATAGCGGACGATTTTCGTACGCTGAGACTGTCCCTAAAATCTTCAAATAGAACCGAGGGAAGACACTTCGTAAAGATGTCTGCAATTTGATACCTGGAAGGGACATGGCAGACGCATATTTGTCCACGAGCTACCTTTTCGCAAACAAAGTGGATATCCATCTCGATGTGTTTAGTGCGCTGGTGTTGAACCGGATTACCAGAAAGATAGACGGCACTAGCATTATCACAATAAACCAAGATAACTTTCTGAATGGGACAATGAAGTTCTAAGAGAAGATTATGTAACCAATATGATTCCGATACCACATTGGCTACCCCTCGATACTCGGCCTCCGCACTAGAGCGTGATAATGTAGAATGTCGCTTCGCAGACCATGAGACCAAGTTATTACCAAAAAACATACAATAGCCAGACATGGAGCGTCTGGTATCCGAAAAACCACCTCAATCAACATCTGTATACGAGACAAGTGTAGAAGTCGGCGACGGATAAAGATACAAATCATAGTCAAGTGTTCTCTGAATGTATCGTATAATGCGTTTGAGCGCATTCGTGTGCTCAACCCTACGATCATGCATAAACAAACACACCTGCTATACTGCATATGTAATATCCGGTCTCATAAAAGTAAGATACTGAAGAGCTCCGGCAAGATTGCGAAAGTGGGTAGGATCCTCGTAAGGTGAGCCAGCCGCAGCACCCAACTTGGGTTTAGTATCAACAGGAGTGGAAATAGACTTACACGAGGACATACCAGCCCTTTCAATTATCTCAGCGGCATATTTCCGTTGTGATAAAGATAATCCACCTGCATGACGAGTGACAGCAATCCCCAAAAAGTAACTCAAGGGACCCAAGTCTTTCATAGCAAACTCAGAACTGAGCAGTGTCATGATAAACTTGCGCAAAATATCAGACGAGGTAGTCAAGATAATATCATCCACATATAAGAGAATATAAGCCAGGGAAGTACCACGATGAAATATGAATAATAAATTATCAGACCTGTTGTGAGAAAACCCAATAGACGAAACATAGTCTGTAAATCTCTTAAACCAAGCCTGTGGGGCCTGCTTAAGCCTATACAAGGACTTCTTCAATAAACAGACATGATGAGGATATTTAGGGTCTCGAAAACCCAAGGGTTGATGCATGTAAACATTCTCATTAAGATCACCATGTAAGAAAACATTCTTCACATCTAACTGATGAATGGGTCATGCCTTTGAAAGAGCCAGACTAAGAACAATGCGAATGGTAGCCAGTTTAACCACCGGACTAAATGTCTCACCACAATCCACACCAACCTACTGAGTTTTAACATTACCTACAAGACGAGCCTTATGTCTCGCAAAAGAACCATCAGAATTATCTTTATGAGTAAAAATCCACATAGACCGAATAATATTAATACTAGAAGGACGGGGCACCAACTCCCACGTCTTATTTTCAATAAGAGCATCATATTCATCATTCATAGCCAATTTCCAATTAGGGTCATTTAATGCAGACACAGAGTTACGGGATAGGGGGGATTTAAGAACATTAGAATTTAGATTAAAATGTCTCTTTGGTTTAAAAATACCCTGTTGACTACGAGTGACCGGTCTGGGACTCGGGGAAGAATTTGGTGGATTTCGGGAAAAATTCGGATGGGTGACGGACTGGCCAGCAGACAGTGGGCCTGCTGGCCCAACACTAGAAATCAAAGTCGGGTCAGAAGCAGAACTCGAGGCAGAAGCAGTTTCGGTATTGGGCTGGGCAACCGGCCCAACAACATAAACTGGGGAAGAAACATTGGGTTATGGCGGGTCACTGGATCGGCCCATTAAGTGGTGCGCGATGTACGGGGAGACAGCATTATCCAAAAAATTACACGAACTAGGCACGGGACTACTCACTTTAGCAAACGGAAATTGGGTTTCATCAAAAATAACATGGCGACTAATGATGATTTTATTAGATGATAAATCAAAACATTTATAACCACGATTATTAGATGGATAACCCAAAAATACACAAGCGGTAGAATGAGCTTGAAGTTTGTTAATAGTAGTTGACGAAAAAAATGGATAGCATAAACACCCAAAGACCCTAAGATGTGAATACGAAGGATTCTTATTATAGAGGACTTTAAAAGGAGACGTATATGTCAACCCTTTAGTAGGAAGTATGTTTAGAAGATATGTAGCCATTTGTAGAGCATGACGCCAAAAGGAAGTGGGGTACGGAAGCATGGACCAATAAAGTTCGGACAATATTATTAATTGTACGAATTTTTCGTTTGGCTTTTCCATTTTGTGAGGACGTATGAGGACAAGAAAAATAAAAAACTATGTCATTAGTTTCACAAAATTTCCGAAACAACCCATTATCACATTGAATATTTTTAATTTTCGGTTCGAATTGGGTACAGATGAATGCTCGAAAATTTAAGAAGGTGGAAAAACTTGAGATTTTTTCGCTAATGGAAAGGTTCATAAAAATTAGAATAGTCATCCAAAAATAGAACATAATAACGATGGCCCACATAATTTAAAACGGGAGATGTCCATAAATCGATATGAATAATATCAAATGACATTAAATTACGGGAAGTGGAGGCTACAAATGGAAATCTAACATGTATTCCTAAAGGACAGGAATGAGTAATTGGAGTACTACGCGTACCCTTACAAGAAATAAAATTATTTTTATGCAAGGAAGAAACAACAGACGACCCAAGGTGACCCAAACGTGCATGTCATAAGGAAAGAGCTAGAGCTGCAAAAGTAGATGGCAAGGCTTGAATCGAGAGACTGGATGCGGGCCTGATTGGATAAAGATCTCCCCTACTATTACATCTCATGAGAGGAATCCCCATCTTGAAATCCTTCACAGAAACCCCAAAAGGATCAAAACTAACAGAAACTCAATTATCAGTGGTGAATTTACGGACATACACCAAATTTTTAATTAAGTTAGGGGCATGAAGAGCATTTTTCAAGACAAACGGTGGATGGGGGGGAGACAAAGTTTTATGACCGTAACCACGAATTGGAATTGAGTTCCATTACCAACAATTATGCCATGATTTTTTCTCAAATTGGAATAAGACGAGAGAGTACATTGGTCGGACGTCATGTGAGAAGTGGCATCGGTGTCCATGTACCGATTCGCGTCCAGAGTATTCAATCCAAGTGTATGCATGGCGGCCTCAATATCTGTAGGTGTCAGGATCGAATTAGGGCCTGTAGTATGAAAATCATGCGGGGGTCGAGGCCCAAGCAGGCCTCCTTGTTGTCTAGACTCAACACTATTTCAGAACCCACTGGATTGATGGGAATAATTGGGCCTGAAAGGCTGCTGGGCGGCCCACTGTCCAGGGAAATTTGAGGATGGAAAATAAGGGATATTAGGCCCCTGGCCACTGGCCCAGCCCCACTGTCATGGGCCCATGGATGGGACTAGTTGGCCTGCGGCCTACTGCCGCCGTGCCGAGGCCCGCTGCCACTATTTTGGCTTACCCCACCATCGCTAGTGCCACCACGATTTTTGCCATTATTTTTACGATTCTTCTTGCCTCCACCGTGAGTACGGTTTTGGCCCGAATTGTTAACAAAACCTTGAGAATTATCGGATGAAGTCATCATCTCCACGGGACTTGCGCTGGTAGCCGCCTTTTTTACCAAGCCGGCTTCTTCTAACGTGAGAATCGAACGGGTTTGATAAAAAGGTGGAAGTGGATTACTTTGACAGATGAGAGTCCCAACGCCATTATAGGCCTCATATAGGCCTGCAACCAGTTGTAGAACAAGATGATTTTTGGTAACAGGAGCTCCAACATTACGGAGTTGGTTCGCCAATTCCTTGAGTCGTTTACAACAAGCTGAAACATTCGGGAAATCGTCCATGCGGACTTAGGAAAAGTCCTGCTCAATGGTGACAACGCGGGAATGTTAGTTATCCTGGAATATATCACGCAATCTATTCTAGGTAGTCATAGCCGTAGTGTCTGGTTCAATTATCGTCTGTAAAAGGTCGGTACAAATAGTGGAGTAAATCCCATGAAGGATGGTAGCATCAAGAGTGATCCATAATGAGGATCCTCTGCAGGAGGAGGGATAGCGGGAGGAATTATGTGATGGAGGACTTGATATGAGATTGCGTGAAATTTAAACAACTCTGCCCACATCGCATATTGGACGTTTTCCATCTCAAGAACAATAGGGATGTTGTTCTTGATGTTAGAAACAGTACGGGCAGGATGAAATAGGTTCTTTGACGTCGACATAATGAAAGACAAAAGGGATTGAGAAGAAAATTTGGAAAGAGGGGTAGTAAAATTGGCACGAAATTCGAGAAGGGGCATGAATTTCGAGGCAGTCTCGGTCGAGAAGGGATGGTCGGAAACCGAGAAAAAAATTGGGAGAGGAGCGGAAGTAATTTAGTCCTATACTTCTGATACCATGAAAGAAATAATCCCTTGATTATTTTCATTAATGAATGAGTATATTTACAATTTACAATTTTCATAATATGAAAAATCCTATTCCTATTCTACTCCCAAAATTCTATTCTATTTGTACAAGAATTTTATAATTATGGTAAGTATATAATGCTAATTAAATACAACAATATATTACCTAAATATATAAGTATACACGGCTTGTGTTGTTCTTGTGTTTCCGTGATAGATACGGTATACACAAGGCAGTGTATATATCGTGTATATCACGGTAAATTTATCACAAACTATGATTTAGAATTACCTTCTGATTTGAGTTCCATTAGGGGGTGAAGGGCAAACACTAGACTATCTCCTAATGATAAGATTGATATTAGAATGAAGGTTTAACGGAGGACAAAGTTACTCAATTTTCAATAGTATAAGGGTAAACATGACGCCACATGTAAACTCCAACAGGTTGGGTGCGTGAATACCAATTTGATTAGTATAAAGGAACCTCTTGAGACTTTACATATCAACTTCAAAAGATTCAATTGGCCGGTCCTTCTTAACAGGGAAGAATCAAGAAGTAATAACAAACAATTTATTGTTACCTTAGCCTTATAGCTAGGGCAAGTGAAAAATAATACCCTACTGAGAAGATGTGCATGTATATATTGTTGCGATCAAAATTGGCATTATCTATTGCCGACGCAAATGTCGCATGAGCAGTCACAGATCAGACACATATTGTGATACCATATCTACATGTGATAATTACTCCTAAAAACTATCTACTTGTCACAGGAAATGTTCTTTTAATCCTGGGATGGTTATTATTTTATGTTGGGTCAATTTGTTTGGTTACATCTTTGATGCTTTCCAAAAGAGATGAGTAATATTCGGACATAACTCTGATTAGGATTCCCACTTTCAAGTTTTGTCTGAACCCTAAAGTTATACTACTACCTCGTTTTGATCCTGCTGTAAGATTGTATTAATTTCTCTTGAAGAGTCTTTCTTATTAATATAAAAATATATATAGGTGTATAATATTGAATCATTCTATAATAAGAATTTCAATTTTACCATAATTATACAACACAAAATATGGTAAATATGTGCATTGTTACACGTGCTAATACAACCCCTCAGTCTGAGCGGGAGGACGCCGGACGCTAAGACTGGATCTGAAGTCAAGGAAGAGTTGTCTAGGAAGGCCTTTTGTGAATATATCCGCATACTAATAAGAGGAAGGCATATGTAATACTTTGACATGACCGAGATCAACCTTCCCACGAATAAAGTGGATGTCCATCACAATATGCTTGGTTCACTGATGTTGAACCGAATTATGAGATAGATAGATAGCGGATATGTTATCACAATAAACCAAAGACGCCTTACGCAAGGGACACTGAAGCTCCAAAAGAAGGTTTAGAAAGCCATCAGATCTCAGCAACTACATTTCCAACGCCTCTATACTCAACTTCTGCACTCGAACGAGATAGGGTGGCTTGCCTCTTGGCAGACCATGAAATGAGGTTATCCCCTAAGAACACACAGTAGCCGGAAGTGGAGCGTCGCGTGTCCATACAGCCTGCCAAATCAGCATCCGCATATGATAACAATCTGGTCGGTGCTGAGGGGTATAGATGCAATCCATAATCAAGTGTGCCCTTAACGTATCGAATAATATGCTTGAGGGCAGTAAAATGAGGCTCCTTGGGGGCATGCATAAATAAGCACATCTGCTGAACATCATAAGCAATATCATGCTTGGTGAAAGTAAGGTATTGTAGTGCACCTGCAAGACTCCTGTAGAGGATGGGACCTGACACTGGATGACCATCAACATCACTAAGCTTTGATTTAGAGTCAACATGAGTAGACATGATCTTGCAATTTGCCATTTTGGCCATGTACACAATCTCATCTGCATACTTATGTTAACAAAGAAACATAGTATCTGTAAATCGAGTCACTGAGATCCCCAAAAAATAGTTCAACTTTCCCAAGTCAGTCATAGAAAATTCAATTTTGAACAAGGCAATAATCTCATTTTTCAGCAAATCAGAGAAGGCAGTAAGCACAATATCATCCACATACAACAATAACTATGCAATGTTACTACCTCTATGAAAAATAAATAGAGAATTATCACACTTGTTGAAAACCCCAATTTGCAAAATAAATCATGTAAAGCGATCATACCATGCTCGAGGGGCCTGTTTCAACCCATACAGTGACTTACGAAGACGACATACATACTGAGGGACTGCTGGATGAACAAAACCAGGAAGATGGTGCATATAAACAGTCTCTTTCAAATCTCTGTGCAAAATGCATTTTTCACATCAAGCTGATGAATAGGTCAATGCTTACCCATAGCAATACTCAAAACCGTGTGAATGGTAGTCGGTTTAACAACCAGACTGAACGTCTCAACACAATCAATATCCTCTTGCTGATTTGTGCCATTAGCCACAAGTCTTGTTTTGTACCTCTCAAGGTCACCACTATCTCTATATTTGTAACGAAAAATCCACATGCATCGGATTACATTCACCCCTTCCGACTCTAGGAACCAAATTCCAAGTGTGCTGTTTTGTTAAAGCATTAAATTCCTCACATATGGCCGCATTCCAATTGGGGTATAGTTTGGCTGATTTTGGATTTTTTGGGAATTGGTGATATGGTTTGGGTTGACAAGTTAAACTGGACTTTGGGTTTGAAAATCCCGTGTTAGGCACGGGTTTCTATACATTGGGTGGGGGCAGGGGTATTTTCGGTGTTAGGTGGCAGATGTTAGATCTGGGGGTGACTGACTGGGTGTGATATTTGGGAGAACTGTGTATGGCGACGGGGTGGGTGTTGGGTTTGTGGTTGCTGGATCTGTCGGTGATGGGTTGGGGATGGTTGTCAGTGGTGGTGTTGTGAGGGTATCACACAGATAGGTAAAATGTTGAGAATGTATTCTACCATTTTTAGTGCATATACCGAAAATGTAGGAGGGAGAGACGCATGAAAAAGGAGGGTACAAATCATATTATTAATGGTTCGGGGAATTCTTTCGGGTTTATTATTTTGAGGGGAGGTATATGAGCACGAGAAATGAAACACCATGCCATTAGCCGTACATAATTTATGAAATAAGAAACTATTAAACTCACGACCATTATCACATTGAAACGATAATATGTCTTTTTCAAATTGTGTTTTGACTAGTGTACGAAGCTCAACAAATTTGGAGAACACTTGATATTTGAGTTTGAGTGGGTATACCCAAAGAAAGTGAGAGAAATCATCCAAAAATATCAGATAATATTTGTGTCCTAAGTTGCTAGTTATGGGAGATGTCCATAAATCAGCGTGAATAATATCAAAAGAAGAGAAAGTAGTACTCATAGAAGTCATAAATGATAGTCTAATGTGTTTCCCTAACTGACCAGAGGAACAATTATGAGAAGGATTCCCTTTGTTACATTGGATCAAATTTCGGTTTCTAAGAAAATAAAAAATGTGAGAACCCGGATGACCAAGTCTACTATGCCACGTTGAGGGAGATATGGTTGTTAGAACGGTGGGAGGAGTGACACTAGCAGTGGATGTGAGTAGCAAAGGATATAGGTCCTCTTCACTATTGCATCTCATAAGGAGTTTTTCAGTACGGAGGTCCATTACAGAAAATTCAAACGGATCAAAGTTAATTGAGACAGAATTATCGGTGGCAAATTTTCTAACGGAAATTAGATTTTTTATGATGTTTGGGACATAAAAGACGTTTTTAAGAGAGAAGTGGGGATGCGGTGGTGGGGTAAAAGTGTGGCCAAATCCTTGAATTGAAATGCGATGACCATTACCGACCATAATAGATTGCGGAGTATTTAAATTTTGCAGTTGAGTAAGGTTACCAAAATTGTTGGTGAGGTGAGACGTGACGCCCGTATACATATACCACGCGTTGTCAGGCTGCTGAGGAGTCAATGTGGCGAAAGCCTGGGCCAAATTCTATTAGGAGAGGCTTGGAGTGGACTAGTAGGCTCCAGGAAATAGGGTCGTGGGAGAAGTCATTATAGTGGATTATTTTTTGGTGAAAGAAGACTAAAGAGAACAGAACTTTTCTTCTCGGGTTAAGGAAAGAACCAGAAGAAAAGGTATTGTGCTTACGATAAGTTGGACGAAAAGCACTATGTCTCGGGTTAAGGAAAAGTCACAGAAAAACCTTTTGGTCCTTGGTAAAGGGAAAATTTGCAGAGAAAAGGAAAAGGAAAAGTGTTCTTTGATTCTTCAGGAATAGAGAACTAACAAAAAAAACACGAATAGAGGGGCTTGACAACTATGCAGGTCGGATGCAGTAACGAACATAAGGCAGAAAAAAAATACTATTTTTCGGGCAGTTGGCGCTGATACCATGTAAGATTGTATTAATCTCCCTTGGGAGCCTTTCTCATTAATACAAAATATATATAGGTGTACAATATTGAATTCTTCTATAATAAGGATCCTAATTCTATCATAATTATACAACACAAAATATGGTAAATATGTGCATTGTTACACGTGCTAATTCTCATTAATACAAAATATATGTAGCTGTACAATATTGAATCCTTTTATAATAAGGATCCTAGTTCTACCATAATTATACAACACAAAATATGATAAATATGTGTATTGTTACATGTGCTAATTGCCCCGCCTCGGCCCAATAAGACCGGTCCCCTTTTCCGGGGGGATTGGGAACAGGAAGGGACATCGGCGGATCCCGTCAGTCATGGCCCGCCAGTCCCGCGGAGTACCGGTCCCGCCCTCCCCTAGTCCCATCGGGTCCTGTCCCGTCAGGACCCACCCCGCCCCGAACCCAGCCCACTGTCTTATCATTTTCCCTCCAGTATTTAAGCAAGTTTTCATGTCCTTCTTCATTGAGAACTGTTTGGTACGGTACAACACCCTGCAAAATAAAAATATCAAACTCGCTAACTTGATTAGTAGTGGTACCACTAAACATTCTATGTCTAAGATTTTCAATACTAGCCGCAGAAACATCATGTCTTTTTTGAGGTTGTATTGAAGTGCTAGATAAAACATCTTCTTTAGTTGGTTCCTTAGGTGGTTGTTCATTTGGATTGTTTGGAGTTAGGAGGTGGAAGTACTGCTATACAATCATAAATAGTTTCAATAAGTGATTTACAACCGTCTATTTTAATAGTCGGATTTAATACAACACCAATAATATAAATAGTAGGAATAGAAAAAATATTTTTTTTTAATTTGATAAATATTTTTAATAAGTGCCTTATAAGATGGTTTTTTCATACATTCACTGAGTAATAAAAATATTAGAGCAATATAAAATAACATAGTTGAAATAGTATGATAATATGTAGCAGAAAATTCTTTAGTTGCTTGAAAAAATTTCTCTAAAAATACAATAAGTTCTGAATTTTTTTCTCAATCGTTATCTACAACCATATCAGTTGAATTTCGATTATGGGCATTAAAAATAAAGTTATAGGTCTTCTATAATCATAAGCAACAAGTAGTTGTTCATAAAGAATTCTACCTAGTCGCTACTTCTTCGGAAATTTTTCTATAAGGTAGTCCACGATCGTGACAATTTTTTTTATATTCTTTTTTTTCTTTGTATTCTATTACTTTTAAAAATAAAGTTTATAACAAATTGTACATTATTAGGAATGTCTTCAAAATGTTATAGCCCATCCTTTACAACTAAGTTATAAATATGACACACACATTTTATATGAAAATGATTAGGAAAATGGAGTTAAAAGATCTTTTAAAAGTCTAATAGCATAATTATTAGAAGAAGCATTATATAACGTAACAGTCATTATTTTGTCAGTTATACCATAATAATCGCAAACTTGATGAATATTTTCTGCAATAAAATTTTCTGTGTGCCTATCATCAATATATCTATATGCTAAAATACGTTTTTGCATAGACCATTTATAATATATCCAATGACATGTTAAGTTAAATAATCATGGTCATTAGTACTACGGCCTATATCAGACGTGATAGATACTTTGCCAGGAAAATGATATAATGAATAATGTAAATATTGTTGATATTCATGTGCAAATTTGAAAACGTCTCTCCTAACAGTTGATCTAGGAAAATCGTTAAAAGCAGGATTATACATATCTCGAATGCAATGAATAAAATCATGAGAGAAAGAAAATGAAAAGGCAAACCCTCCACCGCAACTAATTTTATTATTGCTTCCCTATCTCTATGTTTATCGTATTTAGGGCCTACAATTCCCCCGTCATCGGGTTAATTTGACCATGTACTCCCAAATTTTAAACTTTGATATAGTTATACAAATGAACAAATAAAATATAATATTTAGTAGGCAATGTAAACTTGTAGAGAGATAGATTGAGAGATTAGAGAGATTGTGTGAAGATTTGTGAGAAAGATGAAGAGAAAATGAAGTATTTATAGTTGAAAAATTGAGTTAAAGTGTAAATATATTAATTTATAGGTTAAAAATAAATATTAAGTAGGTAGTGGGGCTAGGGAGAGGCCAAAAATAGCCAGTTACTACCAAAATATAAAATGAATGTTGTTCAACGGTTATTTTTTGCAAAGAGAAGGGGGGCGGGGGGAACCAACGCAGGATCACGGCGGGTCGGGCGGAATCATGCCTGGGGCGGGACGTGCCCTTTTTTTTTAGGGGGGATCGGGGCAGGACATGGGCGGAGTCAGGTCGGGACCAGGCCGACCCGGCCCACTGGCCAGCCCTACCTGAAATTAGACAACTATCATCTATCAGCTCAACCACTACTTCCTGAGATTGCAGTAGCAAACCAGTACAAGCGTGCATAGTGCATCTTGTAGCATAAATCACGATATCTATTAAATCAACATAGTTAATATTATATTTTGTAATTCTTTAATTGCTTTATGTAAAATTTGGTACCATACAGATACTCTTTAGTCTCTATCACTCCAGATTTAGACACTTTCCTTTTCTAAATGAACTTTCAGAATCATCTATACGCAATTCACTAGAAAGCAAGAACGCAAATGCTGATGCTGCTCACCTGCTAGGCTCTTCTTCTTCTCAATATTTATTTCAAGACACAATTATCTGTTAAACATCCGTAGTGTACATCCTATGTATATTGGGCCTCGATTTTTATATATGACCGTGTATATGATCTAGCTTTTAGGTAATGTTTTAGTCTCCTAGTTTAGGTAATGTTGTGGTGTAATTAGTATTGTACACTTATCATAATATTTGTATTACCATAATTGTATAGTTAGTGTCCAAGTAGAATAAGGTTTTAGGAGTAGAATAGGATATGTAAATTGTATATTTACTAATAATCAAGGAATTATTTCTTTCATTATCATTTAATTATAAACAAGACATAATTATCATTCAACCATAATTAAGCAATAAACTCGTCCGTAAAAGATAAACATGGTGTACCAAAGATGGAAAGAATTGTCAATTGAATAATTCTGCAGTACAGAAACTTATTATTAGTTCCGTTCAGAATGGCAGAGAGCTCAATTCTATACAAAATTGCAAATCAAAAGACATTATTGTACATGAATAGCCGGTCGTCATTCATCTAGACTAACTAAGAAATCTAAGAAACAAAAAGCTGTTAAGTGGCATTACTTGTAAACAATATATACATGATGCGCTCTAGAGATCGCGTCAAAGCTTCATGAAAGTAGATCTGCATTTCAACCTGAAAAACGAAAAGGAAATATTAATTCTGCACATCACTTTTCCAAAAAAATAATTTAGTACAGTCTATTTAGCAAATTAGCTTTAGGCCTCCACGTCTCTGCCATTCCCTGCTATAGAAGAGATATAAAAAGTACAATATATCAGCTCAACATATTGCAGTTAACTCAACCAAAATAACATTATGCATACTCAATATAGGATACTGGAATTGTGCAAGGAGGCCAGAAGAACAACAAGACTTCAGCTTTTAGGGATTGGACCTATAGAAAACCAATTTGATCTACAAGGTCTTCTAATTCCTCACCCCATTCAGTTGTTTCTGCAAAAGATATTCAACTTCCACGTCAACTTCAGGTTCATCAACAACCAGTACTTCCTCTACTCGATCCCCGGATATAAGATCTTCACTGATCAACTCTTCCCAAATATTCTCAAGCACTGCTTCCATATCGGTTCCACTTGCTGTCACAACAGAAGTCGCCCTGCCATTGCTGCTCGATTCATTGTCCAATGCATCAGAGAATAACGTTTCAATGTCCGCTCCAATATTTGTTAGATCAACTTCACGCTCTTCGTTTGAGTAATTCATAGGCTGATCACTTCCTATGGCGACTGATACTACATCTTGGAGGTTCTCACTACTGGGGGTCATAGTCAGCCTCCTCTTTTGCCCAACTTCAATCGTTGTTTATCTTTTCTCTGCACATGTTTGTCCAAGTACTGCTGGAGAAAATACGGATTGCTGAAGATCTTGGCTAGGAAACTCATCATCTGCTCTTGTTTCTTCTCCGTGCTTTCGATTTTTCTCCCATTGCAATGATCTGATTTCTAGTACTCTGCTGTTGCTGCCTAAGTTTAACTATTTCAGTCATCAACAGATTTTTATCGCGCTTTAATCTTTCAAGCTCCTCTTCCATCCCATAGTAACCTATTTCAATGCAAGGGCCGCCAGATCCTTGTTGGTTCATGCTTTGACCGACATTCCTCCTCCTCTTTATGGTCTTCAAAAGATGCTTCTCCCCTCCTAGAAAACCTTCATTTGCAAATTCCCATCTGTCAGGGTCCACCTTTCTAAAACCCTGCATTTTTCATCAAGTTAGAGTCAAGAAAATTTATAGTAATATACAAGAAAGTATGCTTAATGAACCTATATTGGAACAGAAGAAACAACCACCTAACTTGCTTCTTTCTTCGAGTATTCATCGTACAACCATCAAACACAAGCAGCAGAACTCATCAGAATCACCAACCATCTGTGCATAGACTAGCTGAACTTCTGCCTAAGCTAATGGAGCTATATATATATATATATATATATATATATATATATATATATATATCAAAGTCATTCAAAACGGGATTATACTGTACACTCAGCACAACCAAATTCCCAACACATCAATAAAACGGAAAGATAACATCTTCTTCTTGAGTGTCACATTTGAAAAATCACTTGTTTCCTTCTTTAAAAAAGGATGAATTGTTGAAATGCAGATGATCACTTTTACTGCTTATAAAGCAGAGTCCATTATAAAATCACTAATTCATTTCAAACCAATAGAGTTATTAGAATTTAAAACCATTACAGTTGAGGTTCAGCCATATCTTTCCCAGTTAAGAAACCATTTGAGCATTCCATAACCGACAACCAAAAATTTACAAGTCTAACAAATCTTAAGGCTATGTTGTTCGGACTCTTCAAAAATGTCTAAGACGGATGTGTGTCGAATTCTCCAAAAAAGTAGAGAGTCCCAGCAAAATAGATAGTAGGTGGAGCTAAAAATCCATAACTTAGGGCGGCCCTTAATCAAATTGGAAAAATTCAACCATTTCAAATGACAAGAAACAATAATCAATGTAAATTTTAAGGATCACCAAGTTAGTGTTTTTTAAGATAACAATTTCTTTTTACCACATTATGGAACCACCACACACAAGTAATAAAAATCCCATAATTAGCTATTCAAAATTGATCACCACCAAGACATCAGTTCTAATATACTTTTTATATCCCAATTTATCATTTTTAGTCAGTCCAAAAAAGAATGATACATTTTCTTATTTGTCAAGAATTTAACTTTAAACTTTAAATTTTACATTTAATAAAATTGATTTTAACTTTTATAGACCATAAAATTTAAAAGTCTTTCTTCACTTTTTTATATTTTGTGTCCGGTCAAACTACTTACATAAATTGGGACTGCACAGTAAAATGCCTAAAAATCTAAATTAAGCTAATCAAAACAATAATTAGATATGGGTTAGAAGTAAACTAAAGAGATAGTACTTACATATGTGTTAAGCTGGCGAATGAAACTGGAGAAATTACTGTGCTTGAAAACCTAGGAAGCAATGTGGTGGAGAACTTATGAGAGTCCCAAACAATAAAACTATTCCTTGCTTTGCTCCAAGAAATCACTTCATCAGTTGAAGGGTCTTCCACCATTTCATAAGTTTTGCTTAGAAAAGGTGGTGGACCCACGTCATGTAGCCCCTCCATAGGCAGCACAGTATTGCTCTCTTCTTCCACCTTCACTCACTCCCACTCCCACTCCTTCCTCCATTTGCTAATTAACAAGTGGTTTTGTGGGGATTATTATTAATTAAGGAAAGAAAGATAGAGGGGAGGGTTGAGTGATATAAATGGGAGGTGGAGTAGAAAGTTCTAGATGGAAGGAAATTATATTTGGAAGGAATAGTTAGGTTTTGGAAGTTTCTAACATTTGTACAGTGATCAGAGTTAGAAGTGTCAGTTTCTTTTAAGACAAATGTTTTAGGGAAAGGTAAAAGTCCAGAAGCTTCTCGAGAATTCTTTACTACTCGTTTTAGATATTTGCCGCCGCCTTCTTGCGGTTTCCTATCCTAACATGTCAAATGAGTTGGGTCATTTTTGTTGTCCGGATTGTCTCTAATTTTCGTTCTTTATATCTATTCTATTTATTTTATGAAAATATTCACACATACTTCGTAAAGTATAGTCTCTATAATATTTATTTTTTAAATTATATTGAGTGTTGGAAATTATGTCTTATCCGGCATAGTTTGTGTGGATGTTATAATACATATGTTGAAGTTAAATGTTAATTATGTCTCCCGAAATATAAAATTATATCTTTTTTCATATTATGTTGAGTGTTGACAATTATGTCTTATCTAGCATAATCTGTGGGTTTTGTATGAAACATATGCCGAAGATATAATACTAATTATGCCGAGCAAAATTCAATTATGCCGTGCTAAAAATAATAAAGAGTAAAAATAAACAATTCAAATTTGAAGGACAAATCACCCCAAAATAGGGACATTTGTGTGAATGACCCAAGTTGGGTTGACCAATTTAATTCATTTGACTCACCATTTTAGACTCATGATCAGCCCACAATTCATTGTATGGGTGGGCGTATATCGGTTCATATCGATTTTGTATCCTAAAATATAAATCGAATAAAAATTATTTTTTTTAAAAAATCGAATCCAACTTAAAAAAAATCCGAGATGTTCGATTTATATCGCCGAACGTATCGGATTATATCGGTTTTTTCTAGTGGGTCGGGTCGGGTTTTGGAATTATTTTTTAAAAAAAAATTGAATTTCCAACACTGAAATTGGCATTCACACCTACATTACCACAAAATTTCGACGTTGGAATGTATTGTATATCGTGAGATGTTTATTAAAGAAAAAGGAAAATTAGAAATCGATTTGGGCAAATTGATTGGAAAAACGAACGTTTTCATAAAAATTAGCGGCGCTTGCCCGGCCACGTCTCGAAAAAATAAGCAAAATCAAAAAACGAATCAGGTAAAATGGACATCCGAGCGCAGAGTTATGACCATTTAAAGTTTTACCAATTTACAACTACTTTTTCTCCCTACATTTTATGTCAATGCTTCTGTGATATGTTAATCAAGTTCATGCCGCATTCGACTTCCATAAAAGTTTTTCGTATCGCTTTGGGACATTGTCTTTGGTCGGGCGATGTCTCTATCGATGGAAAGGCTGACGAAGGGTATTTTGTTTTTGCTCCTTACGTCGTGAAGGCATAAGCCTTTAGTGTTCTATTTCTACCTGCGTATTGAGGTCAATTTCACCAGTTTCCGTTGCTAACTAAATGATGACGCACCCCTTCTTGGCTTTAGCGCCGGCGCCAACAATACTACGATATTCTGTTACATCAGAGAGAGGAGCCCCAACAACTGGATAGAACTTTCCTCCCCATCTTTCTGGTATCTAGCGAAATGGAAGCTGGATTCCCTAGTTCCAATGTTCTTTTGATTGCTAAATTGTACTTGAGTCTTTCCCCCTTACTCTACTCTGGCTATTGAGCAGAGCTATCTAAATTCCATCATGAAGCGTAAGACTTAGGATAGTCCATCTACTTCTTCTTCTATTGATTTATGTGTTATATGCTTAACACAGAGAAGTCGGACCATAATCGGATATGGGAGGTCCAGAATAGAATGTTTCAACTTCTAGATATGGGAGGATATCCCATACTAAAGAAGGAGCTCTGCTATCTCTTATGCAATAGCTCAGTAAATAGTTCATTTTGATATTCCTAGTATGAGTGTGAAAAGGCAGTCAAGCAAGGAAGGCAGTCTAGTAATCCAGTCGATGGTACTCATTCCAGTTTATTGGCTTTTTCTTTGGTAGTCAAGCAAGGTGCGAAGCGCTAGTTGAGCTAGGAGTTTCCAACGAAAAGTCTTTTCCTTGCAAGAAAGCATTCTATCACACGGTTGGCCTTGTTTACTTTAATGAGTTTGCAAGCGAAGGGCTTAGAAGAGATTAGCGCTTTGGTTAACAGTGGAAATTAGCCTAGCCCAGGATACTGATTAGCAAAAGGAGAAACAAAGCAGAGTTGAAGAAAAAACTCCGAGTGAAGGCAACTTACTAGGAATTTTCTATAAAACAAAATGGAATAGGGTGCTTTGCACTAAACGAAAAGGAGAGAGCTTTTCAGACCTTTAACAGCGACAAAGACTTCGAACTTTCGAGATCTAATATAATATACCTATAGTAAAGTAGTCACGCAAGGGATTTGACTTGATTTCACATCTTTCAGCTCTTGTTCAAATAACCGCTGCTATTTCAGATGTTGGATGAAGATCAGTAGGTTAGGAGTTCACACCAGGTAAAATTCGTTTGTGATAACAAAGATAGATCCGTTTAAGAATAATAGGTAGTGATGCCGGGAAGAAAGCCAATAACTCTGGAATTAAAGGCCAAGGAGATGGGAAGAAGGACTACGCCCGAAAGCACGGAATGAGACTTGACTTATGTTATGAGATGGCGAGAATCCGGTGTATTCGAAAGCGCAGTTAGGGAAGAAATTGTAGAGAGATGCCGCTGCAGTTAGCTTTCCAGGTAGGTCACCGAGGGTGAGAATAAGCTCTTCATCTGATCGCTAGAAATTTCTTTATCGATTAAAGAAAGTAGCTCGGATGAAAGCTCTCCCACCTTCGTAATGTAGTTGTTATCCTTCCTATGATTTTCCTTGTCGAAAAGTATTTAGAAGATGACATGGATGAGATGCATCGAAGACAAGCTGTTCGAGAATCCTCTGCTTGAGAGGTTTAAAATGCTCGACTAAAAGGAGAGGATCGATGAAATTGAGCTCGCTTAAGCTACCACTTTCAAAAGTTAACTCACGGCTAGGCCTGACGCTCCTGATAGAGTGAGTTGGTGGGACAGGAACCTTGACCATCCTTGGCCTCGATAAGGCATCAGAAACTCTTCCCAGCAGTGAGAATCTGTTCGATGCCGGTCCCTGGCTCTAGAAAGACTTCTGCCGTACCCAGGTCTTCCTTGGCCAAGTATGAGAGATGGCGGGAATCCATTTTTTTCAAAAATGATAGAGAGATTTGAGAACAATTTACCTCATGGCTTACTCTTTTTCGAGCAAAGATCTCTTTTCGGTAAAGTTAAGTCAGAGTTGTTGTTTTCGCATCACAGAGGAAGGGACTTCGATAACTGCTTCTGAAAGTGCTATTCTTGCGGCGAAAGTTCAGCTTAGTCGATTCAAGACTCATCCTATCCTATTTTCTCTCCGGCCATGGATTGATTCTCGTCTCATGTCCACCCTTCTTGAGTCTGGTCTTCAAAGCCTTGTCTTCATTCTCAGTCAGTAATTAGCCTTCTCCTTGCTAGAGAAAATAGGGCAATTCGTAATTCGTACTTGTAAGAAGCTTTCAGTTAAATTATGATCTCAGCTGAGACTTGCCCTTCAGTTGAGACTGATTTAACCTTTGCTTTTACTAAAGACTAGTTAAAGTGCATGCTTCTTTATTTGCTTATTGCTTTTAGGTGTCGCTACCCTTTGTTGACTCACTGTATCTTTACCCCCATGTACGATTTTTGAAATCGAGAATGTTCGATCGATTCCTTGACCGCATAAAGGGATTTTTTCCCTCTCTGTTAGTCAATTTTGCTCTAAGGGAGAAGCCACTACTCAATCCAGCGATTCACTCTAGCATATAAACCAGAGAACGACAGTTATATAGTCTAAAGGGTACCCAATATGGAGGTGACTTTTGTGCTATTCCTCATCTTGAAATCAATGTTGAACACATGGAATTCGATGCTTTACTTCCTCATTCTAAGTCTAGGGGGACCTCTTACAAAGGAACGTCAGCCAGAAAAAGGCGTGGAAGCCCTGGTTCAAGTGGCAATACTTTCAAACTACGCATCTACTCATATTAGGATCGTCAAAGTGAAGAAAGCTTCTTTTCTGCTTTGTTCTCTGTTTCGTGGTCAAAGTTCGGAGCTGCGGAAATCTTAC